>CM028693.1:11620026-11767187 GCA_016771965.1 Brassica carinata | reverse complement strand
GTTTACTTCACCGTCTTCAAACCAAAAGACCCCAAGATCTCCGTCAACGCCGTCCAGCTCCCGTCCTTCGCCGTCTCCAACAACACCGCGAACTTCACCTTCTCTCAGTACGTCGCCATTAGGAACCCGAACCGCGCCGCTTTCTCTCACTACGACAGCTCCATTCAGCTCCTTTACTCGGGTAACCGAGTCGGGTTCATGTTTATCCCCGCCGGTAAAATTGAGTCCGGGAGGACTCAGTACATGGCCGCCACTTTCACCGTTCAATCTTTCCCCATTTCTCCTTCTTCCCCTTCCTCCCCCTCCGCCATATCCACCGTCTCCGCTGCCGTGGTTCCGGATTCTCCCGTGATGCCTGGTCCTCCGGATTTCACTGTAGGCCCGGGTTCTCCGAGGATACCAGATTCGCCGGATTTTCCGGGAGATCCAGAAACGCCGGAGTTTCCGGGTCCTCCGAGGAAGCCGGGTTCTCCGGATATCCCCAGAAACCCAGGATCTCCGATAATGCCGAGAAATCCAGGCTCGCCGGAGTTTCCAGGAAACCCTCCGTTAGATCCAGGCTCTCCGGTTGTTCCAGGGAATCCCGGGTCGGGTTTTCCGAGAAATATGGGTCCACCAGGTTTTCCGGGAGTCGGGGCACCTCCAGGATTTCCAGGGATCGGAGCTCCTCCGGGATTTCCAGGAACAGGAGCTCCGCCGGCGGGATTCGGGGGAGTGACGGGGCCAACAGTGGGGGATGGATATGCGAATCCAGGTTTCGGGTATGCGAGTCGGGTCGGACCAACGATGGAGATAGAGTCGAAGATGGAGTTAGCGGGTCGGGTCAAAGTACTTAACGTACTTACACATCACGTGGTCGCTAAATCAGATTGTCGGGTTACCGTCTCTATAGTCGATGGTTCCGTCTTGGGCTTCCATTGCTGATTAATTTCCCTATTATTATTATTTTCTTTATTTTGTTTTCTCTTTTTAGTTTTTTCTTCTTCCCTAATCTGGTTTTGCTACGTTTGAGAAAATTAATTAGAAATTGTAAAAAACGTAATTTTCCCATTAAAAGGAGTAAGTTCATAGTGTATTATTATTGTTCATGCAAAGATGGTAAGGTTTTATCTCCTTGTAATGAGCCCAAAAAGCTGGGTATTTTGGTAGCAAGGCTGGATTTCTTCTTAAAGTGATGTATATTCGAGGGTGAGTAGGAATATGGGTTCAGCACATAACTTTGAAGATGAATATTTGATAAAGTGAATCTCATTTTGCATATCTTCGCATCTAAGAGTGTTTAGTGTTCATAAAGCAAGAGAATATACCAAAAATGAAGTAACCAGATTACCAAAAAAAAAAATGAAGTAACCAACTTTTGAATTTGTATTGTTCTTTATAGTGTTGTCTTTTTTATTTATTTGAATAGATCTTTTGAATTTGTAATCTCAAAAAGTCAAAAGAAGAAGAAAGCAATTTAGAAAAAGTAATCTCAACAGCGAAGTCACATCACTGTAGAGCTCCCACTATCCTTGAGATTTGTGTAATCTTTTTCAAAATATCTTTGGTACTTTTCTCATAAATTTTCTCCATTCCAATCGTTAGAGCTTACACAATTTATTCAAAATAAAAGACAATTTGTGGGCCTCATTTTGTCACTGTCCTCTATGTAGACATTTATTGCGTGAAGAAGAAATGACAAAGTCAAGAGATTCTGTATAGTAGTAATACAAAACATACGAAACCCATAATCGAATAAAAATACTTAATCCAGTTCCTGTTTAATACAAATAATAATCCCATAAATAACATGAAAACAAATATTTTCCTAAGGAAGATGGTACAAATCCAATAAATTAAAAAAAGAATCCACTTAAGTTAAGCCTAAGCGTGTGAAAGTAAATATATAAAAATTACAAGAGGAGAAAGCAAAGCATATATGAATAGACAAGTAAGTAGCTTACTCACTGTGTTTGCCTACAAAGCTTAATAAACCTGAGCATGAATATGGGATCTGAGCGGTGTGTGTAAGATAAATACCCAAGAAAAAGAATGGTTTTGTTGGATTTAGCATTTTCAGTTAAGTTGTGTCTTCTGGTGAAGAACCGTAACCGAAAGGATTATTGCTCGCCCAGTTCCATTGGTCCCTACACATCTCGTCTATTCCATACTTTGCCCTGTCCAAACAAACATTTTTAGTTTCTTCCGTCTCAAGAAGCTTTGCCAAATAAATATGGAAGAAAGCGTATTCTCAGGTCTTTTACTTACTTCCAGTTCAGTTCACGTTCAGCTTTTTCGGTTGATGCGTACACCGTCTCTGCATCACCGGGTCTTCTTCCAACCTTCACCACTGGGATTTTCTGTACCACATGATTTCAGTCGGTGTGATGTAAGTAAAGATCAAATACATACTCTTCTTATAAGAGACAGAGAGGAGAAGGGGACAAGTAATGTTACCATTCCCGAAGCTTTTTCAAACGCATCAACCATCTCCAACACCGTTGTTCCTTTTCCGGTTCCTAGATTGTATACCTCGCAACCTACCACAAGATCCAAGTCAAACGACTAACCTTATATATATATATATATATAAAGAAGCAAAGATATATGTATTGGTCGAGACATTGAGCTACTTTGAAAAACCTTTACCTATTTCAGAATCTTCTAGCTTTTGAAGCGCAGATATATGGCCATCTGCTAGATCAACAACATGAATATAGTCTCGTACCTGAAGTAGAAAACCCACAACTACTAAGATCAATTCAACTCATCACACGGAGGAATCAAAACAAGATTATTACATCACAAAGATATTAGTCAAAGTAAAGTTTACGGTCAATTCTCATGTTATTGCTTATTATAGAAGCAAAGACAAGCGAAACTAATGAAAAGATGTGTGAAGCTTTAATAGTCTAGTGACGACCGACCGAACTCATCTAGTGCCACCATCACACCTAGGAATTAGAGCAACCAATGCCTTGGATTCTAAATCAGTGGACAAAATTCAAAAAAATTTATGATCCACGTGGGAGAGCCAATATGGTCTATATAAGAGTGATGCAGGGATTTTAAAAGAAATGTTATTGTATAAGGGTGTAAAAGCCTTACACCGGTGCCATCTTTCGTGGTATAGTCGGTTCCATAAATTTTGAGGTTAGGAAGCCTGCCAACAACGACTTGCTGGACATAAGGCATGAGGTTATTAGGAGTCCCACAAGGATCTTCACCAATGCGACCGCTAGGGTGAGCACCGACAGGGTTAAAGTATCTGAGCATAATAATTCTCCATTGGGGATCACCCCGTTGTACATCACGGCAAATGTCTTCAATGAATAGCTGAGAGAAAAGTGAAAAAAACATTTCAGATATTAAATACCAATTAAATCAACAAAATAAAAGCAATCATTTGAAAACAACCTTAGTTCTAGCATAAGGACTCATTCCAGAGAGGGAGGACTCTTCAGTACAAGGAACCTCCTTTGGCCAGCCATACACAGTAGCCGACGATGAAAAGACAAGCTGATACAAGTAAAAGACGATATAGAGTTACATACAATGTTTCACATCACAGGAGTAACACAAGTCCACAAAAACAGGGAGGCATACTTTTTTACAACCGTGTGCGGCCATGACTTCCAAGAGAGTAATAGTGCCAATCAAGTTATTGTTATAATAGAGAAGCGGTTTGGCTACGCTCTCCCCGACTGCTTTCAATCCAGCAAAATGCATCACTGCATCAAACCTATACATTACAGCGCACAATGAGCCATGAATCACAAAATTTCTGTAGGGAGTAAGGATGAATCCTCATCGTTCGATATAGATCAGATCTTAATCTACATCTGTGATCCGGCAACGAGATTCTCTCTTTCTCAACTTTTTCGATCAAACTTAAGGATCCATAAGATTTGAAGATTTGTATACAAGAAGAACTCACTTGGATTGGGAGAAAAGCCTCTCAAGCGCGGGTTTATCGCAAAGGTCCACCTGCAGATGCAAAATTTCTCAGATTACCGATAACACATTTTCAATCAATCAAGCAAATCGAGATACAAAGAAACTCCCTCTCTCCCAATTCAAGGTCGTGATCACCCAAATTCAATCGTCAAGAGGGAGAAATGGACAAACCTGGTGGAATGTGAGATTATCTCCATGATCTCCGGCGAGCTCCTTGACGCGTTGGATCGAAACGAGAGATGAATTGTCCAGGTTGTCGATTACGACAGCGGTGTAGCCCCGGAGAAGAAGCTGAAGCACCGCGTGACTTCCGATGTAACCAGCACCGCCGGTCACCAGAATATTCTTCACCATCGAGCTCCAAGAGGCGATGAAGAAAGACAGAGATGAGATGAGAGAGAGAATAGAGAGAATCAAAAGAGAAGCTTCTCTACAATTAATAACAAACTCACCCCCTTTTGTTTCTGTATAAAAAGAGGACTTGAGAAGAGATGCCACGTGGCTTTTTCGTTTTCCCCTTTTGTAGGAAATTAATTTAATGAAATGTCACAATTTCTTGAGAAAGTCGCTTTGCGTGCTTAGCAACTAATTACCCAGAAAGCTTTGCATAAACATAAACATAAAAAAAGAGCACAAGGGAAAAAAACAATTCGGTGATTATTAAGCTGTACAGTATATATTTTTTTAATTTTTTTTTACATAACCCATCTATAATTAGCAAAGAGAAATTAACTTGTAGCGACCGACACAAGAAACTTTTTAACTTTTAGCGATGCTCCAGAAGTTTTGACCTGTATCACCATGTGATGCTCAACATTAATATCAAACATTTTCCATAAAGTATTGTTTCTATAATCAAAATATTCCAATTATTAACATTTTGTAATTGAAAGTGTAAATTGCCACAACATTCGTCCACATTTTCATATCATTGACGAATCTACAACATTATTAATGCCATACATATGCCGCCGAAAGATGATTACTTTCCATGAGGATGAGGTATGTTGTGTTGTGATTGTGATGATTGATGATTATTATCATATGAAGTTGATCATGATGATGATAAATATTTACTCACCGGTTGTGTAGAGGTTTAAGTTTGAGAACTGAGAAGTCTCTCCGCCTCATCGTTTGCTTCCGCCTGTAATTTCCATTTCTGCATCTCAAACAACAAATATACACCAAAATTAACAACATTAAACAACCAAGTCAAGTATGCTCTGTTTTTTCCCAAAAGGAACTAGAAGATAGCAGTTAATGTATGTAGATACTTGATTCGGATGTAAAAGTGATTTTGGATTGGAGCTATGTACCTCTTCAAGGTTTTCGAGTTCCATGATCTGCTCTATCTGTTGAGCAATGTTTTCCTATGAAAAAAAATCATTGGAATTTTTACTGAAGCCTCAGATTCTATCACATTCACTATATTCATAGTTAACTGATAGCAAATAACTCACAGTATTGTTCACTGCCTCGGCTGCAAGAACATCACTGTCCATTTCCACCTCAATCTCAATCATTGATGATATCTGAAAATCGAAAATGTTAACAATTCTTTTTAATCAACACCACAACATGAACTTACATTCTAAAGGTCTACTGTTTCGTTTACTTACTCTTGCATAGCTATCGATCAGCTCAATCCTTCCCTTTATGGAGTTTTCCAGACTTTCTCGTACCTTCTTTACTCTTGCTCTTCGCGTACTAAAATTCCAATATGATACACATGTTATGCTACTTATGTTTACTTGTTTAACACTTCCCAGATGATGAGATTAGAATGATCTGAGATGGGCCTTACCGGTAAGCTGGCTCTCCCACGGCTAATATTTTGTTTTCTAGCTGGCACATTCGAGCCAACATCCACACCTAAAATGGACACACACACAAGTTTCGTTATGTTTTTTTTTTAAAGTTACATGCTGTGTGGGTTTCAAAAGGTTGACAAGTCTGTATCACGAACTAGATACCTCTTTCTCAGTTGCTTCTTTTAGATCTCCAATGCGACGCTGGAGCACATCATATTGAGATAAAAGTTGCTGCTTGATACCGACCACATCCACTGTCCTTTCAGGGAGCTGAAACCGTGAAACGGATCATGAAAACTCATTCCCAAGACGCCAACACACATGTTCTCTTAACGCAAGCCATTCAATAGCGAGCATATACCTGATTTAGCTGAGGAAGGACAAAAGAATTAAGGGTTACTCCTACTGCCAGTGACGTAACAGCAGCAACTGAGAGTATCTGAGGCAAACTGGGATCAATAATCCCAGAAGCAGCATCTCCGGTAGCCAAAACAGCAAGAAGAGGAATAAGAAACGAGGGCTGCAAGGATTTATCTCCTTCTTTACTGGGAGGTCTTAGCAAAAGCGATTCTCGCCCGTCCTTGTGCTTTGTGAGGCTCATGGGTTCTCCAGGGTAAAGGTTTGGAGACTTGGGGGTAAACTTGAAAGGTCCCACTTGTCTGTAAACATCTGATGGAGCAGCAGATGCAATTGTCACTCTTTCTCCTTCCTGTGCAGGGAGCTCGGCTGTTTCAGTGGCAAACCTGTGCGTTCGAGCTGTACCTGAAGGAGTTTGTACCTGAAATCCAATGCAACGGTTACATTACCTGCTGTATCCAATTATTTATTCTCTTAGAAAATAAACTGATGGGGATTTTACCACAATAGAGTGCACAGAAGACGTGATTTTGTTCTTCTTTATCTGGAGGAGTCTGAGCCCCTTTTCCCACAGAGGAATGTCTTTGCTGCGTTCGGCAGATTGAGCTCCTTAGAAAAAGTGAATATCTCAGCATCAACACCACACACATTTCAATCTTTTTTCCGGTCACAACCCACTCTCTAGAACCAAAACAAGCCCTAGAGCTATGTAACAGAAAACAGAAACATATTGAAAGAAAACTAACCCGAGCTCTTCTGATTCTATGCTGGTAATGTCACCAGAGAAAAGCTCGTATTGGTATCGGCATTTAGCACAGGAGACAATCTAGAAACATAGTCAGAGAAAAACTCTTATTATTTTCTACAAAAAATAGGTTAAGCAATGAGAAGAATAGATCAGATAGAGATCATATGATTACCTGAACTCCATGCTGGGGTTGTGCAACAGCAATGGCAATCAAACAGCTTGGACATCTCACAACTTTACCAAATGGAACCTATATCAATAGCAACCGTATTCTATATATCATGCTTAAAAACATCACCAATGAGCCTTACCTAATGGAATCATAACCATTGCAGAAACTAGAGTGTGTTACCTCCTCAGCAGGGGAGATTCCAACACGGCAAATATCTCTGATGATCTTTAGAGAATCAGAAACCCTCAAGGAAGCAGCAAGTCCATTGACCAACATCGTGTAGACCTCTACATCAGGCCTTGACCATCTCCATCGATCAACTTCACTCCCACCTGCCAAACACACACAATCACACTCCTAAAACTTGCTTAAATCAAACAATCATTCTAGTGAGATGAGCGAACCTAAATCGAAACTCGCTCGCATGGCGTAGAAAATCGACAACGCAAGCTCGACATTGCCGCGACTCACAGCAGCCGAGATAATCGAGCGGCAATCCTCGATTTCAACTATTCCGCCGCGATTTGGTCCGAACCGATCACTAATCACCTCGAGCGCTTCGTCCGCATCTCTAACGGCGGATACACTGCTCACAAGCTCGTCGTCGAGAAGAGACGACGAAGGCGTTTCCGAAACATCCGCCGCGGCGCCGACTCTGTATCTGTTTCGATATCTATATGATGAATGCAGAATCGGACGTCGACGATCAATACAGGCCGGTTTGTTCCCGTGAGTGAAGAGAATAGAGCGAAGGAGAGAATGAGTCTCGTGACGGTTAGGTGTGCGATGTATTCCGGAGAATACGGAAGAAACTAACTGACTGCTCATTGTTTTAATCGGAAATTAGAAGGAAGAGAAAGTCACCGGCGGAGGAGCATCGGCGGTTTTCTCCTACACTTAGATGAGGAACGAGAGGCTGAGAAAGAGGGAACGAGAGAGACCAACGGTCTCATATGATTTTTTTATTTTATATATTTAATATCTATCTACTTCTTAGTTTGGTTCTGCGCCGTTGATTTTTCGATAAAAAGGCAATAAGGAAGAATCCGACGGTTGAGCATGGGAAATGATTTATTAAATAAAAAATTAATTAACCGGTTACAAAAGTGGAGGAGCGGGGAATCGAACCCCGTGCCTCTCGCATGCGAAGCGAGCGCTCTACCAGATGAGCTACACCCCCGATTTTTGATATGTATGAAACTTGGTTTTATTTAACGTAATAATGAAAGCAACCACATGAATTAATATGTTTCATGATAGATTAAAGATCTTATTATATGGTACGGTATCGACCTCGAGTCTAGTTTAACAAAAAAAAATATCTATCTAAAAACATAAAGTGATACAAAAATGTTAATAATATAATCACCGTGATTTAACACAATGCAGTATAGATCCCGATGATCATCATAAACTCATCATAGATTTTATCTTTAGCATCCTCATTTATCCATCTCTTGGACTTCAGGACACTCCATGATGCTCTCTAAAGACGGTTCCCACGCCATCGATGATGATAACGATGATGATGGTTTTATGGTCCTCTTCTCTAGCTCTACCATAACATCCTTTGTCATCATCAAGTTTCCATCATGATTCCTATTCATTTGAAGCAAAAACATATCCAATTCATGTCTTGTAAGCACTATCTTCACCTTCGTTCCACCTTGACGTCCATCTTGATCATCATCATCACCATCAAGTTTGAATGACTCTTTTGCCTTTTCTCTTACCTCTATCTTTCCTTCTTCTCCTTCTCCTTGCATCCACCTCTCCATGCAGTTCCCCATTATTACCAAACCAAAAAACAAAACAAAATATATGACAAATCTCAAGGAAATAAACAAACGGACTTGTTTCTCTTTTTCTTTGACAATAGGTGATTGCCATGAGTGTGAAAATACTTGTTATATATAGAGGGTCAAATAATTTAATAGAATCAAATCTTCTTACTGATTTGTCTTTCAACAGCCTTTAAAATTTTCCCAACGACCCTCATTATTACTCTAGCGACAATGACATATTTGAGAATTTAAAAGTCATCAAAATATATAATGTACATTTATAAATTCAATTATTTATATCATATGGAGCCAACATATTTGTTTCTTTCAATTATAAAATCTTTTTTTTGTTTTAATGTTAGATATGTAAAATCTAAATAAACACTGCATTTAACGTATCGACATGTTGATCAATCAACTGGGTCATAGAATGATAAATAAATACGAAACTTTAGACTGTTTTTAATTGAATAATCCTCACAAAAAAGACAACCATCACAAAAAGACAACCGTTAGGTTAACGTCAATATCAACCGTTCGGAACCTGTTGCCCGACAGTGTCACGGACACTATGCAAAGACTTTTGAGACGCAGCTTGTAATATAGGTTTAAAGCTTTTGTTTTAATTTTAACCCAAAAGTGTTTAAAGAGCAAGAATAATAATTCAGATTCATAGACTTTTTTGATGACTTTTTCGCCAGTGTGAAAATCTGATCACATGCTTGGACCAAATGTGAACACTAATATATCCTCTGAAATTTACATGCAGAAGCATTGAACATTAAAGAAAACTAAAATTGAATTTTAAGTGTTTTACTATGTACAAGTTGAAATTTATGATGCACATCTCCCTGATATAGTGTTTCTAATCAATTTAATATTTTGATGTTCCTGCAAGTTTTCAGTAGATTCCCAATATACAAATGTATATCGATCCCATAGACCACACCGGAAATTAATTAAATGTCGGGAGACAAGTGCAAGATTTTAGGTATGACTTTCAGGACATGGTCTAATAATTAATTAGACTGATGTCTTACGTGTAAACTGTAAAGTAAACTCGAGAGAAAATACGGGCTATAATGTAAGTTATGGGCCTAAACTGAAGCCTCGATTTTGATGTGGAATGAAAGTAGCATAATACTGTATATTGTCCAAGTTTTAGTGATTAGTAGAATTGATGGAATAAAGATGAGTTGAATGAATAAATAAATTAGTTTAATTTACCCCTTTGTTGTTCTGTAAAATAGTAGAGAAATAATTTACTTAAATTCTCTTTTCCTTTTCACATTAGTTATTTTTCTACACTTTACAGGTAAAATGGTAAAATATTAAAAAGAATGTTTACTTCTACCAATTTGTAAGAATTTAGAGGAATGCTTAATACAACCATTTTTTCAAGAACACAACGTATGAGGAGACTCTGAGTCTATATGTTAAAACGAACAGATTTAGGGCTGGGCAAATAAACTGAATCCAAAAATCCGAACCGAATCCGATTCGATAAAAATGAATCCGAACCGATCCGAATTCGACATAAATACCGAATGGATCTCGTTTTATGGTATTTCAGATTATGAGTATTATCCGAACCGAATCCAAATCAAATGGGTATCCGATAGAACCCGAAATATTTAAAGATCTTGTACCAAACATGATCTCAATTCCTAATATGCATTCAAAATACACTAAGATATATTGAACATCTAAGATAATTATCTATTACATGAAGATTGGTGATACTATTACATGAAGGTTGATGGTTGAATGTGGCGGTTGAATCTTAAAGTTTTTAGATTTTAGTTTTGTTTTCATTGAACAATGTTTCTCATTTCATGAGAACTTGGTTTTCGTTTTATGCTTTCATTTATTTGGTTTTCTTTCTATCAATAAATATGTTTACCTTTTGTTTGATTTTGAATGATCACGGTTGATATTCCTTTTTTATTTTTGAATCAGTTTTACTTATATTTGGTTACAAAATAGGTATAAATCAGATATTTTAAAACAGAATAGTCGATTTTACTTATGTTTTAGTTACAAAGTAGGTACAAATCAGATACTTTTAAACCAAAGAACCGATTGGGACCTGAATCCGAAAGTACATAGGATTGTACCAGTTCTTTGATGATTTACTAACCCGACCCGAATCCGATAGAACCCAAACCGGTCCCGAACCGAACTTTCATATAACCCGAATGGGACTGATTTTGATAAACCCAAAAAACTGAAACCCGATTGGGATCCCGAATGCCCATGCCTAAACAGACTGAAGAGTTTATCCTTGGCGAATTCAACAGAGTAGCCAAAGACAAAAAAAAATTTATAATTTCTTCCTAGTTCCTGTTTGTTTTTCTTACAACAATCTTTTTACTACAAAATGGGTTTTTGATTATTATTTAGTTAATTACAGATGGAGGGATTTGAGCTGATCAAAGGTGTTCACTTGGACACAGTGCCATTCGACATGGGAAGAGATCTCATCACACCTTATTACAAGAAGAAAAGGCCTCGGCCTCTCAATTACTATCAGGTTAATTAATAGTCTCATTCAATTTCATTTTGTTTACATCAACAACAACACATTCAGGCTACATAACGAAATTTACAATTATCTTTAAGCATGATGATGCGTAGGGGTTTTATATTGTAATAAAATTTCTGTATAACCCAGAATGTATAATTTGTTCAGAGTAATTATCTACCAAGGTTCATCACCTTGAGTAGAAAATAAACAATCTGGAGAAGGTTTTATTTTTGGATTTTAATATTGCTAAACTTCAGTTTGTCTATGGAAGACAAGTATTTAACACAAGTTACTAACCATATCACATTTCATTAAAGACTGTTGTTGAGTTTTACAACTGACCACCAAGAAAGATAAAACACACAAAAGGACACAGGCATGCACATGTTTTTTTGAGCTACAAGGAATGAAAAAACAATCCTTGCAAATTCTCATAAGACACTATCTTCTTTTTTTTACTATCTTCCTCTCTATATATAAATTTTTAAAAGCATTGAACTTGGGAGTAGAAAGAGGATGAGCACTTTCACTCTTCTTTTAAATTTTCTGAAGAGTCATTCACTCTCTTCACACCTTTCTTCCACCCTTCTTCAACCCTTTACTATTCACCCCAGAAACCCGAAAATGCAAAATGAAGATAAAAAAGACCAAACCTTTTAACGTTTTTGACGAACCAGAGGGAAAAACCAACACACTCTTCTTCTTCTCACGACCTGTACACACTGTGATTCCTTTTGAAGTTGTTGTTGTCTGGTCAAGCCAAAGTGTAGCTTGAAACCGCGACATTTGCGGGAGTTGATGAGTGAATGTAGACGAACTCTAGGGATTTTCCGGATTGCAATGAGTGCATCCAGGAAGGTAAACCGAATGAGTTTCCTGATCTAGAGAGTCCCCAGATTGGTCCGTAGAGATTCTTGATCGAAAGGTTGAGACTTTTCAGAGCTCTAGGTGATTTGTTAATCACAGTTGTTGAATATCTGTAGTAAGTCCTTCCCTTGGAGACCCACGAACCTGTCATCTTCTGAACTATAGCCACTGGACCAGAAGCTGCACAAGTAATCAACACACAGTCAAGTCTCTGTTCAATAGACACACTCATAGATTCACATGTAGACAGAAGAACACAAGAGCATACCTCGGACCGGGGAAGTCACTCTCGGTTTACGAATAGGCATTGGTCTTCGGACTACAACAGGAGCAGGAACCACTGCACGGAGACAACAAAAAAACAAAGCAAACAACTTTGAGTTCCAAACCTCTTCCCAGGTATATATGAGGAATGTGTTGAATATCTCAGACACAAACCTGGAAGAAGCTGACTGTAACCGGAATGGCCACTGCTGAGACGAGCAAGAACACCAAGAAGTGGTGCATTGTTGTAAGTAGCAGGCTCAGTCTGCTCATAGTTATCTCTCCTGTCAGCGAAATTGTCGTAAGCATCAGGACCGCCAACAATAGCACCGGTGAGGAGGTTGGGATCACTGCCTTTACGGCTGAACCAGGTGGCATAACCACCACGGCAGGTGACAAAAGAGCGGTCAACCTTGTAAGAGACGATGGAGGAGCCTCGGTGGTGAACTCTCTGAGGGAAATTGTTACCGTATCCAACCATATAGCTAGTAGCTCTTGGGTTGTCTCCAAGAATATAATCAACCTGAGATTTAGCAAAGGAAAGAAGCTGGGAAGGAGCGACATTTCCAGCAGCACATCTCAAGTTGCTTCGAGAGGAAGTAAGGTAATCAGAGTAAACGGTGGTCAAGAAGGAAGCGCTAGTGACAAACTGCATGTTGTTCCAACGCTGTCGGAAAATCAAACCACCAGGAGTCTTCTGAATGTTTCTGGAGCCTTTGCCCAACAAGGAACACATAAAGAAATCAGCTTTCTGTTGAAACTTCTGAAACACAGCCGTGTGACGTCCTGCTTTCCCTTGCATCAAGAACTGTCTCACCACAAAAAGAGGAAATAAACCGGTTTAGATTCAAACCAAGATTATTAAACCAGTTTTTTATAAAAAACATTGGTTTTGTACTAAGTAGTAACCTTGGCGACAAGGGTCTGAACACCAGCGTACTTAACGTCCCAACCAAACTCGGTCATGGACCAACCGGTACCACCCATGGAGTCACCGTTACGACCCAAGTAATCCAAGTAGAACTGGTTGTTTGATGCTTGGTATAGCCACGCAGCTGCCCAGAGTAACTCGTCCTGAACATTGAAATTAAGGGTTAATTATCAGAGATTAAAACAAAACAGCAAAGACCATTAATGTCACAGTGGAATCTTACATTGTAACCACTGACGGATCCGTAGTATTTACGAGCGACGGTGATGCTGCTGTCGTATTTTCCTCTGTATTTGTCCGCGAAATCAAACAGCTGTAAATACAAAATAAAATAGAGTTAGGATGGCAAATCGGTAATAAAACAGATAAAACAAGGTTGGTTTAGAACTATTAGTGGGAGTGTGAGGTTCGTTATATATTGTTGAAGAGTAAATGTTCAAGTGTCAAAGGGGGTTGTTACACAGCAGCATGGGGCACCGACAGCCCCAAGACACGTGCGAACTAATTTTGTTATTTTATAAAGGAAAAAAAATAGAAAACAGAAACTTGAGATAAACGGCTGTGATCATTTAGAGAATGGAAAGATTTGTACAGTCACAACAACGAAAAACCCGTGATGGACGGGAAACGACGTCGTTTCCAAACTTCTAAAACAGATCCATACACGGTCCCACTTACGGGATCACGGTACCTTTCCGCATGTAGTGTTTTTTATTTTAGTTTAGTTGTAGTAAGCTAGTGTGTTTAAATTAACAAAAAAAAAAAATTCTAACTGGTATAATTATAGCAAATATTAGAGAATATTTCTTTTAAAAGCATTAATAAATTAATTGCTATTACAATGACAATAAAATTAATTTCCCAGGTCATTTTCATTACTAAATGACACCTAACGTGCGTTGAAAATGACTTGTAAGTGAGTTTCTACTATCTCTTGAGCAGTAAATAATGTGTCAGGAACTTCCCAATGTAACTGCCACGGTTCATTACTCTATATGCTAAAGTGCACATTTTAAAAAAGTTAAAAATGCGCCGAAGAAGATAAAAAGTTGCATTACCTGATAAGCATGAGTGAGTAGAAGCCTAGAGTAAGCAGGGTTAGATCGGCGGAAGACTATTGAAGCGGCGGCCATCGCAGCTGCTGTTTCTCCCGCAAGATCCGACCCGGGATTACTTGGATCTATCCGGTAAGCCTTCCTGTCCGTCGTCATTTCTTCCGGTCTCTGCCAACAGTAATGGTCTGTGTTGCCGTCTCCAACCTAAAAACATCCATAATGAATTGAGAAAAAATAAAACAAACTTAAAATTTGGAAAATCTTTTAAAATAAATAAAAGCTTGAGCAGTAAGAAAATAATAAATACCTCGCCGTAAAGGACGTTGGGCTCAGGATGGGCTTTGATGAAGTAATCAGTACCCCATTTAATGGCATCTATGGAGTGGCCTAACTCGCCGTTGGCCGCTAACTGGTTGCCGTATTCAATCACGCTCCACGCCATCATCGTCACCGTGAAAGCCATCGGAAGTCCGAATTTCACATTGTCTCCGGCGTCGTAGTAACCTCCGACCAGATTCACCTGAGTAAAAAAAACAACAAAATTTCAGTAAAAAAAAACGAATGAAACAGGAACAATGTCGGAAACACTGATAATCAAGAGAGAGATGAGACATACTCCGCTGGATTTGCCGTCGTTGAGACCGGAGTGAGAGCGCCAAGTGACTCTTTGGTTACGAGGGAGGACACCAGATCTCTGAGCTTCGAAAAAGAGAAGACTCTTAGACAGAGCTTGGCCGTAATCATGACCGGAGAAAGCTACTGGAAAACAGAGAAGCAGTAACAGAGCAGCCACGGATGCAAAATTCTTCATAGCTTAACCAGAGAGAGAAGAGAAATGCCGGCGAGATTATACCAGCTAAAAAGCGCTGAATAATAAGGCAGACAAGAGACGTAGAAATGGAAGACGAAGAGGGAGTGTGAGGACGAAGAGACGAGCTGAAGTGTTGTATATATGGAAGGAAGATGGAGGAAGCAGGAAGGTACCAAGGGACAGAAAATATTGACAGTTAGCTTTCATTTAATGATTACTTTATTTTTATTTTTTATTACTGCTTTTTAATTCTTGTAAGTGCTGGTCGAAATTTTGAAATGCACATAAACTATGTATACGTTACGACAATGATTTTTTAGAAAATTTATAAACTAATCCGGAGGAAAATTATCTCGTCCTCCTCTGTATCAATCATAGATTAATTACAAAACAATTATTCTTTTTTTTCTAATAGCGTCGACTGCTACTTTTAGGAACTCAGAGTAATTACAGCAAATATTTTCGAATTTGCTACTATAAAAATAGAAAACATGAAAAGAAGAAAGTCATGTGAGTGTTCCCATGAATCTTAGGTCTCGTTTCACATAGAGGCGGTGAGGTGGTGAATGAATGTGTTTACATTTACATAAAGTACTACTATTAGAACTAGTTTTGTTTTTTCAGTAAAGATCGCATTTGGTTAATTAAAATTTAAAGAAATCTACAACAATTAATATTATTAATTTATTACTACTATTATCAAGGCGTTATATGGTAAGTGTGAGGATGTGGTGTTTTAAGGCAAACCCATAAAAACTGAAAAAGTGAAAAGGGTGATATCCTCTTAACAATATGCCCAAACGATGTAGTTCACTTTGTGTCAATTCTCCTAAATACCCAGTTATCCACGTAGCACTTTCTGCAAGGGTAATACGGGAATCAACAAAAAAGGTTAGGTCCTTCATTTAATAATTTAAAATACCACGAAACTTGGTATAAAAAAATTAAAAAATAAAAACAAACTCTCTATTAGTTTTTGAATATATTTCCACACATTAAAAAGGTATTGCGTTTTCATATATTTTTTTGGCTATTTTAAACAGAAAAAACAAAGCAAAACAGGTAATGTATTACAAAATTACGGAAGCAGTTAAGCAATTTGACAAATAGATTAGTTTTATCAAAAACAAATAAAAATGATAACAGCGAAAAGAAGAGGAGGACATAAAAGTAAATTTCGAAAAACAAACAAGGAACACGTTGACGAGCGGCTTTGACATTTGGTTTTCTGCAAACCATCCGAGTGGTTAACCGTATAACCGACAACTAAACACACTTCTTCCATTTCTCTGTTTTTCGTTTCACCTTACTCAGAGGTTACTTCTCACCTCGATTGGGTTTTATACAATTGTTATTGTTTACAAAAGGTTTCTCTTTCTTAACAAATAGTAATAATAAACATTACCACAACTTACTAATTTAGAATATCAAAATACTTGATAAAATCAAAATAAATAAACAAACAAAATACCAGTATTCTAAAAATCGGTCTAGATGCCGCCTAGTCGGCAAATCAAATATGAGTGAAACGATTTTTTCAATCCGATTTTTAAAAAAATCGATCTAGACGTTCAAAAAATCGGTATAGGCATCTGCTTAAACATTAATCTTTTATTGGACGTCTAACCACCGTCACGCTATTTTTAGAATATTGCAAAATACATGTTATAACGACACCAGTAGCTACAAATCACAAACATCTACCTAACTCAAAACATATAACAAGTTTATGGTTGACAAGAAAAAACGTAGCATACTTCACTGGCAAACAGTAACAAAATTAGATGTGCATTAGCCATGAATATAATAGAAAATGTAATTTTAAAAAGTTCACCGACAATTTAGTTAATGATAGCGGGTTTAGTTTTTCTTGCTTAGGCTATGGCCTGCCTGTAATAAAAATACTTTTGGTGATATGTGTACTCACACTGGGTATACAATAACTTGTTTTGAAACATAATACATCTCTGTTTTTGTTTCTATTTGTGGTTAACATTATTAGAATTGTTTGATCCAAACCAATCCCATTTGAACTAGACTTTTTTATATTCTGGTAGGTCCAATCGATTCTTTTCCAAAAACCGGTAGAAATGTTTAATATTCCTATATCTAGGTCTAGGCATTTTACCCGAATCCGAACTGAAACCAACTAAAAACAGTTTGAATCAGGTATAGATAATGTCAGTTTAATCCATTAATTTTATTATGAAAAATTTACGGGTCTTGGACTCTGACCCGAACTATACACTAGATCCAATCGGATAAAAGTGGACCAAAATTATAATAACCTTAGTCCAATATTTATTGTAAGTGTAGGACAAATTTCGGGTAACAAATTTTGGTCTAAAATAAAATAAACTCAAATTACAGAAATATTTATAAAATAAATCTAAAAATTACAAAGTAACTGATCAAAAATATGAAAGACTATGAAATTTATAAAGAAATTGATCCGAAAACATAAAAAGACTCGAAAATATCCTTAATTTTAATTATCTTAGTCTTTTCATGTTTTATCCAAAACTTAACAAAATAAATCTAAAACTTAACTAATCAGATTGTGTTTCAAAAAAGAAAAAAAAAAAACTTAACTAATCAGATTTACTCTTAACACTATAATGTAGTCATTACTAAGTACAAGAAGAAAAAAGAAAAAGGAGGAAATGGGGTCAAAAAGGACAAGCTTCCTTGTCAGATGGCTTTATTCCAACCGCAATCAACGGTCTCCCGCCGAATATTTACAACTTTTTCTCTCTTTTTTTTCTTCCTACTAATTCACTTTATCACCAATGTTATCCCTCTTTTATTGTTTTGAACTATTTATATTGTGAATGTTTTCTATATAAATCAAATTTCTCGAGGTTTGCTTTTTCTTTTGACCGTATATCATCTTATCCTTGTTTAATCAACACTAACTTTTCTTCTATAAAAATTAAAATGATTTGGTATGAGCTAATACTACTTTGTTTGATCAAAGAGCTAATAATACTTAAATTTATTTTAACTGCGGCTTGAAAAGTAAACTGACACGCACGCAGAGGTCAAAGAGGCAAAAGCTCTGGTTTGACCGACTGTCGCAGGTTGAGTCACGGCCACGGCAACGCTCCACTCAGGCGATCGTTTGGGTTATGGGTCACACTTTTTTAGTACTTCTAAATCCTAATGCTACTGCAAAACACTATTTTACTGTAATTTCCACACCAAAATCTCTTGGCTCCAACTAGAAAAATCACATCATTTTAGTACAAAATTATAATTACTATTATTCACAATGCTAAATACTATTCATTCACTCTTATTAATAAATAATTAAATTGATATCAGTGGCAAGACAGACATATAAAAGAGAAAAACAATTATATAAAATTAATATATTAGATACATTGGAATAGTTTATTTTATTATTTAAATATTTAATATGTTAAAATAATAAATATTTTTTAAAACAAATATTTTAGTGTGATACTACTTTGTGCAATATAACTACATAATAGTTTTACTTATATATATATATTAAGTAATAATAAAATTTATAACTTAGAAATATAAAAATCAAAAATAAAGTTTGACTATAAAATTTGGCGTTATAGTTGGAGAAAAAAAGATTTTAGTGTCAAAATTATACTAAAATAAAGTAGTTGTTACATCAAAATAAGATTATGGGTCAGAATTGTTTTAACCAATCAAAACTGATTTTAATAAACAGTAAGCAACACTCCACCTCCATTTCTTAAAAAAAATTCATTTTAATATCGTTTCTTAATAATTTCCACACCCCTTCTAATATTTTAATATATTTTAATATTAAACATTGTTTTAGTAATATTTTTACCCAATTTTTTAAAATTATCATTTAGAGTTTTAATACAAATTATATTTATTTTAGTTTAGTATTAATTGCAAACTCTATTGGTCTTATAAATAATTTTATTTATTTTATATACTATTAGTCAAATAAATGTAATTAATAACAAAATAAATATATTTTAATAATTTCATTAATTTCATTAATTTGTATGAAAAATATCAAAATGATATTTAAAAAAAAAACAGAAAGAGTAATATACTTGTGAGAGGATAGTTAAAATAAATTCAGTTACAAGACCTCTTGGAGGAGTTTATATATTAAGGACTACTTGACATGCCCTTAAATGAAAGAACCTTAAAATCATTATTCTTTTAGGAAATGAGAGGAATGCTATTATTTTTGAAATTATTCTTTTTAATTCTCACTTTATGTTTTTTTTTTAAAAAAATATGTCAATAAGTAAGAACTTATTCACGTAAATGAAGCGGTGATAAGTGATAACCTCGTGATAAACATTGATTTAGAGGAAAGCCTAAATCCGTTAGTGTTGAATTGATGGTTATGATTCTTTTCGATTAAATTTTTCAGTTTAGTTAACGACTTCTAATTAATGAAATTTCTCAATGAGACAAGTTATTGTTGTTTGGTCATATGAAAATAAATCATATTTAGATTTTGTTACAAAAATCAAAGCTGGACTAATTTTTGGTCATAGGAACTTAGTTTTTAGTCTATATATCCCGGTCAATTTAAAAAGAAAAGAAAGATCGTATTCGTGTAGCAACAGCTTAAATCTGATATTCACCTGATGCATTTGATTCAAAATTTAGTTTTTTCTTCTTTATGTGAAATTTTATTTGGTTAAGAAAGTGGACCGAGAGAGTTTACAATCGATATGCAAAATTATTTTACATGTGAAAGGTCATCGGTTGACGTCAGAATATATATAGTTTATTTACCGCTGGTCGCAGAAAGTAATTAATGTCTAGAAACGACCAGTCGACCATACTATAAAGTAATTTGATTTCGATTTTTGCTGCAGTCTCAACTGAAGTGAGATTAGTTTGTGCTCAACTCTATTTGTGAGTCCGGTAGATGTTTCGCTGCCAAACACCAATTCTGAGTTGTACATCATTGGAGAAAATCGAGTTGTATTTTCAGCTAAATTAAAAAATGTGTATAACAGATATATAACGACATGAACATGTGTATGGACCTGAGAATACGTAATGTGTACAGTATAATGTCATAAATCAACGGATGAAATTTAAGTTCGAGAAGCAGACCACCGTTTTATTTTCTTAAAAAAATTCAGCTGCTTTTTATAAAGAGCTATTCTTTTAAACAGATGCATATATTAATTATATATATTTTAAACGTAGTAAAATCAAGTTTGAATTAAAAAAAGAAGATAACACTGTTTTGCCAAAAATTTGTCCCTCGACTATTCTTTTTATATATAGTAAAAATAAATTTTATAAAAGAATATGATATGATCATTTACAAAAAATTATATGATACACCGGTTAATAGAAATAAAATACTATGAAATATTTGAATTGGACTTCAAAATTGATCGAGTTGATATAGAGACCACAATTAGACTGTTGATATTCATATCTCGTGCATGCTCGAGTGTCGAGAGCTAACGCTAGTAGTAGTCGTTATACCCTCAATGAGTCAATGACAAGTGAACATTGCTTTGAGCTTCTTTTGTCACCAGAGCGTTCTACAAAAGAGGAGATCGATCGTATTTATCTCTCTCTAAATGAGAAAATTGGTGGAGTCGATCTTTTACAAATGAGAAATTTGATAGAATCAATCTTTTCAAGAAAAAGAAGTTGATAGGATGTAAAAAGATCTTGAAAAGAAGTTGATAGGATGTAAAAAGAACTTCTCTTTCAGTTACAAAAAAAGGATGTAAAACAAAATATAAATATCTTCGTGACAAAAAAAAAACAAAAACAAAATATCTATTTATATAAAGTAGATTTTTATCTCTTCTCATAACAAGTGGCAAGGGGTTTTTTTATTTTTACATTTTTAGATCCTTCTTCTTCTAAAGTACTACAATTTGGTCCAACACTTTCTAATTATATATTTTTCTTCTTAAATTGATCCCAAATTTTTTAAATCGCGATCCTAATCTCTAATACGTACAAATGATTCTTAACTACAATTTAAAGCACTAAAATAATCAAAATTATTAGATGTCACATACAACCTTTCATCTTCCTCTATCTCTAGATAAGAAGATATAATAATTCAACAGGTTTAGATGATCAACAATTTTTTAAAGGAAAAAGTCTAGCAATTATCTAAATAGTTGTATCTTTATTTTTTATTTGATTAATGTATTTAAATTGAATTTGTCATCGTCAAATCCATCGTAAATCTAAAAACCCCATAGCTCTATACATAGAGAAAAAATATTTGAAAAGACTAATTTTTAGTGAAAAAAAAAATTCTCTTTTTTCCAATTACAAATAGCAAACAAAAACCAAACTGTCAGTACACAACAAAAATATTTCTCAGTTACTGAGAAAAGCAAAATGCTATAGTAATAGTAACTCAATAAAAACCCAGAATTGAAAAGAAATCAAGAACGAACATTAACTTACCTCACATTACCATAAAGTGTCTTGGCATAAACATATAAAGGTAAAAAATGGTAGAAAGATCAAACTGAGACAAAACAATCTCTCGAACAGAAAGAAGCGCGATCAAGCACCATCGCAAAGAACCGAGAAAGTGGATTAGACGAAATAATCACCGAAAGGACAAAGTCACCACGAAGCAGAAAGACAAATGCCTAAAGCACCAGAAGCATGATCACAAGTTAAGAGGTAAGAAGCACCTCACAAACTAAAGAAGCATATACAAGGCGTCCATGCCAGCGAAGAACCACAAAGCTCTGGATATAAGAGACCGAAGGTCCAAGAGACGAACTCCGCACACCTATACCAAGTGAATCAGAGGAAGAAAAGAAACAACCTGAAGGAGGGAGAATGGAAGCCAATCACTTAGAAACCAGAACCCAAGTATGAGACCAGAAACAACCTTCCAAACCTATAAAGCAGACACAGAGGAAACACTATAAACCTGGACTGGCAAACATGGTGAAAGAGAGAACCACCAGAGATGCAAGCAGCGATGAAATCTATAATGAGATGAGAGAACAGTGGGAAGGGGAGACAAAATGAAATCAACAAACTATGGAGCCGTCCTCAAACTATGAAAGAGAGCATAGAAGTCAGATCACCAAAAACTAGATCTTGAAAACCAAAACGAGCATGAGCAATCGACGGTAAGCCAACGACGAGGAAGACAACATCAAAGACTACTAACTCTGACCCAACCTAAGGAGATACAGTCTCTAACATTAACCAAAATCTTAGAAAGAAGAGGAGTAGCTAATATTGACTGGAACAGCCTACAACGCCATTAGAAACAATCGCACAACTGGGAACTCATAAACCGGATCTATAACAAATATCAGATAATCTCAGATGAGAAGAAGGTGATGAAGAATAAGAGCACGGATGTGAGTCTTTTTCCGGTGATGGTAAGAAGCACCGCATACTGGAAAGGTAAACAAAATAAATGGAGGGTGACAGTTCAATGTCAAAATATGTGGAGAGGGCAAAAAAAATTTAAAAGAATAATATTCAAAAAATATAAAATACAATTTTGATGCTGAAATCATAAATCTTAGAACCAATAAATGTCTAAATGCAAAAGTATTGAAATTCAATACTTTACATTAGAGGCTCATTTCACCAAAAATAAATACGACAACACATTATTAAAAAAATAAACACATAATATATTAGCGTTTACAATAAAAACATCAAATAATACTCTTAACAAATAAAAACAAACACGTAATATCTTCCAAAAAAAATTATAATTAACAAAAATGAAACAATATATTCCACACTAACGCCTCTCGTATATATATATATATATAATATTTTGAGTATATGTATATATATTTTTTGACCAAAAAAAAAATATATATATATATAGAGAGAGAGAGAGAGGGAGGGGGGTTTAATGCGAAAGTAATAAAAGCATATAACTAACGACATGATAAGACTTAATTTATATACTTTTATTACAACTTTATTAGGTTTGACATTTACGTATGAAATCAAGTCATGGTGCGGAGTGGGATATAATTTATTAATTATATCATTCCAAGTTCTTTTTGTTTCAAAATCACAGAGGCTGGTACTACTAACATAACAGAGTAATGTCTCTTTTTCATCTACAATAGACAGAAATTTTACCAAGGCTGAAGTAGGTGATACTATAAGTTTCATCAAAGTTCATGTATTAAACATTGAAGAAGAACCTTACGTTCGTTTCAATATATATAGTTTTACTTTCTACAGATAGACAAAATCCATAATGTTATAAAATAGAAGTAGTAGAAAAGACTATTCAATTCATAAACGATGCCTAGCGTTTTTCTTTCTTTACGCGGACAAAATAATTTTTTTGTAACATAACAACAAGACAATAAATTTTGAAATTTTGTGTGGTAGTGGACCTACAGTGGTTAGGAATATAATTATGCGCAAATCTAGCCATCATTTCTTTCAGTGGGAAGATATAAATACTAGTAACCGTGATTATATGCTATTATCTATTCCATGCAAACTAGTCCCGGAGGTTAACCCTCGACTCCTTCAAATTCAAAGGATAGGCTTTCTTTGTTTTCGCATATATGTTTTCACATTAAAGGATAATATTTTACCCTTTTTTCACAAACGATTTAAAGATAAAAATATAAGCAAGCGCGGAAAATGTTTCATCCTCTATGTGTGTTTTATGTTTCAGACCTATTTGAAACACAAATGGGTGAAAAACAGTGATGGAAACCTAAATAATGTAAATGGTAATTCAAGTAAAAGATCCAATAAACTATCAAAACCTAAATAAATATGTGCACTGTCATTAGTTAAAAATATATGAAAGGTTTTGACGAAAACCTGACCATTAACTTATAATTATGTGGTTTATGAGCTAAAATATTTTCCTTTTAACTTTTGTTTATAAATCTATATCAATTATAACATGATGTCCCCAGTTTAGTTTTTTTTTTTTTGGCAACATATGTCCCCAGCTATACAAGCATATAACCCGCATGCAGTACCAAATGATCAGATTATTGGGGAAAGCAAATAATTACATTACTAAAATACAATATCTTTAGCGATATTTTTTTGGGTGAGAATCTCCACGCGTAAGCGAGCATCGGCAATGGTTTGCTCTCACATATGCTCTTAAATAATATTGTTTAATTGATTATTTGTTTTTAATTTTCTTTTAAAAAATTAAGCCATTAAAATGATGACACATATAGAGCATTTGTTAGAACATGTTCTTGCTATAGAACATTTCTACACTCTCTCTCTTAATTTCTAATTAGTTGTATTTATTTTTATCATGAGAACATGTGTGAGAGCACACCATTGCTCATGCTACGCGCAAAGGGTTTTGAGACCCACAAGAGTTCTCACACGTGCGAGTAAATGACACATGCTTCTACGAAGATCTCTTACGATTTTGATTTTGTGTGTAATGTCATATTTTACATTGTCATTAACCCCTTTATTGCGTAGTATGCTTCCTCTAACTAAAACGCAAATGCTTTAAACATAAAATAAAAAATTGATTAGAAAGCAAAAACGTGTCTGGACAAATCAATTTCAAACCCGGCTTGTAACATAACACGGTAAATTTGTGTTTGAACAATTTTTTTGCTCCAAATCTAAGCAAAAAAAAAACAACTTTTTGTTCTTTTTAATATATTTGGTACTCCAACAATCAGGGGCGAATCCAAAGATTTTTTTAGTGGGGGCAAAATGCTAGAATATGTATAAGTTTTGCATATGATTATAGGAATAGACATCAAATGTGTGAAGAAATATATTAAATTTTAAAATTATTGTGGGGGTATGTGCATCCATTGTTCTCTACCTAGGTTCGCCAATGCCAACAATAGGGTCCAAGGTTGAATGGCAACATGTCCCCTCGAAGTTTTAAGTCTTCATCTTCCAGCTTTTCTCATTCCACGATCTGCGGAGCACCAATTCCTAGAAACTTCTCTTTGTTATTTTTCAAGAGGATCTCTCGGAATGTAATATTTTCAACTACAACTATAGTACATGCTAGCTAAAAGATTACAGCTATACATAACTCTACGCCAGCACAAATTCTCAAAACCAATCAGAATGCCGACGTTTATCACCGATATATCAATTATTATTTTGAATATTATACAAGGGAATTTGCCAAATACTCCCTCTGTTTCATATTATAATTAGTTTAAAGAAAATTTGTTTGTTTCAAAATATAAGTAATTTTCATTATTCTATGTACTTTTTACTTTTCTTGGGTATATGTGACCAATCAAATAGTATAGACTTATTTATGTTTGGTTTAACTATGTTTAATTTATATATCAAATGTTATTTTAAAAATAAATAATATTTTTCTTAATGTTTGTGTATTCAACTAAAACTACTTACATAAAAACACAGAGGGAGTATGATTTAAGACTTGATTTTAATATGAAAATATACTCAAATTTGAATCAAATGCAAAAGTAACTCAAAAAGCTAGTTAAATTACAAACAGTTCCTTATGACCAAACCAAAAACCAAAAATCAATTTTACGAATATAACCCTATAAAGTTTTCTGGGATTTTGTAAGTCTTCTGAGGTTCTATAAGTTTTCTGGCCTTCTCGTATAGTAGATCTTAAAAATAAATTATAAATTTTATGTAAAATATTTTGCCGAAGGAAAAATTGAAATCATATAATTATAAACATTTGTAAATGATATAAATTAAGATATAGTAAAATTAAATTGTTTTTAACATAGATGAGTGAATGTAGTAAGTCATAGTATTCTTTGGTTTAGGGTTTGGTAACATATGTTATAGTATTGTATGTTTTCTTAGTGTTAGATTTTGGATGCTTAACATTTTTTTGATAGATTAAATTTTGATATATATGTGTTTAGTTCTGTGTATATTAAACACTTTTTAAAGTTGAATTTGTTCAGTGAAGTGTTTAGTTAGTTAATTAAGTTTAGGGTTTATATTTAAGGTTTAGATGACTTCCAGGAAGTCTTCTGATGAATAGTATTTACGGGTTAGAAGACTTTCGTGAAAGTCTTCTGAATCGAAAATATTTGACCTAAATGAAATTTTTTGTCTCCATATATAAAGAAAAATTTACACATTCTCTCTCTCTTCTTCTAAAATGGCTGCAACAAAAATGTAATCTTTCTCACTATAAAACTCTCTAACCTCTCTCTAATCTTTTTGAACTTGAAAACACTAAACTTTATATCAATTTTTTTTTTGTCTCATGTCTTTCTCACTAATTTATCTTATTTTTGCAGATTTTTAATCACATGGTTCTAATCCTCCACTCTTTAAAAGTAAATCTATCAATTTTAGATATGTATTTTTGTGTGTTCTATAAAGATAGATCTATTTAATCTTTCACTCATTTTCTCTATTTTTAAGCCTTTTGAACTATTTTGATATGCAGGTTTTTCAGATCTGGATTTGGAAATGCATATTTTCAAATATGGATCATACTTTGGAAAACTTCTGGGAAGTCTTCTAAAATATAATGCGCTAGAAGACTTCCTGGAAGCCTTCCGACGGAGTCTACTCCCATGTCTCCTCTTTCATAACAAATCTGGGCATTTTGGTAAGTCTCTATATCTGATTTTTCTTCATTTGGTAATCTCCTATTGCATAAATCACTTACATTTTTCCCAAACGAAAAATCTCCAATCTCTCTATAATCTCTTTGAACTTGAAAACACCAAATTTTATATGATATTTTCATTTTTTGTCTTATGTCTTTCTCACTAATTTATCTTTTTTTTACAGGTTTTTAATCAGATAGTTCTCATCTTCCACTTGGATATTACTAGTATATTTACTCAACCTTCCTACATCGTAAGCTATATCTGACATAGTGCTCGTCATGGCAAACATTAAGTAGCCAATCACTTGTGAATATTCGAGCTGTGATACTTCTTGTCATGTATTTAGGATAAGCTTCACACTCACATCTAAGAGACTGTTTAATGGAGAAAAATTCTCACGATTGAACTTCTATAGAATTTTTTCAATATAATGAGATTGTGTCAAAGATAGTTCTTTGTTTTCATGTCTGATTAAAATATCAATAATCACATCCGCCTCCCCATGTTTTTTTCAATGCAAAATTTAATGACAAAAATATTTTTGTAGCTCTATTTCTCTAAGATTAATATCCAGAGCCGTCTAACAGCATGTGTAAGTAGAGCGGTCGAACATAGTCCAAATCAAAAATAAAAAAATAAGAATTTTTGAAACTAAATAAACAAATTATGATATAAAACTCTAAACTTTTAGACATAGTACTAAATTTAGAGTTTATAATTTCAAAAAGACTATAAATATATACAACTAAAGCTGTATAATTTTTAAATTACTCGATTACATCATTCAATACAAGACCCTTAAATATACCATTAGTATTTTTTGAACAGGGTCCATAAATAATTTGAGACGGCCCTGTTAGTAACAAAGATCAACATGTCATCAACATATAAGCAAATGATTACTATATTACTTGATTCATCAAATTTGCTATATGAACACTTATCTGATTGGTTTAAGTTAACACCACTTGATAAGACAGCCTCATCAAACCTTTGATGCTACTTCTTATGTGCTTGCGTTAGATCAAACATTATTTGATCAACTACACATCTTATGTTCATTACCATGCAAAATAAAATCTTTAGATTACTTCATATACACCTCTTCTTCTAAAATATTATTTAAAAAACACTATATTAACATTCATTTAGTGAATTACAAGGTTACTTTTTGTTGCCAAAGCAATTAAAGAGATCCTAGCAACTGGAGCATGTGTACCGAAATAATCATTATCTTTCGTTTGTTAAAGCCTTGAATAAACAATCGAGCTTTAAACTTATTAACTGTTCCATCAATTTTCATATTCTTTTTGAAGTTCCATCTACAGCCCAAAGTCTTACAACCGGGTGGGAGATCCGACAAGATCTAAGTTTTATTTTCCATTATGGAGTTTATCTTATCAGTTATTGCTTCTTTCTGAAAAGCAACATCGTGAGATTTCATATCCTCACTATAAGTTGAGAGATCTTCATCAATATTATGAGTGTTTGAAACCAATCTCATACCTTGATCCCTCAACTAAATATATTTGAAAAACATGACCAAATAATTTTTCAATCCTTGCTTGCTTTCTCCCTCCTTTATTATTTTCACTTGAATTTAAAACCAAATCCTTTGACAACGGTATAGATGAAAACCAGGTTTGATCAAATATTACATCTTTTGACTCATTTACAGTGTGAACAGATATTGACTCATCAGGTTCTATTACATAAAATCTATAAGCCTTAGAATGCTCTGCATATTTAATAGAGATGTAATCAATACCTCTCTTTCCCAAGGTTTTAATCTTGGGTTGGTTAGTCTTACGACAGACCCACATCTCCAAACTTGAACCAAACTTGAAGATAGTTCAAGTCTCTTTTCTTCTTCTACCAAAATTCATAAGGGGTAGGTTTAGTCCTTTTGTCAGGAATTGTATTTAAAAAATAGCAAGTCGTTAACAAGACTTCTCCCCAAATTCCTCACTCATTCTCGAGTAGCATAAAATCATTCGACACACCATGTTGTTGTGGTGTATACGGAGCCATAGTTTCATGTATAATGCCTAAGGATTTGAAATATGCATGATTATAATATTTTCCACCTCTATCGACATTACTTTCCTATTTTGTTCCAATTCAACATCAGTTTTATAAACTTTTAACCTTTATAGGACCTCATATTAAGCATGTAATAATCATCAATGAAAGTAATAGGATACTTATTGTTTTCAAAAAATCGTGTAGTATGCACAAATCACATAGATCACTATGTATAAGTCCAATCACTATGGAATTTCTTTCAATGATTTTTAATGGTTTCCAAATTATCTTTGTTATGATTTACATGATCTAATCTAGCATGCCGTAGAAAAAAATCATTTTGACTAGAGCTTGCCATATAAATAAAATTGACAACTTTGTTAAAATTAAATATAAACATTCCATTAAAGAAATATCAAAATCCAACAGACACACCATATTTTGATAAGATATACTCATCGGATTCATACACTTGTTTAAATTTACTCTTATTTAAGATACTACCAGAAGCTATGTTTTTTAATTTTGGGTACATGAAGTACATCCTTGAAATCAACAATTTTTCTACAACTAAACTCTAACACCACTTTTCCATATCATTAAGATATGGATAATTTACTCATTCCCTATATGAAGTACAGATCCATCTTGAACTTTCTCACATTTCAAGAACCAGCCACGATCCTTGCAAAGATGTGTTGTTGTACCCTAATCAATCCACCATGCCACTTCATCATCATGTACATAAAATTTCTCAAAAAGTTTTGATATATAATCCGCATTGGAATAAGATTCAAAATTGGAGACTCTGACCTTAATGAGTGGATGGACCTTGGTATTTAGACCTTTGTCCCAAACGGTTTTGTACCGTCTTATTCTTATCCTTCCATGCCCAATAATCACGACTTAAGTGACCCGGCTTGTTGCAATTCCAACAATGCTCTTAAGCCGTTTGTTAGATCCATTACCGATGTTGTTATTAAAAGAGTGTTTCCTCCAATTATTCTTCTTAGAACTCACACCTTCGTCCATCATATCGATAAAAGAAGTACCAACCTATTTATTTTTTGGTTTTTCTCCCTCTGGCGTCCTTAGATTTTTCTCTATACGGAAATGGCTGACAATTTTTACAAGAAACAACTCTTCGTTTTTGTGTTTCAACATTTGTTTGAAATCCTTCCATGAAGGTGATAACTAATCGATGATATACGATACCGAGATGGAATCATCAATCTTCATGTTGTGTTGGGAAAGTTGACCTATTATACGAAGAAATTCATTTTTTTGCTCCAAAACTGATCTAGAATCAGACATTTTATAATTAATAAAACTACTAACATTGAATTTCGTACTATAAGCATCCTCAGCAATGTACTTTGATTCTAGGGCATCCCACAACTCCTTTACGGATTCTCATTCTGATAAATATCAAATAGAGTATCTGACAAACTGTCAGAATATGGCCATAGCATATGCAATTGTCATTTTCTCATTTAAGTTGATTTTTTATCTCCTCCAAAAATTCTTTCTCAGAATCTTCTAGTACAGTTGCATGCTTAAAACATACACTACATTCAGTGTCGTGAGAAGAAAATGCATCATCTTTTGCCATCTTTGAAAGTCTACTCCCTCAAAATTATCTTAACTTTTCAAACTTCGATATCATCCCTTGCACATATACACCAGCCATAATTCACAAGAAACTACTTTTTAAAATTGTTAGTATTTGGGTTGGTAATCCAAAAATATGTGAATGATAAATTTGGATAATGATTGAATGGTCCACGAGATCAATTTTCTTAAAGAGTATTTTGACTTTATTCTAAGAATTGGGTTATACGAAATTCTTTTCTAGGATAAGACAAAGAAAGTTTCACTAAGATATACGAAAAACAAAAATAGCTTAGTGTTTATATGTATTTCTTGAAAGATCTTTAACGATCTTTGATGAATCTCTCCCTCTCTAACTAATTAGTTTCTTATTTTTCTAAATTTATTTGTCAATGTTTATAAATCCTTATATAGAGAGTTAAAAGTCGCAATCAAAAGTTGTGATGATTAACCAATATTTACAATGGTTAACACCAAAAATTATAATGGTAACACTAATATTTGCAATGCTTAGTCAAGAATTGCAAATTTTACCACGGGCAATTGTAGTAAATAATCAAAAATTATAATGGTTAATCATCAGCATGTTTTAATCACCAATAGTTACATTTTCATATAAGAGTTGCAATTATTCATATAAACAATGGTAATGGTTAGTATAAATTATTAAAACCATTCACTTTAATATATAACAAAACTTTTATAAAAGAAAACCTAAAACTAAATGGGAAATGTATTTGAAATATACATACTTATGTATATATATTAGGGCTTTTTGCAAATATGACTCAAAACTAAAAGTTAAACACAAAACTAACCTATGATTTTTTGGAATTTTCATTTGTCTTATTCACCCCAAAAGTTTGGATTATTCACTAAAATGCCATTATTTTTTTTTTCTTTTTTCCAGTAACGAGCATTTTACTCTATCATCCTCATCTTCATCAAGTATTTGCAATATTGCCACCGCCATCAGTACACGAACCACAATTAACAACCAATTTAAAGCTCTTAATGCACCTAAAAATCAATTTCCAATCCTCATATCTCAAGATTATGATTCTACACTTCGTAAGGTTTAAACTCATGATTTCTGGTCATTAACAAGTGAGTCTGTTTCGTGGTGAAGTTATGTGTGCTAGGAGAAGCTAATCAAGTTATCTCACTGGTTGAAAGTATGAAATTGATTTTTTCCAGATCAAACAATATATTTTTTTTTAACTTTCATGAGATTTAAAACTTCAATTTTTACTTAAAATTCAAGTTTCCCGCTTATATTTTAATTTTCCTCTTAATATTTAAGTTTTCTGAGAAGTCTTCCGAGAAATCTTCCGAAGACTTCGAGTGAAAGTATTACATGTTTGGACTTATGTAATGTTTGGTATTTATTGAATTTTACTACGTTTTCTTGAGAAGTCTTCTTAAGAAGTCTTCTTTCATAGTTTTAGTAAATTTGACTAAATTTTTGTGTTATTGTGTTTTACTATTGAAGTTGTATCAATAACTTCAATAAAGTCAAGTAGGTTTGGCAAGATAATATTGTAGGTACGAACATATTTACCAAATTCTTTTGATTAATATCTCTTCAAATTTACAAAAGAATTAACAACTAAAAGAATACACATACAAATCACAAAATATACCATAACAGAACTATTACACATAGAGTTAGAGATCATTTCTCTAGAAAAATTAGCTTGGACTCCGTTAGAAGACTTCCAGGAAGTCGGAAGACTTCCAGGAAGTCGGAAGACTTCCCAGAAGTGTTCTGAGAAGTCTTCCAAAGTCTTTTTAGAAGACTTCCGAGAAGTCTTTCAAAGTCTGACTGAATCTCAAAAACATGCATTTCCAAACCCAGATATGAAAAACTTGCATATCCAAAAACTTTCAAATGGTTTTAAAACAGAGAAAATGAGTGGAAGTTTAGATAGATATACTTTTATATAACATACAAAAATACATATCTAAAATTTATAGATTTACCTTTAAAGGAGTGGAAGATGAGAACCAGCTGATTAAAAAACTGCAAAAAATATAAATTAGAGAGAAAGACATGAGACAAAATGAATAATTCATATAAATTTTGGTGTTTTCAAGTTCAAAAAAATTAGAGAGCGGTTGGAGAGTTTTAGTTTGAGAACTTTATGCAACAAAAGGTTACCAAATGAAGAAAAATCAGACATAGAGACTTACCAAAATGCTCAGATCTGTTATGAAAGAGGAGAAATGGGAAAAGACTCCGTCAGAAGACTTCCAGAAAGTCTTATGCTAGCGCATTATATTTTAGAAGACTTCCCAGAAGTTTTCCAAAGTCTGATACAGATCTGAAAATCCTGCATATCCAAACCCAGATCTGAAATAACCTGCATATCCAAAAATGTTTAAATAGATTCAGAACAGAAAAAAATGAATGGAAGATTAGATAGATCTAATTTTATAGAACACACAAAAATGCATCCTATTACTAAACATTGGCAAGTATTAAAAAGAATGCTCAAGTATTTGAAATGAACCGTGATTTATAGTGTCATATGTTCAATTTCCTTCTTTGCTTGAAGGATATTCAGATGCAAGTTGGATGAGCAAAAAAGTTCATTCTTATACAAGTGGTTAGGTATCTTTGCTTTGAAGAGGGGATGCCTTTTAAGCTTCTAAGAAGCAAACTCCCATTACAAGTTCGATTATGAAATCAGAATTTATAGTAATATCAGCTGTTGGTGAATAATCAGAATAGCAAAAAACTTAGTTCTCATTGTGGCCGCAATCAGTATTGCTAGATATTCATTGTGATAATCAAGTTACATTGGCTAAGGCCGATATCCAAATATATAATGGTAGATCCTGACACTTGGACGTTAGACATAGCACAATATGTGAGATGGTCATTTGAGAGATGATTACAATAGAGTGTTTTTTTGTCTTAACGGAATCTAGCTGAGAACTTAAAGAAAAGATTAACTAGAGACTTAGTAATTAAGTCGGCTAAAGGAATGTGTTTAAGGTCCACTTGAAATATTTAATTGTGGGATCAAATTTTTCTCTAATGCGACGTTAGATGCTTAATTCAATGTGAAAAGTCTAAACTTAAAAAATGAAGCACATGTTTATATCATCCCAAAATATGTGCTTGACCAGCAAGAAAATGAAAGTTGAAATGTTGTTCTTATTAGTTTTTTTTTTTAAAATGCATTTGCAGGTGCATGATTAAAAGCATTTACCTATACTAATGTAAAGTGATGTCGCTTCAAAAGTTGAGACTTGTCTTTGTATGTGCTCATACATGAAGATGAACACAATGCTTATAATAGTGTCAAATATAAACACTTAGAGTAGTATCAAAACACGTGTATATTTTTTCTTCTTATGCACAAAATGGATTGAGAGGATTTAATCCATATGATATCATGATGTTCGGGTATTTGGAATGTGTAATACAGTAAGATGAAAATTTAATTCTTTGAACATATTCACTCATGCATGTGTTTGATATATGTACTATTTATTTAATGAATATATGACTGCCCTTGAATAGGGGAGAATTGTTTTATATTTAAGTGAATGTTATAATAATTTATATGAATTATTGAAATTATTTATATGAGTAATTGAAACTTTTTAAAAAATAATTTAACTATTGGTAATTGTAATTTTGATTAATTATTATAAATTTTGACTAGTCATTGCAACTATCTCTATAATATTATTTGAGAAGTCACTTTCCTATATGGCGCGTTCACGTTAGCTCTCACGATGGTTGATTACATAGATACCCTTAATGAATTAAAAATATTATATATAATTGATATTAATAATGTATTTCATTTTTTCATAATAAAATTTTAGTTAACTTTTCAATTTACTTTTCTTTTTGAAAACACACATAAATAAAAAAGGAACTTTTTCAAAAATATAAACATAAAATTTTTTATATATAAACGAATTCTGATTATTTTTCTACATTTTCCTAAAACAATATAAATAAAAATGAAAATAAAAATAAAAAAACTTTATATATATAATGTAGCTTCAAAAAAAATGTAAATACAAATTATTTTTAAAATATTCTTCTAAGAGATAATAATAATATTTTTACTTTGAATATATTAACATTAATATATTTTATTGTCATTCATTTTTTCATAACAAGATTTTAGTTAGCTTTTTAGTTTAATTTTAATTTTTGAAAAAGACATAAATCGAAAAGTAAATATTTATAAAATATAAACATAAAATTTTTATATATAAATAAATTTAAGTACATTTTCTAAATTTTCACAAATAACCACAAATAAAAAGGGAGAATATATAATTTTTTTATTATATATGTATATATAGCGTTGCTTCTTAACAAAATAGAAAATATAAATTATTTTCGAATCTTCTTCTAAAAAAAATAATTTGAATATAATAACTTTAATATATCTTATTTTTATTTTCTTTTTATTAAAACTTTCATATTTTTAAAAAAACTTAACTTTCATTTTTTTACAAAAACAGATAAATAATAAAAAGGTAAATATATATATATATATATATAGAAATTATATAGATTCTACTATTAATGAGTTGTTTATTCTTTGTATTTGTTAAAAACACAAACAAAAAAGAAGTATATATATAAAATTTTAAGATAGAATTTACAAAATAAATTGAAGAAATAAAATAATTTAGATATCTTTATTCAAAATAATAATTTTATTATAGTTATATTTTTATCAAATTATTACTTACTTATTATTTTTTTTTGTCAGCAATGATTATGATTACTTACTTATGAAAAATGGTTACTTACTTATAAAAAAATAAACAAAAATTGTTGTTCAATTTAAAAGAATAAAAGTAACTCAAAATACCAAAAATAAATATTTGAATTAACATGAAATATAATATTTAAAAATCAGATATCTAATAATTAAGATGGTATCATAATGATATTTAATATGATTTTTATTTATTAATCATACATGTAAGTTAAATAACCTAATACTTATAAACAAACAAAAGAGAATATTTAAAAATTCTTATAGTTTAATTATTTAATAAATATTTATATCCGTGCATGAGCATGGAAAAATCACCTAGTTTATTGTAACTCTTTAATTGTAAGCATTAGTAAATAAAAATAGAAAAGTATAAACAAATTGTTAGTTAGAGAAAGACAAACAGAGATTCATTGTTCAAAGATCATCAAAGATCTTTGAATAAACACATATATATATATATACACTATTTTTTTGTATCTTAACAAGAGTTAATTTTTTATTGTTTTATTTTATCAAAGGATTTGTATTATTCAATGCTTGAAATATAGTTGAAACACTCTTTAAAAACAATTACTTATACACGATTTAGTCATTATCTAAACTTATATGTGTACCTTTTCAAATTACCAACACAAATAACCAATAATTTCATTAGTAATATTTCCATAAACAAACATCAATGAAAAGAACAAAAACATTTTCGATTAACCGGAGAAACGTTAGAACCAGGCTAAAAGCCGTTAAAATATACAAACTGAGTACAGAAAGCCACTTAGTTTTAAAAATTTGTCATAAATGATAGTGGGATTTAAACTTTATAGATATAGTTTAAAGTCCATTATTAGGTTTTCCCCCGATAAAAATCAGTTATCGTCTCCTACTGTGGTAGTGGTAGACCAATTTTATACCTAATTTTGTCTCTATTACCGAATATCTACGCCTTTTTAGAAAAGAAAGAAAAGCTACATTTAAATCACATGTTTCCAATACAAATATATGTCGAAATAATCCAATAAAGAGGTTGTGATTGCCGCAACTGAAGCATGGACTACATATATAATCATATTCAAAGGTCAGTCACTTGTGTATTTAGAAATATATTTTTTGTTTACATGTTGCATTCAAATAATCCAATCGAAACAAAAATATAAGCACTAGCTGTAGCTGAGCGGATATCAAGGTCAATTGTTACCACCGTACGTGAGCAATGAGTAAATCACGGAATAAAACATCATTTTTTTTCTCCTAAGCCGTTTTTTATTATATTCTCAATAGGACATCGTCACAATTAACTTAATATAGGCTTCAAACAAAATTCGGCACAACCATAAGATTTGATAGTTTTGACTCATCGGATACACATCCAAATTGCTGGACGCAACTCCAGATCTTTCCATCATTACCACCGTATCTAGGTTACTCCGGAAAAGTTGTTAGCTCCTTCTCCTCCACGACCAAGTCATTGTAATCTCTGATGTTCATAAGAGAAAGGACCAGAACCATACCATAACATATGAAACTGTGTCGTGCAACTGATATTCACACCATTGACTGAAAGGACGGGATGTTATGAAAGCAGCTATGGCAAGGAGACTTGGGAACCTGCATCTCAAGGAAATGGGACCAACCTGTCAAGGAGGGTCAAGTGATAATACCAAGGAATTGGGATGGTTGGAACCAAACTGTGCCGCTATAGAGCGGAACCAAGCCACATTGACAAATGTGTAACAATCCGTCCCGTGGGAACTATCCATCCCGTGGGAAATACCTATTTCGTGGACTCCAGGTTGGTTTTGTAGGGCACCAATCCTAACTTCTCATATGTGCATCCTTTCCAGCTATACATGTAGGTTATTGGTACGTTTGGCGTTACTCGAATCCAAAATCTCACCATTTAACAACTTTCCCACAGGACAAGCTGTCACCAACTGAATTGCAGGTCAATTGGTGACAACTTATCATGTGGAAGAGTTGTTAAAGGGTGGGATCCTGGATTCGAGGCTCACCAACAACCTAATTATGGAGTTAGTGAGAATTTATAAGGGAGAAATTGGGATCGATACTCTTCAGGACTGTGAACAAGGGATCTGACGGACAAGACGGGTAATCACAAAATAAGACAAAGACAAATCCATAAGAAAAAGACGATTTAAGATATATAATATAACAAAATTAATTCCAAAAATAAATATTTAATATTCATAAGAATAAAAATTAGGAAAATCCATTTACGATATTGGTTTTCTATTTTAAACCAAAATTAACTAAATTAAAAATGAGTAAGTTTGTGAGGTATTTCTTTTTCTTTTTATCACTAAACTCAAACCAACGTAAATTAACTATAAATTGATGAAAAGCTATAGCCAAAAAATAATACATAATTAAACAAAGAATTCAAGAACAATTGTTGAAAAGCATAAAATAAGATATACAAGTAAAACAGTAAACAAAAGAACGATAAATAAATATTCTCATGATATAAACATGAGATCTAATGTTATTGCATCTAAACAAATGTGAAAATTTTATTTTATGAATTCCAAAATATTCAAGCACAAATAAAAGATTGATTTGAAAATTAAAACATAATATTTGTACAATCATAAAAAAAAGAGATGGAATATAAAATAATATAAGAAAAAAATAACATTAAAAAATATCTAAGTAAGATAATAAGCTTAAAAATCAAATTATATGATCTAAAATTTGACGAACCTACAAACAATATGCACCTCTAAAATGAAAATAGTTCCATTAAAACTCTTAAAACCATAACAACAATCTTATTATGAAATTTAGTTTATGCAATAAAACTAAGACCAAATATCATAATATTAAATAATTTTAACAGAAAAGAATAAAACAATAAAATAATTATTCACATATAATATATATTAATTTCAAAGTAAAAATAAATATTGAATAAGATATCTAATAAAAAACTTTCCGCCCGAACCCTGATTAACCCCTGAGCGAAAAGTACTAACATATTCAAAAAAATCAAATGTTTAAATCGGAGAAATAATTTATGATATATGTATTGAAGTTAAATAGTAGTTCTGAGCTGTTTTTATTTTACTTACTGTTATAATAAAATAGAATAAAAATATAAGATAATTGATTAATTAAACCTAAATTACAAGACATCCACAAATGCTACATTTGAAATTAATATTAATCTTCAATATTTGTTTACGTTGTTCTTGTTAGAAATTACATGCTTGTAATTTCTGTTTACGGCAATTGACACTTCACTCTCTTCCAATGCATAGAAGTGGCATTTATATATATCTAAGGAAAAATTGAAATTAATATTAATAAGGAGAGAGTGAAGTGTCAATTGTTGGGAAAATTCGCCAATTAACGCTATTTATATATCTAAGGCAATCTATATGCCACAATTTCCAAACTGAATAATGTGGAATGGAGTATAAGATTTCATTGATGGTTTTGAACAACTACAAAATTGAAAAAATAATTCAGTTTGGTATTTGTGATAAAGACATCCACAAATGCTTTGGCCAAAAATTATATCAAATCAGGATCCAAAGTGGGGACTACATAGATTACATAAAAATCGGACGACAAAAAAAAAAAAGAAAAAGATTACATATATAAAAATCGAATCGAATTTCGTAGCCAGTGCCATAATAAAGTATTTATAAAACATTACTTTTTCTTAACTATCGACACAATATTCACTCAGGAGGATCGTTGACAATCATATGTACCAGCAGGGTCGCCTTCTTGGCTTCGTGGTTTCTTCATACATGAGGCACGACCTGTCTTTTTTTTTTTTTTTGCTTTGAACTGATTGTCCTTGATCCTTTGTCTTAATGCCTTAGTGGTGTTTTGAGTTTGGAGTTGAACTCTCCCTTAGCTTCTATCTGTTTTTGTACAGCTTTTGAGTTCAATAGAAGTATTATTCAGAGAAAAAAAAACTATTGACACAATACATACGAAATACTAATTGCACTGATGTCAGCCATGTAATATTTTGTTGGCTTTTAGTTTTAACAGGAGTATCTGGTTAACTTTATTGTGTAATATATAATATGTATAGTTTGACTTTGGTTAATCTCAGTCTCAGGTAAACACACTAGTAAATTTTGATCATACGTTGACCTACAAAGCTTACACAACGTGTGAAATAATTAGTTGAGTAATTTTGCACTCTAAATCACACGACAATAATAAGGTTGATTAGAACATGGATGATGTGAATCACGGGACAAGGATCAATAATCTTGTCAATGATAATTCATAATGCTATTCATATTATCACAGTACTAGCTGGTTCTGATTAATTTGGCAGCATACATTAGTTCCAGGTTCAATTAATCGCTGGCAACGTTCACTACTTTATCACATGATATTTTCCGGCTTAGCAACAATTACGTAAACGGATATTAATTTATTTTATTTTTTTATCCGCAAAATCGTTATATAATCACTGGTTAAAAAGTGGTTTAAACGCCACGAGACACTCATGCAATTAAAATATTAACCAAAATTAGGGAAAAGAAAAAACGAAACATCGACGGGATTAGTATTGAAATTCACGTGGACGTAATCAAAATGTGTCGGTCGGAATAAGTTAACTCAGTTAATAAATGGTTCCGTTTGGATTTTACTGACCGACACTATCCCCCCGATAACAAAGTTCGGTGAGTTGTTCGATCTGGACCGTTCCATAACTCTGGGTCCCACGACCGTCGAGTTTGCATCGAACGTTCCTTGTTCAGCGAGACAAGAAGGAATCGTGTCGAGTTAACAAGCCGAGACGTTTCTTCTCTTGTGCACATGAATGCACGTGCCAGCTGACAGTAGAAAAGTGGTCCCCACCATGTGAGCTTAGTGACGACGTCGTTTCGCAGTACCACGTGGTGGTCTCCGGCGGCGCCTCACTTGACGTTAACATTAACTTGACCGGAAGGTTAATTTGACGGCCTCGTGTCTCCTAACTCCTAAGTGTAACTTTTATTTATTTATTTATTTTTGGTCAAAGTCTCCTAATTGTAACTTAAACTGAACTTTCGATTATTCTTTTAAAACCGCACTTGTTTCTTTCTGTTTCAATTATCGGCCCAATATCTACGCGAGGTCTTCATTTATATATTTTTTTTTTGGTAAAAGTCTTCATTCATATAATATCACGTATAAGTTTTTTTTTTTATAACATCTAACTTTATTGATATCAAATCAATGTAACAGATTACACAAAACATAAATTTCAACAAACATGTTGCTAAAACGAACATTTAATAGAGAGAGCAGTAACATGATGCTTCCTAATGCATCGTAGGATATGCTGATTCGCTAACTTTCTTCCAGTTCGTTTTTGGTCTTGTTAAATCTTTCTTTTGATTCTTAATTCTTGTGAGTAAATATTTTTTTTCTTTGGAAAGATCATTGGAAGCGATCCATCTGTTACATAGCGATCCGTCCCAAACACTCCCGATGTAGGAGATAACATGCTGTGTTGAAACTGTCCATGACATTAAAATTCTTTCGCTTCGAAACCAATAAAGCCATAACATTAATATGTTTTGTCGCAGTAACATATGCAGACTCCTTATTTTTTTAAATATGTCGCTTCTCCATCCATTCTTACATATATTAATCTCGAATGAAGAAAATGTTTCTTTCACCGTGCAACTTAAAACCTTGAGATACTGAAGGAGAGCATTACCAATATCCAAAGTGAAGATCACTTGTCGTCTTACAGACTCTCCTGACATGGATTCTCTATAATATGACCAAATGAGTATATACTCAGTCTTCAAACCCGAGTGTATAACATGCATCAATCTCTTGAAATCTCCTGGCCATGGAGGTTTCTTATGTCGATTCCTTATGTATAGGAGTCGCAAACCTGGAGGGATTATACAATTTTGTGACATGTGCAAGGGAAGGCCATCAGTACTGTAACTCCTCAATGATAGGAATTTCAACACCGGAAAATAACGCTCCTGCTTGGAGAAGAGACACACACCAAACTCTCGACGAAAACCCTTTAATCTTCTCGGCCAAATCTTAAAGATTTTTCGAAGAAGTGATGATGTGTATCCGCCCAACATCATTGTTGACATTCGCCAGTGAAGAAACCAGGATGAAGGCAAGTAATGAGACAGCAACAAAACGCGATTTGGATTTCTCCAAATCGAAAGGCTTGATGTTCAATTCAACATTGATTTGATTACTTAACTATACTAACTGAAGAAATAAATAAGAAACTCCGACGGTCGAAGCCCCGGACACGGTAGATTATGGTGAGAAACTAGTTTAACAGTGGGTGTGGAGATCGCCTTTGACGTCGCTTTGGGAGAGAATATAACCGTTTTTATTTTCTCATAATATATCCACAGGAATTCCAAAAACTTTCTAGACCAAAAAATTAATTTTATAAAACTTTGCAACTAATCCATCTAGATAATACAGTTAAATAGTCAAGGCAAATTGAAACCAAAACAGAAATTTCACCTAGAACCTTTTTACCATTATGTCAAAACAAATTTCACCAATTTTTACCCGGAGGGAAAGAAACGTGCGCGTCTTTACTTCCACCTCCACCTCTGCCGCTGGTATCCGTCAAGCACTGGATCGTCTTCTCCGGGACAGACTCATCTCCTTCCCATCCCCTGACCACTCACCTTCCCTGCTGCAATTTTATTTTTTTGTGTAGAAAACCACCTTGAGGTCTGTCCACGCTTGTAGTAGGTTGTTTTTAGTTTTTTTTGTTGCATAATAAGTTGTACGCAACATTTTAAAAAACTCGAAAATGATATATATTTAATATTTTATCAAAAAAAAATTCACCAATTTATGATAAATGAAGCAAATTTATTTTAATAGCATACGTTGTCTGTATTATTTTTTCCATGATTATATCATAAATATTTTTTCCTGAATTTCCCAACACTAATTTTCTACAATAACTCGACCTCAATTATAGAAGATTATATATTAAATTTAAAATATTACTTATACCCATCAGATATATACTTATAAAGTTATAATATAACTATTGTGGTAGTCTTTTATGTTTAAATTATATTTATTAAAATATTTTTATTTGAAACATATTTTTAAAAATATAAAATATAATAAGATATTTATGAATTATACTAGTTAAAAATATTATTTAAATAAAGAAATATATATAAACAATTTTGATATTATATAATAGAAGAGGGTTAATATATAAAAATGTTTTATAAATTTAGAATTTTAAGAATTTATACTATAAAGTTACATAAGATATAAATAAATAATTCTTTTAATAAGCATTTACAGTTTAAAAATGATTTCAAATATTGTTCTCAAAATTTTACTACTGAAGCCCATTTCGGCTTTACACTGTTTCGACTTAGTTATCTATATTCACACTGAAAATTTGAAAGGGGATATCATCTTCACAGGTTCATGCACAGGCTTATGAAGACAAATTAGGCCATAAAACAAGAAGCTCTGTAACACCCCAATTCCTATAAGGAAAAACAAAACTGGATTTGGAAAATCCATTTAAGTCTAACAAGCCATTTAAGCCCAATTAAACCCATTAAAGGACAAATATTGATTCAACAGCCGCTCTAAAAAAGAAGAGAGAAGGGAAAATTACGCAGCAAAAAGAAAACAATGGAGAAGATGAAGTCAAGAGAGAAAAGATGAAGAACGTGGGAAGTTGTGCGACGGTCATGTTGAGCAATGGCCGTGACGGTGGATCTAAATAGAGTGGTGTGGTGTGGTCACGGAATGGCTGCAATGGTGGTATGATTCATCAGAACCCGACCGGAGCAAAGGCAAAAAGAACACTTGTGGATAAGAGGAAAAAAAAACACCGTTTGAGATGGAGTTATTCTTATTACAGTATATGTCAGGGAAGCTAAGAAAACTGACGTCTGTGTCATCGGAGATATGACCTTGTTGGGTTGGCGAGCTTTGCTTCCTACGCAAGTATCAGAAACAGCAGCTCAAATCTGGACCAAGTCAAAACCCAGAAAATATTGTGTTCAAGCTGGGGGTTTACTAATCAAATTCCGGATCTACTAGAGAGTTTAAATCACGTTCAAGATCTCTATGGAAAGGTGTTACTGCAAGGAAACCACAGTAAGGGAAAGATCATTTAGCGGAGTTAAAATCCATTCGGAAAATGCTTTGTAAGTTGATCCATCAGCCTTTGAATATGCAGTAATTCAGAAAACTGTTCTTCTGTTGCAGCAACTTCAAGAGAACGCGGAAGGCTCATTCGTGTTCCGATCTGTCTAAAATTTTGTGTAGATGTATAGGACACTACATTATCAATATTCAACGGTGGGATCGAGTTTCCAACGGTTAAATTCGAAGTTGTTTTCGTGTCTTTGCGGCAGGTTGAAGAGGTGTTCTTTTCCATTGCATGAAATGATGAATGATTATATGTATGACATGTATATAAGAAATAATATGATGGTATGACATGATTATATGTTTGTTTCGAATATAAGTATATTCGAAACGAAATAATTACATGTTATGGTATAATGGAAATGATATGAATATATGATAATGTTATGAAATGGTACAAAATGTACGATATGATATGAGCATGTATGATGTAAGAGAGGAAGAATCGAGCTATGGACCGTGGTCTTTCCTCGAAAACTGGACTGTGGTGGGCCGACGAATTACATGCAGGTCATGAACAGCTAATGAGCCTGGTATGAGAGTGCCAGCTATGGCTGCCTCCACTCATGAGGTTCTTAGCTATCACGAGGATGACTGAACCTAACGATGTATGATAGTTATCACGAGGATGACTATATGAATTTCTTACTTAGTGGGCAAGAATATGTATGTTATGTTATATACAACTTGGAAACTAGACCAAGTTGTATGATTGTTAGTGCCAAATTTATGTTATGGTGATTGTTTTATAGTAGTAAAATATGTATTATGTTTTGATGGGTTCCTCATTGAGTAATTTATTACTTAGCCCCCATCGTTGAATTAAAATTCGGAAGAAAGAAGTAAGGTTCAAGCGATCGACTCATACTCGAAACATGAATGGGCCAAAGGTATAAAACCACATTGACCAAATATCCACGGTGTGTCTACAGACTCTACACCGTCCAATAGGCAACAGCAAAACCTTATTGAACTTGGCTCGCGGATCTTCGACCCTTTTCACATTTCTATAATTGACTTAACCTAGTTTCTTCCTACGGACACCGCATTGGATTCTATCGTGATGATTATAAAATCTTTGGAGTTCGTTATCTTTTCGACCACCACCATCCCGCTAATGGCTTTTGGGCCAGGCTTAATGAAGAGAAAAATACAACACCTGCCCGCTACGGGTTTTTCTATTTTCCACGTCTAACCATTTTTGGGGCAGATGGGCTTATTTAGTTCAAATTCACATAGCTAATTCTCCAAAAACGCAGACCTGTTCGCGAATGTTTCAGTTGCAAATTAAACATGGCTCACTTAGTTTTTAGGGCACATCTCTTCAGATGATAAGAACCAAATTAAATACATTAAAAGTAAAATATGGAGAAGCGTGGATGCGGGAAACATTCGCAATATATTCAAGCTCAACTTTCGAACTACTAATTTTTGTGGGTAGGAATGTGAAGATTATTAGCTACTAATGAAGTAGAAGTAAATGGAGTTTCTCGCATATTGTGATTATTGAAGTAAATGGAGTTTCCTGTATTACTAATCATGTAAAATGTAAACAGAGACCTATATGATTGGAATTTGGAAGGATATATCTTTAATAATATTAAAATTATGTAATATTTATCGTGTTTAACACTACAATTGATCGGCTCATATTTATACACTAGGTGATTTTCTCGTGCTCATGCACGGGTATAAATATTTATAAAGTAAATATATATAATAATAATTTATTGCTATTTAATTTTGATTTTAAATTAATTTATAATTTTTATGTATAATATATATTGATAATATTATATTACTTTAATTAGATCTATGATTTTAGATATATTAGATTAGACCTAGTCGATTTAACTATCATTTGAGTATATTGGATTGCATATATTTTTCTGGATTCAACTATAATATTTTTTTATTCTAAATCTATTTAAATTTTGATTAATTTTCTTATTTGCATTTAGGTTGGTTGTTTTCTTAGACATGTAAATATATATATTAAGAAGATTATGTATAACTTAAGATATATTGTGCTTAGAATGAAATAAAAAATAAACTAAAATGTGTGATTCCAAATTACGTAAATTAGTATAATGATATTATTCTGAAGTCTCATGCATATATATAAATTTTACGAAAGAATTAAATTGTAACAGTTGGTTAATATTTTATTTTCATTTGTTAATATGTTTTGAGTCTTCCTATAATTTATATTTATAAAATAAATTATTATTATTACAAAATCATATTTTCTTATTGTAGTTAAATCTATGATTTTAGGTCTAAGTTGGATTAGTCGAGTCACTCATATTATGAGTATATTGAGTTACATATGTTCTTTTAAATTCAAATGGAAGTATAATTATTTTTATTATAATTAAGCCAAGACAAATTAATTTTATTTATCATTAAATGTGCATGTATTTTCATAATATATATCAAATTAAATGATATTTTTTAAAAGATATTAGAAAATAAAGCGATGATCTATAGGAAGTTACATACATAAGTAACTGATACTTTTTTGGAAGATCATGAATTCATATCAATATTTACAATAATTAAAATATTTTTATAATTTTTAAATAATTTTATGAATATTTATTAAATTATATTTTTTTGCTGTAAATGAAAGATATTACAATCAACTAAATATAAAAAATAACATTTCAATAATACTAATTATAAACTATTTTTAGTCAACTAAACATATATCAGTTTATGTTACTTAATTATTTTATGTAATCATCTAAAACAATAGATAGATATATAAAAAATATTTCTATTACTTTGAAAATATATTGTTGTACTGTTTAAAATTGTGTTTTATAAGAATTATTATTTCTTTTTATAATATCAAGATTATCTTATACATATAATTTCTAATTATAAAGAAAGTATTTTATTTGTATATTTTATGTTATCATTTTTTTAAAATGGAATATTACTATTTTGTGAACTTTTCTTTTTAATGAAATCTTATTATTTATACATATAATTTTGTTTTTAAATTTGTTTTTAACTTTATAAACGTTTCTTTTTTTATTATATATGTTATTTGGAAATTTTAATAAATGAAACTAAATAAAAATTCAACAATAGTATTTAAATATAATATTTTTTAATTCAGTAAGGGTATCAATGTAAACAACCATCGTGAGAGTTAACGTGAGCGCGACACATAGGAAACTGACTTCTCAAATAATATTATAGAGATGTTCAACTGCTTGAGTTTTTTTTCTTCTAAAATTTTTCGAATAATAATTGAGACGAAACCGAAATTAAAACCAACAACTAGACAACTAATAACCAGCTCGCGTTGGTCTAGTGGTGACGGCTACAGCTGCAAAGACGGCCCTGGTTCGACTCAGCCTGCCACCCCGCGCGCTTTAAATGGCAGAATCACGGAGTGTAGGCCTCTTGGGATTAGTCCTTGGGCCTAGAAAGCCTTTGGGAAACCCAAGGTTAACAAAAAACTAGACAACTAATACCTGCATGGGAAGAAGAAAAACCAATTAAACAGACAAAAAGTCAAAGCTCCACTTGGCGTCGGTACTGAACTCGCCACGTGTTTGTCAACGGCGAAAGTCAAATTACCTTAATTATAGGGCAGTGTTAGAATAATGACATAGATAGTCTATATACTTTATCTGGAAGTTTGGTTACATTATGCTTTGTGACATATTCTTATCACATGATGATAATCTTTTGGTTGTTTGTTGATGCAGTACCATAGTACCCTACTGATGTGCATGGATTGTTCTACTTCTTATACCATAGAAATATGCATTGCCGTCTTGTAGTTCTGGTAAATTGGTATTGCGAGCTAAACTAAGTTTTCGAGACATCATTCGAGCTAAAAAAGGTGTTCATGTTTTCTTTTTAATTCTCACAACTGAATCATTTAGTCACTACAATCAACACTATGCTTCTCAAAATTGAGATATGTCGTTTAAGACATGCTTCATCGGGTAGTACACTGTTACGACCGCGGTAGCATCTTTGGTAATGTCTAGACATGTTATTAATCTAAGGGCTCAACTTGGCTTCATCTTTGTTCTCATCTGAAGCTTATTATTAAAGCTTCTATGACCTATTTAGTTCTTTTATGGACTGATGTCTTATTCAGATTATTATGGTAGTTCATCCGAACCAAAACTTTTGAGTTTTGAGTATAGTATATAATTGGCATTTTTGTTTTTACTTTGTCTTTTATATTATGTGTCTTTTAAAATGTTAATATCAGTGATTCCAAATCTAACAAACCTCTTTATTTAGGATGAAATTCAGAGTTAAAAAACTAATAGAGTGCATATATATTAACAACCAACAAGGGGGAAACAGTATTGTGGGCCTATAAGAAAAGCTACAATGCATTGTCACCAAAGTTTCAATAACTTTTAGCAACAAAATATAATAAAACAAAGTTGCAATAATTTGAAAGCACGTATAATAAAAATAAATTAATTGAAAGAGGTCAAACCGACCGGGTCCACATCCAGCTCCGTTCTATCTTAATTATTGAAGTTTTGGTTATTGATAAATTATACATTCTGTATAGAACGAAGACTAAGTCGTCAGCTACATGGAACTATATTCAAGTTGTTTTAGATTTTCTACAAGCCTATGATGATTATTCTACTTGGGACTCTCATTTTAATACTTGTCGATAGCTTTAAGATTGTATTGCGATAAATAAAAGTATTACAGCATTTTTGTCGATTTAGGAAGCCACATACGCTATTCATTTCATTTATTGAAATTATATTCATAAAATTTGTTAAATTGAAATACTCGTTTTAAGAAGATTACGTATCCAACTAAAGCTAATCAATATGTGTCATAGGGTGCATGAAATCTATTCTCTTTTACAGTTTTTAGCTGTGTTTATCGCGCATAACTAATTAATTTAAAATTAAAATAAAATAAGAAGACTGGTAGGTCCAGAAAAGTGTGGACATATATCATACATCTTTTACAAAAGTTGAAATTCTATATTAGAGATGAGAGGGGACCTCATATATGCACACGTAGTTGAACATATATATATATATATATGCACAATAGCCAAGCAATAGATATGTTGGGGAGAGATAGTTGTATTAAATATTTACACAATCCACATCAATAATGATCATATGTGAATATGAAGAAAATATATCCAATTTGTTTCTACAAAACCCGTTTACTATTAGTTGTATTGAAGTGTTGATGATTCCTGCCTTTACCTAAGAGGCTAAGACATAGGAGCTATAAACAACACTCTGATTAACCAGTGAGATTGATATACTAATTAACCGCTACAGTGTCATGGTAGCTTCGTTTCAAGATATATTATGTTTTGTTAGAATTAATACCTTTTTATGCAACTATTAGAATTAATACCTTTTTATGAAACTGTTAGAACTAATGTTTGTTACGCAAGAAAAAAAATGTATTCATCTTTATGTGCTGGCAATTTCTTACATGCACTAAGAAAGTTCATGTATATTTTGCATTTTGTTTCTTAGTTTAAAATTATCATTTGATAATGCTTTAGTGAACCCATAAGTAAATATATCTCACGAAAAACTCAAATTTGCAACTAAAATCAGCATTCTATAATTTATATATAACACTAAGTATCTCGCATCTGGTCTTCTACCTATACATGATAATGCTTGCACTTGGAAACCAAAAGTCTAAATGTATGATGGTCCACAATAGCCGTCAAAGAAACAATATTCGTCGCAATGTCTACGATCCGTTGAATAATGTCCCATCTATTTCTTAATTTTTAGCCCATCAAGTACAATAGAAACCATATATACAGAAATTAGTGTAAGTACCTCACATCTCTATATCTGTATTAATATTCATACGTGTCGTAACAAATATGCTTATTACAAATATTGCAACAAAAGTATAGATTTTCACATATATATATATATATATATATGGTTTGGTCGGTAAATTAATTGAATAGACTACTTCAGAGAGTATCAAAATCTAATCATCAGTTCCCTATAAGTTTCAAAAGGTATACGTCTAAACCTGCACTCGATAATCCTATGAAGTCATTAACGATTCACATAGGTCTGTGATTGTATCTCTAGCCAGATTTTATCAAGTTGTTGTCTTATAAGGAAAATGATGTATATGTGTTTTTTGTGCACCAAATGATGTTATGTTATTATATATTTACAGATGCATGCCGATGCGTGGAGTAGTTTCTTTTAGCATAAATGCGTGTATTAGTTATCCACTCGTATTAGAACAAGTGCGGGCGGCAAATAACTCTTTTTTTTAAAGTCACCTTAAAAATATATATGCACATTCATAATTCACCATTTTAGCATGTATCCGTACGATTTCATATCAACCTCTGAGTTTTTTTTATAAAAAATCTTTTCTCACCGTATAATCATGGGTGTTAGTTATCAATAGGGGTGGGCATGAATCGGATATCCAGATTTTTGTAGGTATTCGTGATTCGGTCTGTTTCGTCTGAATAATCAATTATCCGATACAATTCGATCATATCAATATTTATGGATCATCCCTTTTATTCCACTTTTAGTATCTATTTTCGAGACAAAAATACAATGAGTAGAACTTAATTTTCTTTATAAAATTTAAATATTAAATAGATTAATAAAAAGGTTCTCACAATACAAAAACCAAAGAATTTTATTATAATTCATTTTTTTTATTTTGTAAAAACAGGCTTGAGGAAAACCTTTTATAGCTTCATCTATTTCTTTAAATATATGTATATAATAGATCGGATCGGAAATCCGTTTCTAAAAGTATTAGTATTTATAATTTGTTTTGTTTCTTACGAATATTACATATTAGTATTTGTTTTGCTTCGTATTGTTACAGATATCTAAATTTTTTGGTTCGAAACGGATAACGAATAGAGTCAAAATTTACGATATTATGTCTAGCCCTATTTATCAATTATAATAGTCAATGTCTTGATATTCATTCTAATTCCAAGAAATTTCGATTGCGTTTCTATTTAATATACTAAATTTGCTGAGTATTGGTTCAATTATTTGAACCTTCTCTTACGTGTTCTAGTTTTGGAGTTGAAGAGATTAGCTGATCAGTTAATCTCTTCAACTCCCGAAACCGGGCTTTCCATTTTGATTACAAACTCTGATCTACCAAAATGATTCAAGTCAAAATACACCAGACTAACTTTGCTTAACCACCACACCGACGCGTTCTGCTAACCGGTTTCTAAATTCCTAAACTATCAAACTCCGTTCTGAACCATCGATGTGGACCGCAAGAAGGTGGCGTTCACCTCGTTTTCTCTGTTACCGGTACTCTCACGACACCTCCGGAGTAGCCGGTGACAATGTTTCATTTGAACATATGTGTTTTCCTTAGCAAAAAAATAAAAGAGTTGATAAAGATATTTTTTTTTGTCAACAGATAAAGATATTTATTATATTCTCAACGTTACTGAAGGAACCACGTGAATGAAAACAAAAAGGTTAGAATTAGGTCTAATTTAAAGCCATTCCAACAACATATCATCAAATATCATAGGTAGAATAGTGGCATCAGTGCGACGTCATTTCCCGTCGAAATTACATAACTAGCTGAAAGAAAAAACGATCTTGCATTTAATTGATCTGGAGAAAGCGATCCTTTTTATGGGACCCCACAAGGAGACAAAGTTTCAGTGACGTGTCGTCTTCAGGAGCAGTGGACCACTGCTCTGTCGGCGTCGCCTTTCCAGACATACGCTAATAACGACAAAACACTACTTTTTCGGTGTTCGTAATGTCGATCGTACCCCTGACTTCTCCTATTTATGTAGTGGTTTATGCCATAAGTTTTTCGACTAAAAACGACGACGACCCAGTTACTTTCACACGGTGTCTGTCACTCGATCCGGATAAGATTCTCAATGTTGTTGAATTTACCATATCGCCCATGCATCCGTTACTTGTGTACCACTAGCTGTAATGCTCCACGGCTTCTACAGTTTATATGAAAGCTACTAATAAAGGTTGACGTTTACGTGCAAGAAACAAATATATCATGCGTATGTGTTTTATACACATACAGGTTTGCTTATAAACTTTTTTCTTTCAGTTTTGAAATAACAAGCATAGAAACATCTCAATTTTCTTAGTACTTATTGTCCGTCAATCACTTTATCAGTTCAGTAAACAGGAATGGACTATATAATTTTTTTTTTAACATATTCATGTATATGTTTTGATTCTAGGTTCAAAGAGATTATGATTTATTGCTGGTTACCAATATAAAATATATTACTACAAAGTAGCTTTAAATGATACTATTCTAAACAATTAATTCCTTTTTATATAGGGACCGTGGACATTTTAAACTTTTTGTCGTATATATTATTGAAGGACCTTAATTTAACTCTGAAATTTCAATACCAAGAGGGACCTCTGTCGTCTTTAAGTGACCTCAAGTACTCCACATGGGGCTTCTATCATAATTTGCATGATAAACTTAATTTTCTTCTTGTAGACTTTCGTTTTAGCTGGTTGGATGTATATTATTCTCTTTAAAATTAATTAATAACAAAATTGTACCAAACCAACATAAAACTGGATCTTCAGGTTTCAAAATTAGATATACTTGAACTACGAGTCTACGAGTATTAAGTGTTAACGCTTAAAACTAACTAACAAAACCACTAAATAATCAACCGGATAAGGCATATCCAATTGGTTTAACATGCATGTAGTTAGTTTTTTCATTTGAAAGATAGTTTGTAAATATATAGTTTGGAAAAAGTTAACTGTAGTTTTGTAAGAATTGATGTAAATATATTTCAAAGCCTCATAAGTACGTATGCATATCCCACCTAAATTCTTTTCTCTCTTTTTTTCTTCCTTAAGGCACAAAATAACAAAACACGAAAAATCACCGAAAGTTTACATGTGATTGGATTTAGGAAAGTAATCTAAATTGACCCAATTGAAAAAAATGTATTCTCAATATCCCACCAAAATTCTAACTACCCCACTATATTTCCCTTCTCATTCTTACCCTTTACTATTATATTATTATCCTATTTCCCGTGGACCCCACGTTTTACTTCTAATTTTAAAATAAAAAAAGCGGACCCCACACCCCACTCATCCCACATAAATCGTTAGTTATGAGAAACCTAACCCCACAACACATCTACCTCTCCTTTCCACACTGTCCATCTTGTTCCTTTTCTCACATCTCGCCCCATATTCCCAACCACTGCGAATCTTCTCCCCTTCAAGCTCCATTTCGCGATATTTGGAAGTTCTTTTGACGAAAATTGGTACGTATTTTCATAAAATTTTCATAATAATATACTATTTATGTTCTATGTGTTATAAGTAACGAAAAAATAAAAACTTAGCTGTAAAAATTGTGAAAGTTTTCGAAGAAATATGAAAATAAAATTTGAAGAGGATTCTTTTTTTTTTAAAGACGATTTTGATAGAAAAAAACATGAAAATGGTGTTAGACGATAATGTGGGTTTTATAACACGTTATTAGTTGATTAAACGACTTAAACCAATGACAAATTTAAGTTTTAGGTAAAATGAAAGTTTTAGGTATATTGTTATAAAAGGATGTTTAAGGATCGATTTTGTATAGTTCTTCTTATTTTGCAGTTTATAGCAAAATAATACATTACAATAGTGGTAGAAGATATTGTGGGTTGTATAACACCCTCTTACCGCTAAAAGTGTTAAATCGAGAAAAGAAAAAATTGATAAGAACTACCGAATCATCGGTATTACTAAAGTGAAACATGTATTACTTGTATTACTGGAACGACTGTGTACCAAAGATCTTGGACAACTTAGATTCTTTAAATGGTTAACTAATCATAATTTTATTTTTTTGTTTCAGGTAAATCTATGGTATGGCCTCTCCTATTACAATCATATGTTTTGATTACGGAGGAAGTTACATTAAAGATGGGGGTGAGAGAAGATGGATCTCGGGAGAAGATGAAATTCACACTTTAGTGATGAAGACAGCTGTGGAAGAGATTACGTATTCTGAATTGCTTGAGAGTATATGCAGAAAGATTAAGGCAAATGGAGATGGGATGGTGAAGATTAGTTACTTCCCAATGGTATTGTATTCGAAGAAGCCATCGTATATTTGGTGTGATGAAGACGTTTTGGGCTATCTCATGCAAGTAAATCATGATAACTGTAGAAGTGTTTTACATGTGGAGATCAGCAGCGACATGGATGATACATGTGGTGGTCTGTCACTTTCAGGAGATGATGATGAAACTGATGATAGCTATGATGGTCTTCCGATGGAGCGATGATGAAACCGATGATAGCTACGTTGGTCTTTCTGATGGAGATGAAACTGATGATGAGACTGATGATACTGAGAATCATGGAATTGAGCAAGATGGAACTGATCAGGATCATGAGATGGATGGCGTGGTCGGGCTTTACACAGCCCAACAACAAGAAGACTTTGAGATGCATGAGAATATAGAGCATGAATATGAAGGTGAAGCTGAAAGAGCGGAAGTCAAGCTGCAAAGCAGCAGCATTGGCCACCACATGCCAGTAGTTGAAGCCACGACAGCAATAGAAGAAGAATGGGATGATGGTCTCGATTTGGTTAAGGGTCAAGAATTCAGAACTAAGGTAGCCATGCAAGTTCTAGTTCAGAGGGGTGCACATAAGAATGGTTTTGAGTATGAAACATGTAAGTCCGACATCGCGGAGATTTGTGGTAAGATGTCGAGGAGCCAAAGAAGGTTGCAAGTGGTATTTGCGTGTAGTGAAGCTTAAGAATTCAGATCTTTGGACGGTTAGAACTTACCACAAGTCTCATACATGCTCAGTAGTAACTTCAAGTACCCTTAGAAATAGAAGGAGAGGCACACCACAGATTGTCGCATCTGTTTTGAGTGAAGAATATCCCGGTAGATATGACACACCAACACCAAGCGATCTGATCAGTATGGTTATCCACAAGGTTGGTGTTGATGTGTCATATGCTACAGCATGGAGAGGGAAAAGGATGGCGGCTAATGAAGTCCGAGGTACTCCAGAAGAGAGTTTTTCTATGATACACTCCTACATGTACATGCTTAAGTTGAAGAATCTAACTCGAGAAGTCATGTTGAAGTGGATCTTGTGAAAAGATTTAAGTATCTTTTTTTTGCATTTGGAGCTTCCATAGAAGGGTTCGCAGCGATGAGGAAAGTTATCATTGTGGATGGAACACATCTTAAGCATGTTTATGGTGGAGTTCTTCTTGTTGCGACGGCTCAAGATCCTGATCGTCACCACTACCCTATCGCATTTGGTGTAGTTGATGGTGAGAAAGAAGAAAGTTGGATGTGGTTTATGAATAAGTTGAGGTCAGTGATATCAGATGAAGGCGAATTGGTGTTTCTTTCGGATAGAAATGCAGGCTTGATCAAGTCAGTACGTGAGGTGTTCCCAACGGCCGCACATGGATATTGTATCTGGCATTTGTCTCAAAATGTCAAAGGACATGTTTTCAACAACAGAGACGCTTGTGCAAGCAAGTTCACAGAGTGTGCACATGCTTATACAGTGGCTGAGTTCGATGATCTCTATGTTGAATTTTCCAGAAGGTATCCTTCTGCTGCGGAGTATCTGGAGAGAAGTGTTGAAGTGAGAAAATGGGCAAGATGTTACTTTGAAGGAGACAGATACAATGTTAACACAACCAATGCAGCAGAATCCATTAATGGTGTTCTTCGGGAAGCAAGGAAATACTTCATGCTACCCATGATTGATGTTATCATCAAGAAAATGACTGGATGGTTTAACAAGCATAGGAAGAAGGCAGCTGAAATACCACTCACAAAGAAGCTTGTGCCAACAGTGGAAACGGAGTTGGCAAAAAAATGTTTGGAAGCGAGGTGTTTAGATGTTGTTGAGATAAACAGCTTCAACCTTGAGTACAATGTCGGTGGTAGTGACGGAAAGATTTATACGGTTGATTTGGGAAGAAAAATGTGCACCTGTAGGCGTTTTGATATAGACAAAATCCCATGTGTTCATGCTGCAGCTGCTGCCAAGTTCTTGAGCGTAGGAAGAGATCTTCATCTACAAGAGTTTTGTACAAAATACTATTTGGTAGAGTTGTGGGCATTGGCATACTGTAGGGCGATTTATCTGTTCCTCATATGTCGAATGGGTCATACCGATGAGATTCGAGCACTTAAGGTTCTTCCGGTATATGATAAAAAGAAAGGACCCACTCAAAAGAAAAGGTTTCCATCAGCTGGAGAATCTCGTGGAAGAAGAAGAGGACGCGGAAGGGGAAGAGGCAGGGGCAGGGGAAGGAGAGGCGGACGTTTGTATGAGTATTTTGAATGTGGAAGTACTTCTGCCGCCACTGAGTAACATGTAACTCTTGTGCTTTGAACTAGTAGGTAACGTTGAACTACTAGGTACTACTTCAACTACTATGTGTAATATGGACTACTAGGTACTGCTATGAACTACTATGTGTAATCGGTACTACCAGGTTTTACTTTGTACTACTTCAGAACTACCTTAAACTACCTTGAATTACTATGTATTATGCATGTTTCTAAAAACCTTTGTTTTCTCCTTATTATTTATTTTTAGAAAGCATATCTAATATATTACGTGATTATATGTTCATATCTATGTTTATTTGCCAAATTAGACATTAAAAACTCTTAAATTCCCAATTTAGTAAAAAAGTTCTCATTTCAATAGAAAACATCATTCTAGTTCTATACTAATGTCTTGATGGGAAGGACATAATGGGATGAATTTCAGAAAATTCTGAATTTAGTAAAAAGTTTTCTGCCAATGTGTTATATATAGTCTAAAAATGTGTAAATGCATTGGTATTACTAATAAATTTAATTTCTTGAGGCTGTATTACTAATAAATGTCGAATTTTGCAAAAATATTACTATGAAGAAAGAAATATTACTACCCTCTTGAGTACTACTAAGAGTAAGATAAAAATTACTTCAATATTCAAATATGTTTATTTAATATTATATTTTACACGTTTTAGACATGTGCCATTTGTGTTAACAACGTATTACACGTTTTTTTCATATGCCTTAGGTTTATATTTTTTTTTCCTTGAAGTGTTGACATTGTTTTTGTCGTAGTAATACATAATAAACCTAGTAGTACAAATGTGTTTTCTTAAGACTTAGATTGTCTTGTCCTCAATTGGACCAAACCTGCTACAAGACAATCACACAACACAAAGCATCCTACATAAGAGATTAGCATTCAAGTTTCTGGACCAACAACCAACAACAAAACATAGCATCCTACATAAGTTCACAACAAAGCGAGATAAATATAAACATAGCATCCTACATACATAAGCTGGTTGTCTTAAGCCTTTGTTTTAGGCTTCTTCTTCTTGTGCCCTTCAATCTCATCGGTGCCAGCCGATTGAAAGTGGAAACCCACGTGAGCGTGAACGTATCCTTTTTGTCGGTTCTGGCGTTGTGAACTTCTTTGGTTCAGTAGCCTTTCTCGGTCGACCCCTCCGCTTAGGAGCTCCCTCAGTTCCAGCAGGTTTGGCGGCTCCCTCGTCAGCTTCCTTCGTTTCGTAGACAACCATGTACCACTCTTGCTTTTCTTCCTCTGTGTATTTTACAGCCTCTTTCTCGGGTTCTTCCACCTCATCCTCCACCATTTCTTTGGCCTCGCCTCGAGTTCTTCCACCTCATTCTCCACCATTTTTCAGCCATTATTTCATCCTCCACCCTTTTTGCGGCTTCTTTTCGGGGTGAACAACTTCTTTGGTGTTGTATGGAGTGCTCTCCTCGCGGCTGCTGCCTTAGTCCTACCAGGTGATGGTGTAGGAGTTTTCTCGGTTACAACTTCAACCCGAGCCTCTGTTTTCTCGGTTTCAACTTCAACCCGAGCCTCTGTTTTCTCGGTTTCAACTTCAACCCGAGCCTCTGTTTTCTCGGTTTCAACTTCAACCCGAGCCTCTGTTTTCTCGGTTTCAACTTCAACCCGAGCCTCTGTTTTCTCGGTTTCAACTTCAACCCGAGCCTCTGTTTTCTCGGTTTCAACTTCAACCCGAGCCTCTGTTTTCTCGGTTTCAATTTCATCGGGTTCTTTCTCTTCCTCAGAACCTATATCGTCCTTCTCAGCCTCTTCTGCTTCAACTTCAGGTTCTTCTTCACTCTCTTTCTCATCTATCTTCTGACCTTCTGGTTCAACCATATCTGCATTGATGTCATTCCTCTGTCCATCCCACTCATAATCCATGCCTTGGTAGTCAAAACCCTCATAGTTATCCTTCTCCTTCTCCTTCTCTTTGATTGCCTTCATTTCTTTCTCAATCTTCCCAAGCTTCTTCTCCATTGCCTTCATCCTCTTACACCTCCTTTTTAAGATAACTTGGCAAGCTTTAATCTTCACAAGCCTCTTGTTCATTTTGTCCACCTTCGCATTCACTTCACTCAGACCTGTCATCAACCTCTCTTCAAACCGTTTCAAAACGTCCTCCAAGCTTGTATTAGACGAGGATGCTTCTTCATGCACTTTCCTTTTGTCTTTCTTCTCTGGAAACTCCCTTGCAGCCACATCTAACTCATAGAGATCTTTCCACCAGATAGGCTTCTGTTTAACAGTAAGCCATGTGCTCCTCAGATTACTTGGTCCATCTTCATTTTCAAAGTCCGCTCGTCCTCTACTATGCGTGCCATGAGAGTTTCTTCATCAACAGTAGGAGCCAGAACACTTTTAATTTCCTGAAAATAAAACCAAAGCAAATATCAAACACATTGTATCTCAAGCACTTTAATAAACCCAAAAATATATCAAACACATACCTTTGTTTCTCCAAGTGCATCGTACAAATCCTCAAGTGGATAACCCTTCATGCTGTTGCCTAGGAACTGCCACTTGCACATCCTTGGGCAGTTACTCATACAACCATCTACATGTTCTCTGAATTTTGAATTCAGAGCAGGAATACACTCAAATGCCAGCATCTACAAATAAAATTTGAGTGTCAAAAACAATCATACAAACAAGAATTTTTCAAAACAAAACACTTATAAAGAAGTAAAATTTACCTGTAAAGGAATAATGAAACCGGGAAAGTTGACATTCTTTTTAGCTTTCCCCTTGAGAAGCTTCATCACGCGCTTAATGGTCTGGTTATTATCATCAAACGCCGTTTACCCTGTGGAAATGTTTTACAAACCTCCACATCGTTGGCCATCCTTAAAATGAAAGGGTCAAAGGGGCATTATACTTTCCCTCCCTCGATAAGCGTGCTGGGAAGAATAGCACCGCCATCCTAAGTCGATCCCCACAAGCCTTCATGCTCAACAATTTCTCTTCCACAGATTTCATGGTTATCTCCTTGTGTGACTTAAAATGCCTATCTACAAACGCATAGCTCCCTATCTTCTCATACTTATCCGGGTATTCATGGCAGTGCAAACCTGAGATAAGTGCATGCTCTCTCAAGGAATACCGGATGGGCACGCCATTAACCGCAAACCAACTTGCATCCTCCTCCTCTTCTAAGGGAATCGCTCGCAATAGAAGCATCCACGCACTCCAGCCTTCGTGTTTTGTTCATCGGGCATGTGGAACATATGGTGAAACTGAGGGTGGTTTTCGAACCACTTCAACTCAGGGCTCTTAAACTCAGGCTCAAGCTGTCTGATGGTTTTCACCGTGCTGCTCACATAGCACTTGCTCTGTATCTTACAGGTCTTGGTGTACTCAGTGTTCTTGAAGCATAGCTCATCAGGTGGCAGTGGTTGGCATTCCTGTAAACCAGAAAAAATTATATTAGCACTTATTAGATGCTAGCAATGGTAATACACCAATAACAATAACAATTTTCTTTTGGGAAAAATTTACCTCGGATGATGCGGTGATGATCGGACTCATTTCCGTGTCCGACAGCTCTTCTACATGCCGCTTTCTACAGAGCACGGTTTCTTTGTGGACTTTCTGCTGAGATTTTCTTTTCCTCCACGATCTCGGCCTGCCATTATCTATAGCCTCTCAATATCTTGGTCCCCGAATGTATACATAAACAATAAGCGTTCAATAACCACCAAAGTTAACAAACCCATTCAATGAAATATCTACAAAATAAATCATTGATTCTTATAGTATCACGATCTGCCTAATCTCAAGTCTTTCCTTCAAGTATTAAATCTCCAAACTTTCAAACATTCAATCCCGAAAACGTTCAATTCGATCACTACATCACAAACATTCAATCACTCAACTCGGTTTCACATATCAAGCATTGTATCAGCAAAACAGTTAGTCTTCAATAATCGATTAAACATTTATACACAAAGATTTACTTGTATCAAATCGATTAAACAGAGGATTCTCGAATTACTTCAAAAAAAAAATTCAGCTTCAAAATTAAATAGTTTCAGATTCAAAATCGATAAGCCAAACAAGCAAACATCAAATATCACAAGAAACCCACAACAAAATCATACAAATCTATGAAAAAAAATATGAAAAGGCGTTACCTTTCTACACGGCGAGATGAGTTTCGAAGGAGAGAACAAGAGGATGAAAAGAAGCAGACGCCGGAAGAGATGGTGGTTCTGAGAAGACGCGGAAGACGGAGAAGACGCGGTGGATTTCGTCGGTTCTTTCTCGAGTTCGTCGGTTCTTTCTCGAGTTCGTCGGGTTCTAGGGTTTGTCCCTCCGAGACAGAGTGTCGTGATTTCTTGATTTGGTTCAATTGGAGGATTACTTTCCAAAGAAATGAAAGGGTTTGAAAGACACTTAGAGAAAGAGAGGGTTTCAAGAGAGAAACACCCGGATCATCCGGTTTGTTGTGGGTTTGGGTCAAATACTGTAGGTTGGATCTGTAAATATTAGATTTCATTAAGGACAGTTTCGATTTTGACCACATTTTTGATTAAAATATAATAAAAATTATAATGTAGTTTAGTGGTGGGTCAAATAAGAATAAACATATCACATACTGGGGCACAGGAGAATACGGTCCTTGGATTTAATGATAACTTTTTGGATTTATTAGGAATGGACCGGCCCCGAGATATGTTCTAAAAGCAATTTATTGATTGTACGTGTCATTGATCACATACACCTATATTATATGCCTACCTATATATATGAATATATGTACACTTCAAATGCAGAATTGAGATCCCCGATTTTGGCTAACATTGCACGTACTAGAAAAGTTCACTTGTAAACGTATGGTCATATATAACTCGTGACCCCTAAAAATTACACCTTTTGTGAAATAGATACTAAGACTCTTGAGTCTGTAGCAGATGACTTTCAGATACTTGATGTAAATTAAATGGGTTTGTCCATGTTTAATAGTTATCAAATGGTTTTTGTAAAAAAATGCCGTATAGGTTCAAGTAAAGGGTCGTCGTTTGTACACAAGTAAGAATTTGAGTGTGAATTTTTAATATCTTGTAAAAAAATGTTTCAACTGAACTATATTTTTTTTTTGAAAAAACAGAGATGAGAAATCAATGTTTGTTTGCGCCTTATGATAGGAAGATCCGAGTCTCAATTTAATTCCATAAATTATGCAATAGTTAAAAAAGGACACATTAGACTATATCGACTACCATACTATTGATCGGACACCATAAATTTTTATCATATACCATTTTTTTGAACCTGGAAAATAATTTATCTTGTGAAGATTTTAATCAAGAAATTTTACAAGGCAAAATTGCAGTTTACGTTATCCAAATATTTTTTGACAAATTTAATCTTTGAAAAAAACTTTAGTCTAATCGATTCGGTCATTTAGTTATATAAAGGGATTTATACCATTTTTATGCACATATTGAAAATGAGATTGTAGTTCGTGGAGGAGAAGAGAAGATGGCGAGAAAACGAAGGCGTGTCAGAGAATTTATGATACTTTTCCAAAACAGAAGAAGTTTTAACCCATCTCTACCTATCTTTCTCTTGCCTCATAAATTTTAAAAGTTTCTTGTGGAGACCACACGGATTCTTCTTTGTGTTGGCCAAAAAATGTGAAGATGTAATGTTAATCTCAGCTGTTTCTACATCAAACATTGTTTACCAAATATATATACATATTAAATAATATATGTATGAGTATCAGTGTCAAATACATAATGGTCAAATAGTGTCCACATAACAACTTCCAAATTCCTACGACGATACTAACAAAGTTTTAATACCGTATCACAAAATCCACAGATGATGTTGTTTCAGATGTATTTTATATAAAAACAAATATAATAGTATATAACTAATTTGAACAAAAGATAGTGTTTTTCGTTTCAAAAACATGATATAGTTATACAGTTCAAATACCGTTTCCTTCTTTATTTTACCTTTTTGTAAAAGCTTACAATTTCACATCTATCACTGATCGCATCATTAAGATCGAGATGTATTCTGACTAATAATATATATGTTGCCGCATTTTGTATGAAAGCATAGTAATCAGTGCAATCGAACGCTCAAACTTTCTTTGTCATTTGCACCCAAAATATAAATTACTACATTTCCACTCTTACTTGAAATTGTATAAATGGTCTACCAATAGTGTGAATGTATTCCACAAAAGAGGTGTGAATGTTAAACGCTTACCTTCAGTATAATATACAAATCGAGATTAAATTTTTATTGTTGTTGTTACACATCAAATGGTAGAACAAGCTTACATATTATTCTACAGTTTCTGTATTAGAAGATAATGGTGGATACGAATCAAATATCCTAAAGTTTTGAAGGTATTCGTGATCTAATCTGTTTTGTTCGAAACACCAACTTTCTTATCCGATTCGGTCAGTAGTCATCCGGATATTTTTGGATATCCAGAAATTATACGCTTTAACTGGATATTAGATCATCTCCGTTCAAATAACTTTTTTAAATCAAATTTATTTTTAAAACTTAATAACTAAAATAATAAATCTACTAAATAAAAATATTGTAAAATCTGCATGCAAAATAATATATATAACTTTATATAACAGATTGGAATCAATATTCGTTTCTAAAAATATTGGTTTCTTTTATTTTCTTCATTTTGATGGATATTAAATATTAATATTAGTTTTGTTTTGTAGAGTTATAGATATCTAAATGTTTCAATTCGAATTGAAAAAGAAAATGTATATAATCAAAGTTTACGAATATTTTATCAACTTCTATTAGAAAAAGTATTATGATAGAGAATTTTAACGTAAAAAGTTATAGATTTTCACTAGTCCATCTTTCTACACCTAGCAAAACTTTAAGAAATAATATTTTTTTAACAACTGGTCTAATTTTACCATCAACAAATCTGAACTCAAATTTTCAGAAACCTAGAAGTGATCCTAATTTTAAAAATTCCCAAAGCTTCAATAGAACAAAATTGAATGGTATGCAAGCAAATCTGTAAATATAACTTTTTCTTATTAATCTGGAAGTATTCATGTCTATGAAAAAGTCCAGATTAATCTCTAAAAAGAGACGTAGTTTATGAATAGATTCTATCTCCGGATATTCAAATGAGCTGAAAATAAAAGTCCATATCCATGTGGATGTCCAGAATAACAATATAAAATGTAACTTCACTCTTTAATAGATGTGGTATTCTGAGGATAAGATATCTTGAGTCTCTTTTTTTTTTACTCAACATCAACTTTATATTAACCAATTTGGGAGTACATGATTTCAACCAGACTTACATACAAAGTATTTTAGTAACACCTAAAATCACTAGATTAGATCCTACGCTACCTGAGATAAAACTTTGATGTAATTCCAACCCAATGAACACAAAATCTTCCTAAGACCCAGAAAGAGTTGCCTCTTAACCACCTAAGTAGACCACAGTGAACGAAAACATTAAGACATGAAATGACTAAGCTTATCATGACTCTAATAAGGCACAAGAATTGGTCTCCGAGAGATAGGAGTTCAGAACACAGACCAAAACATCCACACCAGCAGGTGAAAATCATGACAAGCATCAGCCGAAACCAAGCTCCATGCCTCGCTCCTCTAGCCAAAACCGGAAGGAACTCCGGACTGCAGAAAGTCGGACCTTGACAACAACAGCATGACCGGACAGCAAACTGAAGTTTCCAAAGGCGTGAAGCTCGTACCACCGGAGGACGTACCACCGGCGCTGGGATGTAGAGCCCCACCGCGTACTAAGGCAAGGCGCACACCTCCGGTTGACAACTCCGAGGATGAGGGACCAAGCGATGCGTCGTAACCGAGAACCGGAGAACGAAACCTTTATCACCGAATGTCGCACCACTCTTCCGTTTGTAACACCACCGCACCCGAGGGTAGATCAGAGGTGAAGGAGGTCACCCACTGAGTCACGCGCCGCCATCGTGGAAGGGAGCACCGGGGATCTAAAAATGGGAAAACTAAATATGGTGTGCATTCCAGCCCTATAAGCCGACCTTTCCCCCACCGTCCGCTCCTTGGTTTCGCCGCTCCTCCATAACCGCCGAATCACCGTCCTTAGCCCATAGAGACTCCGGCACAGAACCAACAACTTCAGAACAGCTTGCATATCGACCAGGAATGAAGGACAGACGGAGAGAAAGGCAAAAGGAAAAGAGGAAAGGGAGAAGAGGTTATCTCCGACATCGGCGAGCCCGGGCCGGAGTTAAGGTTCTATCTTGCGGTGGAAAGGGTTTTCAGAGAGAGAGAGCGTTTTTTGATATCTTGAGTCTAGTACTTATGAATGTCATGCACCGATTGTTAGAAAAATAAAAATGTGGTTAATATGATATCTATGGAAAAATTGAACATAAAACTAATATTTTTTCCAAATCATTCAGCAAATTAACTCAATATTTATCAAACTAGAGACATTTTATAAAAATGAAGAGTTAGGCAAAACTTAAAAAAAAAGAAAGAAAAAGAATTCAACCAAAAAAAACTAAAAAGTCAAAGAGCTCCATGTGAAATCTGTAAAGCAACCTTTATGGGGTTTTCCCCTTCTCTCTATCTCTACTAAATAAAGTCTATAAATATGTACAAGCTGTTTCTAAACTTTAAAACTCCAAAACCCATTAACTAGATCTCTAAAAAAACAAAATAAATTCTACTTTTTCTCTCATAATAAAACTGTGTCTGAACCTAGAAATCCACCATCACCATCCTCTGATTCAAGCTTTCATTATTATCATCTTCTTTGATCCCTATTTTTGTTCAGACACAATCATTAGTTTTCTTCTCTTCCTCTTGTAATAACACTCCAAGAAACCAGGAAGATTTGGCGTTCTAATAATCTCTTGTTTTTAAAGTTTGAAAAAATGGAAGAACATAACTATCATTTTCAGACAAATCTGAGTCCCAAAGTCAGAGAAATCAGAGCTTCTCTGTCTCAGATCATATTAGCAGGAGGACCAAACACACTCGACTCAGTTTTCTCATTTCTCGCTACTTCCTCCGCCACAACATCCCTCGACACTACTCTCAATCCTCCGCCACCGCAGCTCGGCTCCTCCGTCTACCTCCACCAGCGAGATCTTATCGAGAGTTTCCACCTTCAAAACAGAGCAACCTCCACTCCTCCTCTGTTTTCTACATCGTTCGATCATCAATCTTCTCCGGCCGCAGCTTTCGCCGCAGCGTTGGCGGCAGGGAGGACGGCGAAAAAGAAGAAGCTTTACAGAGGAGTGAGGCAGAGACATTGGGGAAAATGGGTCGCGGAGATAAGACTGCCGCAAAACAGAATGAGGGTTTGGTTAGGTACTTACGACACCGCGGAAGCCGCCGCCTACGCTTACGATCGCGCCGCCTATAAGCTCCGTGGAGAATACGCTCGTCTCAATTTCCCGAATCTCAAGGACCCGAGTGAGCTGCTCGGACTCGGAGATCCCTCTAAGCTATTAGCTCTCAAAAACGCAGTCGACGGGAAGATCCAAACGATTTGCCAGAGAGTCAGAAGAGAGAGAGCCGCCAAGAAGAACGGAAAAGCGAGCAAAGATTCTTCCACGGCGACGGCGGATTCATCCTCGCCGGGAACTCTGTCTTCTCCGGCGACGACTGCCACTGCGGTAAATTCAGAGGATAGCAGCTGGAATTCTCAGATTGGTCAGTGGAATAGCAAGAATAGTTCTCCTGAGTCGGTTTCTGTCTCCGATGAAATTCCGGCGACGACAACATCGACGGCGGAGGAAGAAGAGACGATGATGGATACTGAAGGGTTTTTACTTGCGAGGATGCCATCGTTCGATCCAGAGCTTATTTGGGAAATTCTCGCTAATTAAATATCACAAAACTGTGAATTTTGATCAGAATCATATTGAGAGTTAAAAAAGAAAACTTGGGAATCAAGAAATATGATGAGAAGATTAGGGTTTTAGGTGTGGATTAGGATCCGGATCTTTTGTCAAATTCGTTCGAAAGTTGTTTAAGTAATGGATATATTAGGGTTTTTAATTAAAACTTAAAGCCTCGTTGTTTTTGAGAGAGGTTGTGAAAGCTCCTTTTTTGAATTTATATTGTAATCATCCAAGGACTTTCTGATTGTACTTTGAACAATTATTATCTGTAACAATTTCATTTGATCAAAAGCTTCTGGAGGTTTAACACAGGTGTGAAGTCAAAAACATAATGTTTGTAAGAACACAATTAAATAAGACCGGTGGGGAAGGTAGATGAGAGCACATGTCACAGTCTCTACAATGCATAATGCTTTTAAATAAGACTTATTGTTGTTCTTATTAACAATTTATCATATACAACTTTATAGTATGGACCAAGCAATTTCGGATCAAACCACCGTAACAACACTTGATTTGTTCCATAATATAAATAAATCCATATTTATATACTAATTCTACTTTTCATGATATATGTATTAATGCCTCAATCATATTTTTCTTCACTCTCTTCTGAATCCTGAAAATCCACCATCGCTGTCCTCTGTTTTTCTTTTTGTGTCTACAATGACTCTTTTTTTACAGTGAAAAAATGGAAAAAGGTGATGATGTTTTGATATGATTTTATATAGACAAGAGGATATGATTTAGAAATAGTCTCACTGGTTAAACTATTTTTCGGAGTACTATTTATGTTTATCCTTGTCAAAGTTTATGAAGTATACATGGATCACTTATTAGCTGGCCGACTGGTAAGCGTTATAGGCATTGATATCTCTTGTCTTCTCCTTTGGTTTTGGAACAAAAGTAAAAAAGTAGATTCATAGTGAAGCTCATATATGGTACACATGCAGAGTGACACAACCACACCTAAGTGGTTTTTATTCAAAGTATTACGTCTACTTACGTTATATAGTCTCTCTTTATTCTAAGTATTACTTTTACTTACTTTATACAGTCTCTATTATAGCATTAGGCTTATGAAATCGTTTCATTTAGTCGCTGTCGCTTCCGCTGCTGCTTCCACTCTCATTGCCACTGCCACGCCCATCCCTGTTGTTCTTCTTCTTGTGCTCATTTTGTTTCTTATGTTTCTTCTCTCCATTGTTAATGAAGGTTCCTAGTCCATTAACACCTCCTTTGTTTGTCTCATGAATTTTCTTCTCGTGCTGTCCTAAGAGCTTCCCATGTCCATGGCCCTTGTTAGCCTCTTGGCTCTTGTGCCCTAGAAACGTCCCTAAGCGGTTCTGACCCTTTTGGCCATTTTGACCCTTGAACAGCCCATCAAGAAACCCACCGTGGCTACGGTGATTCAGAGTCGGGCTACGCCCATATACTGGGCGGGTCTGGCTTTGGACATATCCTAGGTGGTGGTTCTGACCATTAGCCTGGCGATTCTGGCCTTGAGCCACATCGTAGTATTCTTTTTCACGTGTTTCGTAGTACTGCATTGTGGTAGAGAAGAAGTGAGTTTTATGGTTTGTATTTGTGTTGTGTGTGGATTTGGGATGAGCCTTAGATGTCTATATATATACGATGAGAATTAGCTTGAGTTCTACTGAATTCGAATAAACTCTATTTGTAGTAGTGCGCCTGTCTTTATCTTGAACTTATTCTTAGTTTAAACTTATCTAAACTGAATCAATTCGAATGGCATTTTCTTTTTACCTAATATTGGATGTTTCAGAATTGGTTCTCAATTATAGTTGTTCAAGATTCAGATTCTTTGTTCATATTGATCTCATTGCGATCTGCTACGTGTAGAACTGAAAAATTGTCATATTTCTTTTTATAAATATCAATATTAACTATGGCAGATATTTTTGTTTGTTTTTCTAAACAGATTCAACCTATATATTTATTTACTTCCTTTTTTCATCTAAACTTCAGACTTCAGTATTGTGATGCTAAAAAAGGAACTGAATAAACTAAACATAGAATTCATTGTCAACCCAAACATGTTTCTTATCGCAAAAAGCTATATATGAAGCATGCAGAGTAGTGTCTGATCTTATCAAGCCGATTCTTTTAACAGTTTGAATCTAAGATCTTGGCATCTTTGAACATCTATCAAGTCAAAAGTACGAACATCCAGGAGGGTCTCGACATGGCGGCTGTATGTGGCCTAGCCGTCGTTTTCTTCCGGTGGAAGCGAATGCCGGTGATTTCAAATCTTTCTTGATGAGCCACTTGAAAAAGTGGTGATGAATCATTCAATCATATTTCCATAGCCACTGCCACCACCATCTCCGTCTTTGTCGCTCTCACATCTTTACTGTTTTCCCTTCTCCTTATATAAACTAGCTACCTGTGGATGCCGGTTAGTGTAACTATCAAAAACTCATTTTATTTGAGTTTCTGTTATTTTTATTTTTAAACAGAAAATTCTTGAGCAAAAGAAGTTACATGAATTTTAGTCAAGTGGTCACGACAGGAAAACACAACATTTGGAAGAAACTACATATTAGTTTATAGTCGGTTTGTATCCATGATTAGGTAGTATACCAAACCGGTTTGGTTCACCCGTAGTTATTGGAAGAATCCATAAATGAACATACGGGACTCCTTGTTGAATACATGTGTTTCCTTATTGAACATATTTGTGTTTTTTCTTTGAGCATATGTGATTCTTCACATAATTTCCATTAACAGTCAATATATATGAGACATTGCACAGAAAAAAAGAATAAATTAGTACACCTAATTCATGACAAGAATAATACAAGAGAAATAGAGAAAGTTTTGAGGAATTAAGCAGAAGAACACTTGAACGGTAATAAGTGATTGATTTATATATGTCATTGATTTCTTATCCCATTGTTGCAGCGATTTCTGTACCAGACTGAGTTATATTTATCGCTAAACCAGACTATGGTATATTTTCTGTTTAACATGCTTCCCCATTAGAATATCGAACACTATAGATCTCACTACTGCATTCAATTTGTATATTGGCTTATCATCTGCACATTCCCAACAAACAGACAAATCAACACTTTACATGTAGTTAGCTTCTTTAAATAATTGTCACATCATTCTCAGTCCTAATTTGTTAGTTGAAAAGCAATTCTTTTGAAAATTGCTTTTTTTCCAGTAGTCTTGCTTGTACTAAAAGCTTCAAGGTCTTGGCATAGCCGCACATAACTAGAAAAAATTGCAACTGTGGGAAGGAAGTGACGAAGATGACAAAGGCACGACATTTTGGTTATTTAGCAAATAAGTTCTAAATAAAATTAGGAAGTTTAGATATATTTAAAGAATTTCATTTTCAAAATTTGAAGGATTTAATCATATTTTAGTATAAAAAGTTACACAATAGAAAGATACAATTGTATTCTCAGTTATATTTTAGTAAACTTTTTTAAAAGATAATCTAAGAAAAAGAACTATATAAAAAAAAATTTGGGGGTGGGAGGGAAAGGCGAGGAATCGGTTAACCGCAGAGACCAATCTTAGTTTCAACAGAACCACCTAACAAACCAATCCCGCCCAATCCAATGGAGATGAGTCTCTTATGCCATCGGCGTTTTTTAATTATTATTCGGGGGAAACGCCGGCCAAAGACCCCCAAGCAGCTTGAAATCCCTGTTAAGGGACGGTTCAGGGTTTAGATGGGAATAAGCAGACACATCTCCTGGGCCCCACCCCGTTATCTTACTTGACCAAAGCCCGGTCTATTTAAACCTTCGAAACAAACCTCTTCTGTCCGATGTGGGACAATTTCGCATATTGAGTTTCAATGCTCCGTTTCGTCACCCGTGACGTCAACACCGAAATAGTGAAACCGAAATTTATTCAACCACATGAGTTTTTCTTTTATAATTTTTAAAATCTGAAATCAAAAGCAAACCTAAACCGTTTACCATCATTATATGCACCTAGGGAACAAACTCGCACGGACTATTAAATTATTTACCAAAATTTGTATTTATTTAATTTAATAAATATATTTATTTATAATTTTGTTTATTTTTTCTTTATAAAAATTACTATTTGCGTTACATTTTTTCCCCGCATTTATTTACTATATTTTTATTATTATACACAAGTTTGTGAAATATATTATACATAGATGCAATATTAATTTGAGTTATTCTAGATTTATTTTCTATTTTATTTTAAAATACTGATCAATTAAGAAATTTATGAAAAACAAAGATGAAATATTAACAATATTAGAAACTCAAAAGAATAACAAAAAAATTTGTAGAGGTGTTTTAGTAATCTACCAAAAAAATATTTTGAACAAATAGCAGTTTGTAGGGCTGGACAAATAAATCGAATCCGAAAACCCGAACTGAATCCGATCCTATAAAAATGAACCAAACCAATCCGAATCCGACATAAATACCATATGGATTTTGTTTTATGGTATTTCGGGTTATGGATATTATCCGACCGAACCCAAACCTAAATGGATATCCGATAGAATCCAAAACATTCAAAACTAGATCTTGTACCAAACATGGTCACAATTTCTAATATGTATCCAAAATACACTAAGATATATTGAAAATCTAAAATAAATATCTATTATATGAAGGTTGGTGGTTTTATTACATGAAGGTTGATGAAAGTGGTGGTGAAACTTAAAGTTTTTAGATTTTGGTTTTGTTTTCATTGAACAATGTTTCTCATATATTTCATCGGGCTTGATATTTGTTTTATGCTTTCGTTTATTTGGTTTCTTTCTATCAATAATATATATTTACCTTTCGTTTGATTTTGAATGATCACGACTGATGTTCATTTTTTAGTTTTGGATTGATTTTACTTATGTTTTGGTTACAAAATATGTATTGATCATGTAGTTTAAAACCAAAGAATCGATTTTACTTATGTCTTGGGTTACAAAGTAGGTACAAATCAGATATTTTTAAACCGAAGAACCGATTGAGATCTAGACCCAATTACATCAGGTTATACCGATTCTTTGAAGATTTACTAACCTCGATTCGATAGAACCCGAACTGGTCCCGAACCGAACTTTCGTATAATCCAAATGAAGCTGATTTTGATAAATCCGGAAAACCAAAACCCGATTAGACAAAACCACAAGAATATTAGATATTACCAATTTATTTATTTCTATATATTTCTGTAATATATTGTCGAAGATGATTTTATATCTGTCACATTCACATTTTTTTTTTACTTTTAAAAATATAAAACTCATGAGGTAGTTTATGTCCATTAACTAACTCATAAATAGTCAGCTAAATCAAACTGGATCCTTAAAACTCATTTAGTATATGAACTTAAAACGTAATAACTCGTGCTCATGAAATATCAGTTCTTGAATTCACGTTCATTTTGACACCCCTGCAGACCCTAAGTCAATTAGGTATGATCTCCGGGTTAAGTTAGGGATATGATTGATTGAAGCATAAAAAAACGATTTAAATTGATTGATCCGAAACTTATTACCTTACGCAGATTTAAATTCCTTAACGCCTTTTATCTTTATTTAGAATTTTACTTTGATTTGATTTCAAAATTAGAGCCAGTTATTTGGTTTCTGTACATTTTCGATTTGAGTTCAACTCTAGTTTGAAGCCTTTTGGCATCGGTTTAATTTGATTTTAATTTTAAAAACTGGTTTTATAACTAGACTTTTGTCAAAGATGGTCCAATCGTTTATCTATGCCTAAATGCGTCAAACCGAAATGAAATACAAACCATTGTAAGATATGATTTTGTTATACAATAGAAAGCTTAGACCCTTTAGCTCACATTGAAAGATAAGAATCATCGAAATAAACTCTAAATAAGCGAGTCCGGAATCTTCAGGAGGGAACTGGTTCGAGCATGGCCTGTTCGTGCCACTCACCATTTAAGTTCGACTGCCACAATCTGACCATCCCATCGCTTCCAGTGGTAGCTAAAGTCATGCCACTCATGTCCCATTCCATCTGCCAAACCTGAACATGAAACAATCAAAGCAAAGTATAATTTGGTTATGTTTTAGGAAGGAAAACAAAAGTAGTATCTAAAGATTTAAAGAAAATGCTTAGACCCCAAAGTTCCGTTGTCAGAAAATCCAACAAACACCGAGAATCAGAAGAGAGAAGAAAGGTAAAAAGGAGCTTTGAAAACTGGATACCTCGCCTTGATGACCAGAAAGCGATGCAGCCTTCTTTACAGGAAGCCTTCCATCAAGGTCAGGAGCTAGACCAACTTGCCATATCCCAATGCCTTTATGAGTTGCAACAGCAACAACCTCGTATGGTCTGTATCAAACGAGGATAAGTTCGTTCGTGCGTTTTCAAGACAGTACTAACGAAAGAGGAGCAAGACTGTTTAAGAGATTACCGGCCAATATTAGGGGCCCATGAGACAGCATAAACTGGATCACCTTTGTCTTCTGGTGAGGCTAATTCCGCTACAGCCAACCATCTGTTATGAGCTTCGTCAAACTCCCAGATCTGCTAACAATAAGTCTATCACGATTCCTTGGTTCCCCAAGTTAAATAAGAAAGTGAAGTAATGTGTTTACCTTGGAAGAATTAAGATGAGGAGAATCAGAGTTGAAAGCTAAAACAAAGCAGCAGGGTTCTTGCTCTTCACTCCTCATTGGATTCCAAGAAACAGATGCAGACAGGGTTGATGGTTTACCGAGAGCCGACAGCGAATCGATAACATTCTGAAACTCAGCCTGCACAGAATGTCGACAAGAAATCAAATAGAGACCAAGCCATTTTACATATGTATATGATTACAAGACTTGGGAATAGGAAACGAATGTATAAGTAAAAGCAACCTGAAGTTGCCAGTTCTTTAATTCCAACGGATTCAACAGCTCAAAGACCCTAAGGTACCCATCTGAATATGCTGCAACCTGCAAATGAATGAATCAAAGAAGAATCATAAATGCAAAAACAAAGCGAATATAAAGAAGCTCTAACCATCTTTAGACTCTTTCTGGAGACCCCAAACTGAACATCCAGCACTTGGGTAGACTTGCTCGTCATGCTCTTACACAGTTTCCACTCAAGAGCATGCGTCTCTGACAAACAAAGCAAACACAAATGGATTCTCTTTTCTTAACCAAACACTCAAAATGATAACTTAGCAAGAGCATAGAGTAGTTTACCTTCAGAAACCTCCTCCCAAATCGATAAGCTGCCGTCTTCGCAAACGCAGGCTACTGCATCGCCGTATTCCGAAGGCAGCCATAGGATCTTTACAATACTCGATTCGCTAACCCTAACTCTGGAACTGCGAGTGAAAGAAGAAGAAGAGGGAACAGGAGAGTCGTAAACGGAGAGGGTTCCGTCTATGGATCCGGCGGCTAATCGGTGACCGGAGTAGTTCCAGGAGGAACAGGTGGTGCCAGAATCAAGCGTCGCCATCGATTTCGCCGCCATGTCTCTCTCTCCCCGTCGTGCTCACTGACTCAGAGAATCACACCGGTTGGTTGGTTGTTCAGAGAGATTTCGAAGTCGCAGAAACTGTGTATTGGGCTGGGCCTATTCTTCTTTTAATCGGGCCCTTTTAAACGAATGGCTTTTGCCACGTGAAAACGAAGTAAACGCGTGTTATTATTTGATTTTCAGTATTTATTTTCAGTAGACTCTCCCGAAACGCCTATCAGGCTCACCGCTTCCACCGACACAATTCTGATAAAGGCCGGTAAAGCTCTTTGATTTTCATTCTTCGATTGTTTTTAGACTTACCAAAATTCTCGGTTAAATCAATTAGTCTCCTCAAAATTTTCTAATTTTTCACAGTTTATCTTCGAGTAAAAGTGAAAATGGGGAAAGAAGTGAAAGAAAGGAGAAGTCACACTCTAACTTCACAGTCAAAACCAGCGATGAACTTTCGAACCCTCCTGGAGAGGTAATTTGTCTTGGTAGAGGGTTTAAGATTTTGTTTTATTTTTCAGAAACGAAATGGTTTTGAGTATTTTGATTAACACGATGAATGCTCTGGATAGTGGATACTTCCACGATTTGCTGTTTCTGGCCAACAAAGCGTCAGCCATTCTTTTCGGAGAAGTGGTGGTGGTGGCGCCAGAGGAGTCTTTGACGGGCAGAGTTGAAAAACATGCATGTAAGTAAGACTTGAAATATGTTAGTATAATAGAGATGCAATTGCTATATGTCAAATATATGATGGGATGAAATTGCAGGGAAGCAGCGACAAGCTGGTGGTGGTGAAGGAAGAACAAGCAGCACAAGTTGAAGAAGCTAAACATCCTTCTAGTGGTTCTCGATAGGAAAAAAGGTTTGGCGAGAAGTATGTCCGCCGGAAGAATAGCAAGGAGCACATGGATTCTACATCGACTTTGGTTCTTGTCCAGTCGTCACAAAGAGAATAAGAGATATACAACAATGCTGAAACTCACTCAAAATCTGAGCAAATAGAAGCAGTGGATAGACAAGGTCGTTGCAGTGGAGTGAAAAACAAGTCCAAGGGAGATGATAATCAAGAGAGAAGAAGTCTGATTCCCCACTTGTGCGGAATAAAGATTCAAGAGATTCCAGGTGCTTGTGACCCAATCAGAAACTGAAGCGGAAGAAGATGGTGAAGCAAAAAACACTATCTCTGAAGCTGCTTTGAACCAAGCCGTTTTGGGATCTGATGTTCCTGGTGGAGAGATGATTGTTTCTGAGTCTGAAGATTTTATTCCTCTTCTTGATGAGGCTGGGGTGGAGGAGGAGAAGGAGAAGGAGAAGGAGAAGGAGAAGGGTGTTTCTAATGCATCTAGGTGCAACCAGTGGTGGAATTTCAAAACTCGACCTCGTACGTCCAAGGGGATAAGAAGACATGTTCGATGGAGCAAGAAAAGGAAGAGAAACTGCATGACGTTTGAAGAAACACAGAGCAACCGCAAGATCCTTCTCCTCGCTGTCGAAGCAGTTACACATCAATTGGGTCTCTTAGACGTTAGCATGGAGGAGAAGAGCTCTCACAAGTAGTCCTCTTGTTTCATATTTTGTCAATCTTAACTAGTCTATAGACTATATGCTAGTTAAGAATGATATAAAAGACTATATAATCTTTAATATAAATATAATCTTGTGAAGTAGATGAAGTGAAAGATTAGTTTAACTAGTCTACAGACTATATATTGCACTAGTCGAAGTTTGATATAAGAGACTTGAAATAATCTAAACTTTTTAAATGTAAAATCTCAACTAATGTTCTTGATGTAGTAGATCTAGAGTTATCAATCTTACATGATATGACAAAGTAGAGCATGACATTGACATTGGCAACAAAGTAAAATACAGTTAAAGATAAAATGGGTTACAAACCTCACCACACATCCAAATCCATCTTTATGATCTTACAAACCGCTACAAAAACAATCATCACACCCCACCAACAAAACAATTTCAAATTGAAAAAAAAAACAAACAATTAAAGAAGAAAAAAACTCAAATTCAGAAACACAAAAACTAATGAACAAAGCTTTATCTCTGACTTGCAGATAGGAGGACAGAACAAGTCACTTTTAAGCTCGTTGTGACCGTCTTTGCCCTCTTGCCACAACCATTTTAGATAAAACCTCTTCAAGATACTCACACCTGTCTCTATGGTGTTCGGTCCATAAACATAACTGTCTTATCGCTTCCTTCTTCTCTTCTCCTAACCCCAGCAATGACTCTTTCAGTTCTTCCTTCTCTCTTACTTCTTCTCTTACTTGACCTTCAAGCTTCTTCTCCATCTCTTCTTTACCCTTCTCCATCTCCTCCTTTTCCTTCTTCATCTCCACCACACGTTCCTTCGCCTTCAAAACCATCTTTGTCGCTTCAACCACCGTCTCCTCAAAGCTTCCGTGCTTCTCCTCTACTTTTTCAGACAGAGACTGGAACCGATCAAGTAGCGTCGAGTTCACTCTCTCTATCAAACCTCGATATGTTTCATGCGTCATCAAGATTTTCTCCTGGAGCAACGCTTGTTTCTCTAGATGCTTAGCTTCAATGCTCTTCAACTCTTCTTCTTTCTCCCTCAACACTTGTTCCGTCACTCTCAGTTTCTGGTTAGACAAACGTAGTTTGACCTCGATGTTATTCATTTTCTCCATCAGATGCTCGACCTCTTCTCCTTTCATCTCCACTTGGTTACGCAGACTCTCCACCGTGTCTTGTAGTTCTTCGATCTCAGATTCCCTCGACGTTACGTCTTTACCCGTCTCTTGCATCCTCCTCTCCGTCTCCTCCAGCTTGGACATGTACTCTTCCAGCATCTCCCGTGCTTGTTTGTAATCTTCTGTCAGCTTCTTGATCGTTGCTTCACGTTCTTGGAACAAACCGTTGACCTGTTTGTGTTCTTGGCTTAGCGTGTTGTATGCAGCTTCTTGCTCTAACAGTGCGTTTTGCACATCGTTTAGCTGGTTCAGTAACGCAGCTTTCTCTTGCTTCTCTCTCTCCAGCTCTGCCTGTAGATGGTTGTTTTCTTCCAGTGTGTTCTCTTGATCTTGAGACTTATTCTCAAGCTCTGTTTCCAATCCATCTCTCTCTTTCTTAACATCTTCTAGCTTCTGATTGAGATCGGCTTCCTTCTCGCCAGAAGCTTCCAGTTTCTGGTTTAGTTCTCTGTTCTCGGTTGCTAACTTGTCAGTTTCAAGTCTCAAATCTCCAATGATGTCTTCTGATTCCTTCAGCTTCTTCAAAGTTTCTTGGTGCCCTGATTCTACAGCTTCCTTCTCTTCGACTGCTGTTTCTAACTTCCTTCTCAGATCAGCAATTTCAAGATTAGCAGCTTCGTTCTGTTTCTTGTGGCCGTTTCTCTTGCTCTTATTATCAGAGTCAGATTCTGAGCTTGAAGAAGAAGAAGAGCTCTCGTTCTCTCCTTTCCCATGAACTTTGTTCCTGATCTCTCCCGTGAGATCATCGTACTGGCGATACAAGGACTCATAGTCTCTGTAGAATTCTTTGACTAACTCTGCAACCACTTCTCTTTTGGATTCATCTTCCTCAATGTCACCACTCTCAACAATTCCCAAGATTCTCTTCACTTTCTCATCTATTTCTGCATTATTGTTGATTTTAAAGTGTTCTCTCATGTTAAACAAGTCTAAGAACCAAAACACCTACGGATTTGAAAAAGGATAAAACAAGTGTATGTAGAAGACAAAGATTACCAGTTTTGGTTCCTTTGAGCAATTCAGCATTATCAGGATGAAGATGAGGCTCAAAGAAAGATTTCAAGGATTCTCTGATGCTATGCTTTCTCATTTTCAATCAAATCAAAAATGGCACTTAAAACAAATGTTTGAGATTTAGAACTGAGAAGTCATCTCTGAGACATGTGGAACTCCCTCAAGCACGATCTCTGTTTTGCACAATTTCACAAAAAAGAGTCATGTGAGAAGAGAAACTCTTTAACTTGTTCAAAACAGATGAAACTATGTATATTTTTTTTTTAATTTAAAGAAGGTACCATTCACTTTCATGTCAAGGAAGAATATCAAAAGTAAACTTAGTAAACTAATATTATTTTGGCCTGATAGTCAAGTGGATGGTAACAGAAAATAAAATGAACATGTTAGATGACTCAGGTGGAGCCTTATATGCCCAAACAAAACAGAGACTAGAATATTTTAAAGTTTAGTAAATAATATTTTATGCCACAGAAGTATGATTCGTTTAAAGACAGATGATGCATCCACCTCTGGTAATCAAATGGCAAGAAACATGTTTTGAGGTAAAAGAAACTTTTAAAAGTAAAATATCCCCAAAAATCCAAGTAGCTACTCTCAATCCACCACCAATAAAACTATCTCAAGTTTACAATAATTTCTTAACATTGTTACCAAAAAAAAGTTTACAATAATAGTGAGAGAGATCCATGTGATATAATTTTTACTTATTAAAAACTTAATCAAAAATTGCTTATCAATTTTAGCAATGAGTCAAATTTTTAGATGAAAATATCGAAAGTTGGCACACTCTTTTTGGACAACTATTTTATTATTAGAAATGTGATAACTTTTTCTACTAATTGAAGTACTAATACTCAATTATATAAAATATGATGAAGTCCTGGAGTTAAAACATCTCAAATTCCACTTAATTTTTACACTACAAACTCCATTTAAAGTAAAATATTCATAAATTCTACTACATGTCAAACTCTAAAAAAAAACTGGGATTATTTCAAAAAAATTGAGTAATTGTTTTCATTACATCATTTTATATTATTATTATATTCCAAAATAGAGTATGGTGGAAGTAAAATTCAATAAAATTTTAGAATGATTTTAAAATAAGAAAATAGAATAAAACATTAGATATGTTTTCATAATTCATGCTAGCGAAGTAAATGTAGAAGAAAAAAGTAATGGGTAGAGAAAGTGGAGCTATCAGAGCGCCTTTTGGGGAATGGGAACCAGACAGCAACACAGAATGATTAAAAAGACAGCTAATGAGTTGTTTTGTTTTTTCTTTTATGTAAGCTTCCATTAGGGTGGATATCAAACAATAATAGAGGCTTATTTTCAAACTTGAGACTAGCGAGAGGTAAAAAAAAATAGCATTTTTGAAACGAAGATCCGACTGCATGGGTTACAAGTCTATTATTAATCCACCGTAAAAAAAAACAGGGTCATGAGATCTTCTTTGTTTGTGGATTAGTCAAAATAAAATCACCGAAACCGAAACATCATAGAGAGCATAATTTGATTCAGCATATATAAAACTCACTAATAATAAAGATGGAAAAAGCAGTCAGTTACTTAGCTGTGTTCTTAATCAGAAAATTAGAGGCGTTACAAGCTAATACCGATCTGATCAAATAAATAAAAAAGAGTAGCTAAGCATCTGTTAATGAAAATCAACACTCGTGATCGGAGATATTACCTGGACAGAAGGTAGACTCGGTGGGAGAGTCGGTGACAGAGAAAGAAGATGTAGAAAAGCTGTGTCCTTCGAATATGATTTTATTTATGCGAGAGAAATAAAATTCAATTTCAATTCAATTCAAAGCGACGGATACCAGAATAAGAATAAATAGAGAGAGAGAGATGAGAAAAGCGGTTCAGGTTTTGACTTCGGACTTATCAAAGCTACCACCCTGTATGTATGCTTGTGTGTCTGTCATGAGAAATTTCTTCGTATCCCACAAATGCCCCTCCACTTTTAACTCCTTATTACCGTTTTTTTTTTGTTTTTCCATTGATTAACTCTATTCACCGGAGCGTTTCCCCTTCACAGCTGGCATTTTCCATAGTTTTCGTCACTGTTCGCCATTTTAACAACAATTAGGTGCTAGATCCTCTAAAATTGTGGCAATTATTTTCAAAACCTTTTATAAAATTATTATGCTTCAATAATAATAATTATTAAAAAATATATTTACTATAAAATCTTACAAAAATAAAATATATTATTCATATTTGTAAATAAGTAATAATTTAGACTTCCGATTAGACATTCTAATTACTAAATACTGATTCAATGTCCGCTTAGTGCCTAACATATTTTTGAATAATGGTTTTCATCAATAAATCTTTTAAACATTTGTATTATAAATAATAAACATTAAAAATAAATTATTTTGAAAATATAAATTTTATTTTATATATTTTGTTAGCTAATAATAATAATTTTTTTAAAAAAAAAATTGTGCTTATTGATCTCATATTGATTTCAAATCGTGAAAATATGTAATCATAAAATGATACATTTACAATTAAATGTTATAAACTTAAAATATATAAAACATCAAAATATACATTTTCTAACTAGAAATATGTACTTCACAAATTTATTTAAGAGAAAATATTTTGTTTAGAAACTTTAAATATTTTTGAGGTTTTCATTTTCACACAGAACATTTTATTATTGATTTAATTTTTCTTATAAATTAAAATTTAATTATATTAACAATATTGATCTTCTCTATATAATAGATGAAAAACTCTTTCATTTACATCTCAATGCGTAACTATTAAGTTGTTAAATTTTACTGGCTTCTTCATTGTCCAACGAATTTAATATCATTGTTGAAGTCATGTGATTTACAACTCCCACTTTGTCGATGATCGACATAGTTCCGAGACTTCACATACTATAATCCCTAATTATGTTGAGCACTAAATTTGTTTCTCAGTTAGTTTTCTAGGGTAATTGTTAATTTATTACTTCATCCATCTCATTTTATTATTTTATAATTGTCTTTTTAGATTTATATGCATAAACATTAAAAACATTTAATTTTATATTTTCTAAATAAAAACATCATTATATATACATGTGACCATATTAAAACCAATAGAAAAATAATAAATTATTTACTTAGATTTTATAAATAAAAACAAAACTACTAAGTAAATAAACATATGTATATATTATTTACTTAGTAGATGTTGTGCATTATTTACATATGACCATATCTACTAATAAATTATTTACTTAGTAGATGTTTTTTTTTTTTGCTTAAATTTGGTACTTAGTAGATGTTGTGCATTATTAAAATATACATATGACCATATTACGTTAGAATCATCTCCCCAGCTTTGCCTAATACATGTATCTGAACATTTATAAACCTTAAATACAAAATATATATATATTATGGCCAAAGAAGGTATCCATATAGACGTTTTACATAACTATCAAACACATGGATCCACGATCTTACAATAAAACATTTCATATTTTGCAAGATGGGGAGATGATTCTAAGGTAAATAGATACAACAAATAAAACTTTTTTTAAAAAAAACATTCGTGAAAAGGAAGACAAAAGAGCTGAGTTTTGTAATATTAGGCCTTAAGAGAAACCTTTAAGACTGATTTCTTGAGGTCATCGTATCGATCTCGTTGATAATCCACAAGAACACATAGCTGTCTTATGGCTTCTCTCTTCTCTTCCCCTAAGCTCAACAATTCAACTTCTCTTCCCTTCACATTGATCTCAAGCTCTTTGATTCTTGCTTCAAATTTGCTCACAACCTTTGCCAGACTCAGTTTCTCAGTTCCTTCTTCCGCAAGTTTCTTCTCTAGCTTAGATAATTTCTCCTTCAACAAAGTCTCTTGAGCTTCTCCGCATTCAAGCTTTGCAGCGAGAGTTTCTAACTCACTCTTCTTCTCACAAACCCAAACCTTCGCTGAATCAATCTCTTTTGCTAACCTAGCAACTCTGTCCGTGTACCCCTCTGCTTCCTCCAGCTTCTTGGTCGATCTTGCATACCCTTTTTCCCAAGTGTCTTTGATTCTTTTGAAATGTGTTTGGTAAAAGAGCAAGCTTTCTCTAGTTTCTTTGTTTTCTTGAACAATGTCTCGTATTTTGATATATTCGTTCTTGCTCTCCAAGTGTATTTGTTCAGCTACATGGATCCTCCTGTACAGTATCCTGATATGGTCTTCTATCTTCATCCGGAAATCGTCAGCAATTTCTTCCATTTTCTTCTCTATGGCATTTGGATTCAGCTTCGAGTCTCGGCTAGAACCAAGTGACCAACGTTTTGATTGCTTCAGATCTTCAAAGAACTTGTCAATGGTCTCTTTCTGTTCTTTCACAAGTCTTTCCTGTTCCTTGATTTTTGCCGTCAGCCTGCGATAAAAATAGAGCTGGATCTGAGATGTACGAGGCCATAAACATTTTTTATGTATAATAGTTCTTTAAAATTTAAGGACTAAGACGAATATTTCATCCGACAATAGGCCATTTATACAAACTAAATACATTAAATTCTAAATATTCATAAAGTTGAATCAAAATGTTTATGTTGTTTTACCTACGAATAACATCATCTTGTTGCTTCAGATCTTCAGAGAACTTTTCAATGGTCTCTTTCTGTTCTTTCACAAGTGTTTCTTGATCCTTGATTTTTTCCGATAGCCTGCGATATAAACCAATACTTAAAGAGTCAGATGTCCTTCCAAACGTATATTCACGTAGAACATCGCGCCACCATACCATACAAACATGGTAGGATGAACCAAGTTGTAAAACAACTTAATTTGGAAACATAACTTAAGTGAATGTTACCTCAAAATTGAATTAATTAGTAAAGTCGAATCGCAAATGTTTCGTTGTTTTACCTGTTAATAACATCATCTTTTTCCTTGACCAGTTTCTTCTGATGAGAAAGTTCAGCTTCAAGTTTCTTGTTCTTATCTTCTTTTTCATCGGTATTCTTAATCTCTCTCTCCATCTGTGATGATTCAAGTTCTGTGATTCTTGTATGAAGCTTCTTATTTTCTTCTCGAAGATGGTCAATCTCTTCATTCAACTTATTCCTCTCTTCATCTGTTTCTTGTTCCACACTCTTCACTTGCATATCTCTCTCCATCTGTGATGATTCAAGTTCCGAGATTTTTGAATGCAGCTTCTTATTTTCTTCTGTAAGATGGTCAATCTCTTTATTCAACCTATTCATCTCTTCATCTGTTTCTTGTTCCACACTCTTCGCTTGCATATCTCTCTCTGTACCTTGCTCGACTTTCTTGTTCCTCAATGATTCAAGCTCATGTTTCAAACTACTTACCTGATCCATCAAGCCGTTTACACGTTCTTTGTCCTCAACTCTCTTAACTTGGAAACTTGCAGCCAATTCCGCGTTCCTCTCACGGAGAAAACCAATCTCCTGCTCCAAGTTTCTCAGCTGGCACTTCAAATCTTCAATCCTCGATGTTAAACCTAACTCACTCTTCCCAAACTTGTTCACAAGTGTCGATATCTCATCTCCTGTCTCTTTCAAAACCAGTTTCAGACCAGAGATCTGAGACCTAAGTCCTTTGTTCATCTCTCCTAGCTGCTTACTTTCGCTAGCTTTCATCTCAATCTCTTCTTCCAAATCTCCCTTACGATCACACTCAGCTTTCGCCTCCCCTAGCTCTTGTTCTAGCTCCTTCACGCGTAAAGCCAGTGCCTGCTCTTTCTCCTCAGCCTCGTTCCTCAATGCTTCAAGCTTGCTTTCTTGCTCAACAAGATTCTCTATATCCTCAGATGAAGCAATACGCGATTGCACTTTGCTTCTGCCACCGCTTCTTGTCGGATCAAGATCTTGTTGAAAATCATCAATGGAAGAATAAAGAGATTGACAATGCTCTTGGAGATCGGTAGCAATCGCTAGAAGCTCCCTCTTTGAATCTCTAGGGATCTTGTTTTTGTTTTGGAGGAATTTTAGAAGTCTTGACACTTTCTTCTCAACTTCTGTAGAGACAACAAGAGAACTAACGAAAACCCTTACATAAACAATTTTCAAAGAACTAAAACAAACATTTTCATTGAGCATTTTATTCAAGCAAATCTTACCTGTTTTTGCTTGCTCCATTTCTATGAAATTTGAAATAAACTCTCAGGATGCTTGTTCTTGTCTCTGCATTTGAAAGTGCAATAAAGATTATCTATCCAAACGAAAAGCAGGAAGAAGAAGAAGAAGAAAAATAATTCAGACGAAATCACAACGAATAAAACACATTTTTCCAACGTATGCTTTGCGTTGAGCAATAACGTGTGTATCAAGTTGTCTTATAAATTCATAATACCCGCCACAAATTAGAATGCAGTACTCGTTTTGAATTACTTTTTTTCCTCCAGCACATGCATGAATCAAGAAGAAATACATATACTACACTCATTATTTGAGCCGGAATTAGAGAACAGATTGGTTCAAATGATTTCACGTTTTCCTAAATATATAAAGGATCATCAAATCACAATGCATGAAGAGACCAATTTTCTTTTTCTAAGGACGTCGATTTAAGGTGTGGAAAATAGAACAAACTGGATTCCACATACCTACGTAGCACCGGCTTGCTTATAATGTTTGGTCAAAAACTATCGAATTTTTGAGCATAATCAAAATCTCTAATACATTGACTTTTTGACTTTTCCAGAAAAAAAAAAGTTAAAAGAATTACCAGGTATATCTGAAAATCAAATAGTCCTTTCTCCGCAGTCCTCGGAGAAATCTGTTTTTTTTTTTCTGAATTAGGAAGAGAGAATTCAAGCAAAAAGAAACATAAATATTAGGGGTGGTGGGTGATCAGAAGAAAAAGGAAAAACAAAATGAGTGGTTTATTTTTGACTCTCTATTTACATATACAAAAGCCCTTTGTTATTTTTGTAAGAACTACCCGGTTTAATCCGGTTAACAAATCTATCAAGAAGACACAATTAGCTCAAAAACTATGTTTCTAATAAATACATATTGAAGAAAACTCGGCAACCATTTTGCTTATCATATTTTGCTATATAACCACTAAAGATACACACACATATTTAGACTTCCAAAAGAGAAGAGGTGGCAACCAAGTCATAGCATAAAATTAAAAATAGATATGGCTTGTTCGGTTTCATCGAGAGGCTTTTCATTTTTCAAAGTCAGCACAATCACAATTCTCTGGTGACAATACTATATGCCTCTCATATACTCTTCGGATATTACAATGGAACATTGTTACTCAAACATGCGTTCCTTTAATTTTCAACTTGGATAAACGAACATTATACATTTCTGCCGATATGCCTCAGTTTTTTATGACTTGCCGGACATCCAGACATGCGAATCCATTGGTTCTGAAAGATACTTTAAATAAATATTACTATGTTTAATTATACTATATCCAAAAGATACTTCCAGTCCTCATTAATAAATTTTGTGTGTGTGTGTGGACATAGCCAATCCTGAACCCTCTTGTTTATTTTATTTTTATTCATTTGTTTCTATTATTGACCCTCATCCGGTATAAACAGTTTCCATGTATCAGTCCGGAGGTCCATATCAGAATTGTAAAGGTCCAGGCCCATTAAGTTGTCGTCTTCTTCTCTAACAACTAGGTTAAAACTTTTTTTTTGTTAAAAAAAAGTGGAGTTGTACAAATAAACAAGTTCTTCTGAGTTCTGACGGCTTGTTTCCTTTTTCTTAATATCTCCGACTTCGAAAGACCGGACCTGCTTCAAGTGATCAATGTCAACACCTACAAATGAACCAGATGACACTGTCTCGGTTAGTAGTATGTTCAACCCAAATCTTGCGAAAAAATGGGAAGCTCTTTCATCTGTCAGAAACCCGCTGAACATTAATAAAGTGGTCTGGACAAATGAGATGCTGAAGGATAGGAAGGTTATCATTCTCGATGCCTGGAATCATGTTGGAACATTTGAAGAGAGGATCCAAATCATCAGAGAAGCTCTAACCTCTCTAACAGTCGAGGTGAGCGTTAGATCTGTGGGTGCTGTCATGGTATGTGCTTGGGGTTTAGCGTCTAGTGAAAATCCGAACCAATCTGTGTTCCCAAGGCAAGAGAGCTTGAAGAGTACACTAGTCTCCCCGATGAAGTACCGTGCAAGTCATCCAGATGGAGTTCCCCTGGTAATGAAGATCTGATCAAGTTTACTACTACAGGCAACGCTTTAACCTGGGTGAGAACGGCATGTTTTTATTGCGCTGCTGTGTTAAGACTAGTTACCAAGGAGCATGATAGTTACCAAGGAGCATGATGCTCTTGTAAAGGCTTGGTCTTATCTTTCAGAGCATTACCAGAGCTTTTACAAAGCTCCCTTGGAGTTTAGTCTCTCTCTGGATCACGAGTGCTTAAAATGTGTGAGGAGACTTTTTCAGAACAATACGATAATTCGCAACTCAGTAGCTCCTTTTCTGTTAGCATTCCAAGAGACTAGTGGAAGCAAGAACAGAGGTATCTGCAAAACGTTGTTTGAGAGCCATTTGGGGTATACAGGACTTCATGCTTATACTCTGTTTGTCTCAAATGCTAGTAAACTTGCTGTGCCACACCATGTGTTTCGTCATGTACTCCGTCATCACGCTACTGAAGCAGGCCTAGAAACAATAATGGAGATATTAAAACGCTATGAGGATCCTAATTTGGATGAGGGTGATAAAAAGTCCAAGTGCACATGGATTTACTCTAGGATCTTCGACTCAGATATGTTTGGCAGTCTGCAAACGAAGAGGTGTATGTTTTTAGCAGCTTTACTAGCTGTCGTTGCAGATACCATTGGAGGAACATCACCATCATCATCATCAGGTCAAGCTTCTAACATCAAACAGTTGCAAGGGTATATTCAAAACAACCAAGATGATCTTCATCTGTGGACTGGAAGAATAATTGCATTCTGTAACGAGTTTAAGGAATCAGCCAAGAAGTAAATCGACAACTGCTCTACTGTGTACTTTCTAGTTGCTTTCTTATTCTAGCTTTGTTAAGGGAGAGACCATTTGATATCAACCTTGAAATCATTATGTACTAAACATGGTCTGCACTTTCAATGCATAAAGAATTAGAAATCCTAATGATAACAACTCCACCAAAGATAGAATATATCTCACTTCTCTAGTCGAACAACAACGAATCCTACATCAAAGGGTTATTACTAACCTCATCTTCCAACTGAAAGCTCCTCTTTATATCCGTAGTGCTGCTCAAAACACAGCAAAGAACTTCTCTGCTTCTTGGTCATCCCTTTCATCTATATCAAGATACATGATCTGCTTCCTTGTAGTTAAAACCAGCTAATGCCTGGCAATTTACCTCCAAAACTTTCTGAAATTCCATCTCTAAGCATCTCTGCTTCATCCCATTTCCCATATCTTGCATACACATTAGAGAGCATAACGTTGTAAACACTTCTTCGTCTTCTCTCTTCCTCCTCGTTATCCCTTATCTTAGCTGCTACAACTCCAGCCAAATGAGCATCCTCGTGAACTTCACAACATGACAATAATGCTCCCCAAATCCCTGAATCAATCGGTTTCCGCAGTGACATTACAAACTCAAATGCTTCTTCCAGTTTTCCAACCATTCCCATCAGCTTTACAATGTAAATATGATGCTCTGTTCGCGGCTCAACACCAAAGTCACTCTTCATTCTCATGAAAATCTCTTGAGCTTCGTGTAAAAGACCAGAATGGCAACATGTACAAAGAAGAGCAGAGAAAGTGACCTCATCAGGTTTCAATCCCATCTCAAGCATCTCATTGAACTTTTCAAAAGCAGAGGGAGCAAATCCATGCAAGCCGAGACCCAAAATAACAGAGTTGAAAGAAACAACGCTTTTCTCTGCAACTTCAGCGAAAAGAGTCATCGCTGAGTCAAGAATCCCACATTTTGAGTACATGTCTATAAGAGCAGAGCTAACCTTTATATCCAGTTCCATCCCTTGTCGAATAACATAACTATGCACTTCTTTTCCGTAGAGCGAATCCGATAACTCAGCACAAGACCCTAATACAATCGCAACAAGAACAGAATCAGGCTTCTTACCACTCATTCTCAGCTCATTAAACAGACACAAAGCCTCCTTGTGATATCCACATCTCGAGTAACACGTTACCAAAGAAGAACACGCAACTAAATCAGTAGGCTCAGAGATGCTACTAAACACACCACAAGCGGAAGCAATACACTTACACCTCGAGTACATGCTCACAAGCGCAGAACCAACATAAGAATGAGAGTCTAAACCCACTTTCAAACAAAACCCATGAACAGACCGAGCAACGAGTGTTGAACCAGGATCAACCACTCCAGTCATCAAGGCCACCATCGTATAACAATCAGGTCTATTCCCATGACGTAACATCAAGTTAAACATATCGATTCCTTCTTCACAAGATCCGTATCCAGAGATCATAGCGTTCCACAGAGGAACATCTGGCTCTGGTATCGAAAAAAACAGCTTACTCGCTTCAAACGTAAAGCCAGCTTTTGAGTAAGCTTTAACAAGTGTACTGCCGCAAACTCGGTCGAAACCAAGACCAGACACAACTGCATTCCCGTGGATACACCTAAGCCCCTCTGTATCAAAACTCTCTGAGAAGCCACGTGCTAGGCACGCGTACGTGAAGCTATCGGGCTTCGTGTCAGAGCTCAGCATCTGAGAGAAGAGCGACGAAGCGGGACCGAGACGATGGGATTTAGCGTAAGCTCGAATTATAGAGTTCCAGAGGAAAACGCTTCTCTCGGGAAATACGTCGAACAGTTTGCGTGCGGAGATGAGGTCATCGTTTGAGGTATAGTATCTGACGAGCTGCGTGGCGAAATAGGGATCACGCGCGAGGTGGGATTTGGTGACGAAGCTGTGCAGTTTCTGGGTATTCAACTTCGTTTGAAATTTACTCGAGAACTCGTTGATAATCAAACGTAATTGCGAGTGCGATGACATCTGTAGAAGCTACAAATGTGAACAAAGAAGAAAGTATCTAATAAAAGCAGTGTTGTAAAATTAGGTTTGCCGCTGCAAATTATGAATTTCCTAAAATCCAATTTTGATTAATTTAATTTAAAGTATTTTATGAGTGTTGAAAGAATACTCAAAATTTTTTTCTCTCTCATCCCTTCTTCTTCTCTCGACCCCTAAACGCGTTTTCTGCTTTCACTCCGGTGCTCGGTGGCGCGTGCGCGCGCGTACCGGCGCCGGAGGTTCTCTCTCCCCTCTCTTCTCGTTTGTCCTTTGCTCCTCTTCGGATCCACCGCCTCTTGTCGATATGCTCTCGGATCTGCGTCGGGGTTTCTCTCCGGTGAGGTGTGTCGTTCGCGGCGTACATCAACTCCGGCGTGGTCTCGCTCTGCGGTTTCGCGGGCGAGGCTCTAGCTGGTGTCTCCGGGGAAGGGTCGGCTTTTTGGGTTTGAGCAGGTCTTTTTTCATTTTTAGATCTGTTCGGGTCTTAGCTCTGTGGCGGATGAGCTCGGCTTGTCTCTGTTTCGACTTCGGTGACTTGTTGCTGGTGTAGAATGAGGGTCAATAGGCTAAGGGGAGAGGTCTCAGGTTCATTGCGGCGTCGTTGTGGGCTTCCTCCTCTGCCCCTTAGTCACGTGTGTTCGATGGTTCTTACCTTGAGCGGGTCTTGGCGGTTGTGTGCGGCGGAGATGGCCGACCTCTCATCTCGCTCGCGGCTTCATCGGGAGGTTATAATCAAGCCGCCTATGGCTCTTGTGGACTTTTCCGCTGCAATCCCTTCACGTCCGTTGTTCTCCGCCGCCTCGCCGTTCTTTTGCAAAGGCTGCGGCTTTTGCTTGGATTGTCTCTTGTTTTGATTGTTCATGCCCACTCTGTCGACACCGGAGTTGGGACTTAGCAGCTTGGTTTCGTCTCTTCGGTTTTCGAAGGACACACTTGGCGAGTCGGTTCTCGGGAGGGTCATTAACCGGCTCGGTGTCTCCTTGTGGTCTTTGTTTGCCTTCCCAGGACCATGTTGTTTTGGTATGAGATAATGTGGTGGTGAGCTTGACATCCTGCAGGTTTTGAGACTCTTGATCGAGTGGTGGTAAGCCCAACCCGCCTTTGTAGATATTGTGGCGGTAGTGGTGAGTGCTTACTCGGTTTGGGAGGCGTTTCAAGCGTTGCGTGACGTTGTGTACATACCCCACTTGCTCGTGGTAAGTACCTGAAACACTCCTCTATTGTTCGTCGGCCTCATAGGCGGTGGCGGTTACAAGCTTCGTGGAGTTCATCGAAGCTAGCTACACCGTGAAGCGAGACGGAAATCCGGCATCCTAGGAAACTAGGAGAACCTCACTTTCACGTGGCAATCGTCGAGGGTTGAGAACGGCTTTCGATTCCTAATGACTCTAGACGACTAGCGGATTGTGCCGGGTTTAGTGAGCGGGCGAAGCTAGTTTGTACTAGGATTAAATTGGGGTATTTGGTTCAAAGCGGGTTTGTAACCGGAACTGATTCTCCCGATTAAGCGGGTATTTAATAATATATATATATATATATTAAAAAAAAAAAAAATTTAAAGTATTTTAGATTAGTTAAAATTAATTTAATTTGATGAATGGATTTAGAATAGTCTAAATCAGTTAAATTAAACAAAAAATGATAGTGCAAATTTACAAATTAGTCTAGTTTTTTTTTTTTGTATACGTAACTTTATAATTCATCAAAATAATTTTATAATCAAAAGAATTGAAACTAAAAGAGTAAAAGTTGTCTTGTGGGAAAACTTTTGTCTTAATATAAGATTTTTGAAAAAAAAAAGAATTGTGTGGGTGTTTTAAAAGCTAAGTGAGCTCAGAGTCTGAAGCAGGACCAGAGATGTCTACTACGTCTTGTTGTATGGGTCAAAGGACTCATAGGACTCAAAGGCAGTCTTGCATCCTTCCTTGCTTTGCTGTTTCTTCCAAATGGACTCAACGGCAATGTCACTTTCGGTGCTGGTCTTGGCTTTACTGGCGATGATCCTGCTGACCGTAAACCTTACAACAACATTCAAAAAGAGTCGAATCTTTTTAGAACTAAAGATCAGTTTGGTTACTTGTATAAAAATGTAACTACTAACCTGCGCTTGAGTTTCTTCTGATTTTGGCCATGTCACCGCTTTTCTTTAAAGCTGATGATGACATCTTTTTCTTGGGAGCTTCTGAGTAAATTGATCTTTTATCCGACTCTGAGTACTCAGATATTGCATCTAAGCACAATGACTTTGTATACTTTGGCGGCGTTGTTGTTGGTGGATCCGAAACGCTCTCTGAAGCAGACTCACCTCCTGTATCCGAACTCTCTTCTTTGTTCAAGTCTGGACTCATCTTCTCTTTCTCTGCGACCCTGTACGAGTAAAGCTGGAACGGTATTTGCATCACGGACTCCGCGTGGGACCCTGACTCTATCGAGAACTTTCTCAAGAATCTTGCTTCCAGGTCCCAACAATCAACAAGCGGAGTTTGGATTTGAATGTGACCCTGATCCGGATTCACAACTAAGAACTTCTTGACGTACCGGAGTATCCGGCAAATGGAAGAGAATGTCGGACGCTGGCTCGGTTCTGAGTGCCAACACCGTTTGATAAGACTAACTAAGTACTTAGGTGAAGGAAATGGGAAGAGAGGTCTCTCTCCATTTCTTATGTTCTTACCCATCTCATCCCCTTGAAGATGCCTATCTTCAAATGGTACTTTACCGGTTATAAGTTCAAAACACACCATAGCAAAGCTATACACATCAGCTTTATGCGTAAACTTTGATCTCGGAACTGTTATACCTTTAACGTCTTGTTCCATCTCTTTTAATACCTCGGGTGCGTACCAGATCACAGGAGCAGGAGTGGTTGGTCTAGAGGAAGCTCGAGTAAATGTTTTGACCGAGGTCAAACCGAAACCGGATATCTTGGCGTGGAAGTAACCTTCGGTGTGACTTCTCTCTTTCAAAAGAATATTCATTGGATTCAAGTCTCCATGGAAGATCTCGTTTGAATGAAGATACTCCATCCCTCTCGCGATCTGAAGCATGATGTCAATCACAACGGGAACAGAGAAGAGATATCTTCTTCTAGGTCCACAATTCTCCTTCATGTAGCTTTTCAAGTCTTTGTGCATTAACTCCATTACCAGGGAACATTCTTTCTTCTCTTCATCATAGAATCCACACAGGTACTGTAGTATATTCGAGTGACAAAGCGATAACAGAGAAGATATCTCTGCGTTCAAAGGCTCAAGATCTCCGAAAAAATGTCTCAACACGAAAGAATCACCTAACCATTGAATCTCCTTGTACTGACCACCACCGCCTAGTCTCCTTCTCACTTGGTAATCTTTAGAGCCAACAAGTATCGAACTCGGGAACAGCTTACCGTTAAACTGTTCCAAACCGGTCAGTTTCTTCAGGAGAAAATCAGCTAAACGCTTCTCTGTCTTGCCAATCTCATCGCTCTTTGACTTCCTCTTCTGCTGTAACGCCTCCACTAGATTCCATCTGTCTTCTCTCCACGAATTCTCAAATCGGCTGCATATATCCTTGGGAATCAAATACTGTTTCCCAAACCGCCACTGAAACAGCTTAGGATCATTCCACTCTCTATCATACTTTCTCGAAAACACAACTCTCCTTCTGTCCATCTCAGAAGGGTCGAGACCAGAAATCTCTCCAGCTGTCTCTATGGCTTCGATCACAGCCGGGAAGTAACAGAACAAGTTGTGTATGTGAAACTCGACACAATCTTTGTTCTGATGAAAGTTGATCACTTTGCCCCACCAGTCTTTATTGGACATACAGTTTCGAACATAGGTTTCGCCTTCTTTAAACACTCTGTAGAGCTCTTTCAAAGGCTGTTCGAGGGCTCTCCATTTGGTATGCTTCTCTTCGAGCTTCAAGTTGTGTCTGATCTCTTCGGCTACGGTGTTGAAACCCAAACTGAAAATGTCTAACAACAAACAGCATTGTCTTTGGTTGATCAAGATGTCGTCCTGTAATACCATAAGAGCGTTTAAGCTTCCAAGAACCTCGCCGATTTGCCTAAACTGCTCCATCAAAAAAGGCTTGTACAAGTAACCAACAAAACCGAACTTAGGTTTGATCTGATGGCTGAGCCAAAAACATAAAAAGAAAAATCATAATTAAATAGAGAAAAATTCAATTGCATTTAAAACCGTTTTACCATTTGAAGGGAAAATAAGAAAAACAGAATAAGGAGAAAAACCTGAAATGAAGATCCTTGTTCGTCAAGGATCGATGAATTCTCTTTTGGAATACCTCAAAATCACATCGTTGAGTAATCGAATCTGACAAAAAACACACCATATCTCAAAATTAGGGGTTAAAAACTAAAAATTTGAGAAGAAACCAATCGTTAAAAAAGATTGAAGAAACCTATAAGATATCTACCTATATAATAACTTTGAATCAGAAGAACCTTCAATTACCTAAAGAAATATAATTTAGGGTTCAAACTAGACAACCAAATCTCAAAAAACAAAAAAAATCAAGGTTCCAAATAAAGAAACCAAACCTTAGGAAAATAGATCTTTTAACCTACATAATATAACTTTGAATCAGAAGAGGCTTCAAAAGAGAAAATTATTTTTTCCTTTGTTCTCTTTTTGGGGGTTTGCTGCTTCCGAGTCGCCCTGGAAAAGATTTCCTCAAAAGGTTTTCGCTGTCTCTCTGTAACGGTTTTTTTTTGGAGAGAACGCAGAAAATATATTTTATTATTAATTGCATGCAAAGTGTAACGTTTTGGTCTAAGTTTGATTTGGTTTGTGTTTGGCCGTTGTTCCCGCGAATTTCGTCCTAATAATTTATCATACAATGTATTTTTTTTTACCATAAATATGTCATGTAATTAACTGGAGTTTATGGAGTACTGGGAAATTGATTTGTAAAAGAGTGTAATTTTTAAAGGCTGGTAGATTTCAAAATTATTATTTGGATTCTGCAAATATGTTTACTCTGGTTCACACATTTTTATTATATTTTTTGTTAGGATAAATAAAGAAGAGTTTTTCGTGATACTACGGAAACGTAAACAATAAACATTAAACAAATCAGTAAAGTAAGAATAAATGATAGTGTATCATTGATTTTTAGAGCAGAAATTACAACATATATGTCCACATGTCTCTATACTGAAAGTATACAATAATTGATCATATTGTTCTAGGGTTTAGAAATCCGTTTATAGGTCCTTCATCTTTGTAGTTAAAATTTAGATTAGAGCATCATATATCCTGAAATATGAAAATATATCCTTTTATTAGATTTATTCGGAAACAAAAGGAAAATCTAGTCCCGAAACAGAAAATCGTCTAAGCAGGAGAATAATTTTGGTGTCCTACTTTAAATAGGAGTAATGATTTCCTCGATTATTTATCCCTAACATTTTTGATTTTACAAATTCTAATATACATGATATTTTAAAGTTACTACTTAGGAGTAAAATATAGAGAATTCATTGTTCAACAATATTAGATTTAGATAGAATTAAAAAATAAATCATAATAAATAACAAGAGATTTGAATGAATTTTTATTCCCTTAAATTAAACTAATATGATATATTTTTTTTAAAAAAATCATGCCAATAACAATAGATTCTACTGACTCCTTATTGACAAATTATTGAAAATTATCTACCAATAACCCATATTCTCACATGTCTTTAAACCCCTCTGTCTGTCTTGTGTCTTGTGTCTTGTGGATAAGCCCTTAGATCTCCCGTTAAGTTCAACTCTCTCGTAGTCAGAATAGAAAGGAAAATAACTCATGGTCCAATAATAAGAAGGAAAAAACTTCGGAGCTCTGATTTTTAGTTTCTGAGATTTCTCGTTATTCATATTGTATGAACAGATTCCATCCAAGTCAGCCAGTGTAACAACGTCGTTGCTTGAGAACCCAACAGGTTTGAGCCCTTTACTTTTAATCTCTTTCACATGTACCCATGAATCCCCAAAACTCCTCTCCAAAACCCATAAGTCCTGATAATCCACTCCTTCCTTCGATCTCGAACTAATAACTCCAACTTTTCCATCGTATCTTGTCAACTTTAGAGAATCGTCCCTCGCTAGATTCTCAGGAACCGGGAAAAAAGACCAAGAATTGGTTTTGAAACAAAACCGGAATACATTGTTGCCGGTCGTTAACCAATGCAAGAACCCGCAAGAAGCAACAGGATTAGCAATTCCTCGAACCAATAAGTCATCCTCCGGTAGCTCCACGTTGTTTAATCTCTTCCACGCAAACGAATCCGAATCGAAAACTTCACAGACGAGAGTGAAACTGAAGTTGTACCTCCTATTCTCGTTGCAAGGTAACCGTGAGAGCCTCAGTATCTTGTACCGGAAAGGATCAGATCCAATCACCATTAAACCGAGTGCAATTGTGAAATACCGGGTTTTTGGTTTGGGTAGAATCATGTACTGTTTCGTGGTTGGTTTGCAGAAGATGTACTCCGGTTGTCTTCCTTTAACCGGAAAGTCATTAACACAAAGCAAAACCCCATGACTTGCGTCGCAAGCTTTAATGCTTACTCTTCCTGGTGGTAAAAAATCGAGCGAGATTTCTTCGTCAGAGCCACGAGGAACGGCGTCGTTGCCTAAGTCTTTGACAAAAGCGGAATGAACCTTTAGTCTCTCGGTGAATTCGAGGAAGTAACCGGAAATGGAATTGGTTCTTTGGAGATTGAGATTGAGAAAGGAAGAATGGTAGGTTCTCTTGTTACATTCTTTGTTCAAGAGTCTACACTTTCCGACGACCGAAGCGGGAGAATGAGAAAGAATCTCGATGATCATGTCTAGGTTCATATCGAAAGAAGCAATGTTGGTGGAACTCGAGAAAGAGATTATAGAGAATGTATAATCTGATTGACGAGTTGTGAAAGATGATTGTTTCTTTTTCGTTGGGTGTGTATTTGCAACTAGAAATAGGGTCTATATATAATGGATTTTTTTCAACCATATTTCCTTTTTAGCTTTGATAAATCCTATTTCCTTTTAGTTTTCAACAAGAAATAGGAATTTCCTTAAATACTATATTTCCATTTTTTTCTTACTTGCGCGAGGTATTTCCTTAATACTATATCAAATCAAATGTGACAACCACAGACAAAAAAAACAAAAGAGCTGAAAATAAATGGGGAAAAAGTTAATTTAGACCTAATCTATCAGTTTATTACTATATTAGTTTTAATATTATTTTAATTACCGGCTTAGTTTTGATACCTATAATGCTCTTTGATCCTTTGTTATGAAAAATAATAATTACAAAACTGCTACTATTATGATTTTTTTTTTAAAAAAAAATTTAATAATTACAATTTTGCCATTTGATAGATTTATTTGATTCACGTTACATGAAGCGACAGACTTATTAACCATAGATTTATTTCTATATTTCTCCAAACTTATTTAAAATCGATAGACTTAATTTGATTACAGATTTATTTGATAGATTTTTGTTTTTTTGACAACAGATTTGTTTAATTTTGACAGACTTATTAATAAATCAACAGATTTATTTCTTAAGCTATAGACTTATTTAAATTTGATAGATTTATTTAAAGTTTGATAGATTTATTTGTTCTTTAGACAGAGATTTGTTTTTTTTTTTTTGACAAACTTATTTTTTTCACAGATTTGTTTTCATTTGCCCATAAATTTATTTAGTTTTGATAGACTTATGTTTTTTTCAACTGATTTATTTCTTTTCAGTAGATTTAGTTAACAAACTTCAACAGATTTATTTACTTTTGTCCACAGATTTTTCTTTTCTTTTTGAAGACATACTTATATAATTTTACCAATTAAGCAAAATCGTGACAACCCATGTAAACCAGAGGAAATTATATAATTTTATTTAAATAAGGAAATTTTTGTAAATTAATATCTCTATAAATTAATAAGATTTCAAAATCTCAATATTATTAATTTATAAAGATTTTACGGTAGGATATGATTTTGGGTATTTATACGAGGAGTTTCCATTTTTGATTTTTCTTATTTGTGCGGTATCTCCTTAATACTGACAACCAAAACAAAAAACAAACAACCTGCTATTTACCTTTTAATTTTAAATATATTAAGAATTCCATCGAATTTCAAATATTTTTGCGAATGAAACATTCTAAACTCCATCGCCGTTTAAAACCAAGTCTAATGATTATATCTTATAGTACATGCCATTATACGGCTATACTTGATGCAACCGTTCCAGTAACACACACACTTGAGCCTCTGTTATATATCCATGAACAAACCTAAAATGAATTCAAAGTAAAACATAAACACAGGGGATGAAACACAGAAACAGTTTTAATCTCTAAAACAAGAGCAAGGAAGGTTATCAGCATTAAAAAAGCAAGCAGACCCAAAATAAAATGATCATCTGCATACCTGGAATGTTAACGTGAACGGGAATCAAACATTTCATTTTATAAATCGGAATAAGCTTTTGTTTTGATCAGGTTGAAGGGCTCACCTAATTAACGAACCAGATTGATTTTCACGTTCAAAAGCAGCAACGCAATAAATATCACATGAACAAGACTAGTTTCAAATCTGGTTTGAATGGACATTGTAAGCAGTTATAAAGGAACCCAAAAACACAAAATGGTTCTGTTGTCAAAGTGGGTATGAATGAATCCGAAGGAGCTTAATTATGTTACATCGTATACACAAACAAGTAGCTTATTTGAATAAATCTCACGGATTGTGCATTTGTTACACACTTGACTCTTACAAATTTTACCAGGCTTGTTGTTGGTTCTGACTTGTGACCTTTTGAGGATTTAACTAACAGTATGGCAATCAACTCAGTAAAACAATCAACGCAAAATGGTCCCACTGGTTTAATTCTAAGCCTGGTTCAGTTTGACACAATACATACTTAACCAGTTAAATAGAAAGGATACGCTAAAAATTCAAAAGATATGTTTTTAAAAAGGGCATGAAATGAATCTTAACGAGCTAATGTTAATGCTCCTCTTCTTCGGTCTAACAAGCTGCTTATACTACTCCCTCCTACCACCACCCTTCTTCATCCTCTTCTTCTTCTTCCTCTTCCTCTTCCTCTTCCTCAAATTCTTCCTCCTCTACGGACTCAGCTGCATACTTATCGAGCTCATACTGGATCATTACCTCTATAGATGACTTTCTAGGGGTGAGATCGTATTGAAACTTGTCAGCTGTAAAAACATGGTGAAACAATGCACGTTACAAAGAAGAAACCTATCAGTAAAGAAAAGAAATGAAAACACCTAATCTTAAGCTCATACCAAGTTGCTTAATGATGTCAGTAAACGAAGCCTGTCACAGAAAACAACAAAGCTCTTTTTCAGACATCTATCTTTTAAGAGTAATAATTCCATAACAAAAAAAAATTACATGATGGTGTTCGAAGTCCTCACCATTTTAAAGCGAAACACTTTCAAGATATCAAGAATCGCATATCTCAACTCTTCATCATTAGAAGGCTCCTTGCTTTTGCCTTTCCCTTTTCCTTTTACAAGATAACACAGAGATGGTGTCAGTCAAATAAGAGACGGTAATAAAAGTCACCGAGAACATAATATTAACGAACCAGGTTGATTTTTATGACATACAAAAGCAATAACACAGGTACATAACGAATGATGTCCTACTGAATATAAACCTAAACCGGTTTAATCTTAAGTCCAGGTTGATTCAAATCTGTCTGATATTGATCTCTGAGACTTATTACCTGATATTTTAAGTGGAGGTGGTGCAATGTCAGGGGGAAACAATGTTGGAACTCCGGAAGCTTCCGGCCAAGCGGAGATCTTCGGAACAGGAGAAAATGTAGCCTCATAAGTTTTGTAATAGCATTCAGCAGAGTAACAGTCGTCTACATACTGCAACGGATTGATTTTCATCTTCTGGAAGACTGCTAGAGCGTGCAGACATGGAACACTCTTCCTTTGGAACCTCCCACACGTGCAGGTTGAGTCATTCAACTGAACAATGCATTCCTTCTCTTCTATATATCTCCTCACAAAGGGTCCTGAGACCTGAAATGCATCTCTTTCTAACGGCGTTATAACATATGAAGCGGAATCTTTCACGGACTTTTGAAGTTTGTCCATGACAAATTCTGTGTAGACATCACCGCGGTGACGAGAACCACGGCTACTGCTAAATGACGAGTCAAAAGCGTCTTTCATCTCACTAAACAGAAGCATCACACCCCCTGTCATTGCAACTTTCGGAAAGCTTCTACAAACTGCAAACAAAGCTTTTCTATTTATCTTCATGACTCCGTATCTGAGACCATTGTCATGAGCCAGAGCCCACTGATGTGGAGGGATTTGGTCAAGCCATTTCCAACCTTCTGGTCTCTTCTCTTTGATCTCCTTCATGTACGAATCAAACTCTCCCTTCTGACTGGACGACCCAGCCTTCATCACAAGACACTCCGCGATGTGGTGGTCTGGGAAGAGGCAAGAGAATTGAGAAGACAAATGGTTCAGACAGAACCTGTGATAAGCCCAGGGTTCTTTCCACTGAGACCCCTGTTCGTTAACAACAGCGAGTATGTCCGGGTGGTGCCTTGTGATGAGGCAAAGGCCCTTCCTTTGCGTTACCTTCTCTCTGATTCTAGTGAGAAACCAGCGCCAGCTATCGATGGTTATTTCTTTTGTAACAGCAAAGGCAAGCGGGAAAAAATTGTTGGCTGCATCAAACCCTGAGGCTATCATCAGTTTCATATTGTACTTACCCCTCAACTGTTTGGTATCCACCACAACCACAGGTCTGCAATGCTCAAACCCTTCAACAGACTGCGAAAACGCCCAAAACACGCTTCGAAAGGATGCAGCATGTTCAGGATTAGGCAATGAGTCATACTGCCAGTCCACGAGCAGCCCGTTAGAAGATTGAAGCGCAGACATTAACTTGGGTATGAATCTGAAACTCTGATCCCAATCTCCAAAGAGTCTTTCGATAGCTTCCCTTTTCGCATCCTGCAAATTTCCTCTCGCATCACTAACTTCCTCACCTTCCTCATCAATATGGGTGAGAAAAGTTTGCTCAGAGCCGAACTTTTCATTCCACCACTTGTGCAACTCTGCAACCGAGAGCGTGGGATGCTCACTCACCACACGTTCAATCTCATACGCTAAAAACTTCTCATCAAAATAATCTGGACATGTTTTCACTCGCTGCTTACAAGTATCTGGACCTTCACAATTGGTTATCTCAAAAAGTCCGTGCTTTTCCATCCTAACCGCACGAATCGACCAATTGCATTTCCATCTAATGCACTCGAACGTACACTCCTCCTTCCCGGTCTCTCTTACAGCACACATATGCTGCCCTCTGATGGAGCGCCAGTCCACCGCCTTCTTCAGCTCATCTCTATCTCTGAAACACAATCCAGGAAGCTGCGTTGTACCATCCTCAAGCCACAAACTAGAACCAAGAAGACGCGGACTGTCGACTTTCTTCAAGTTGCTGCGCCTAACAGCCGTTTCTTGTTGTGTCGTCGTCTTCTGTCTTTTTGAGGGACCACCAGGATTCTTCGTAACCTCTCTTTCAGCCATGACCACAACAATCCTTGAAGAGAATTTCAGAGAGGTTAAAACGTAAACTTTTTAAAAAGGTGGAAACGCCAAAACCTTTAAATAGTTCCCTATCAAACAATAGTGTATATCACTAAAAGTAAGGACAAAGATCATAAACCCTAAGTAAATGGAAAAGCTTAAACCCTATGCAATAAAAAAAAACGAAATAAAGACTTGTAAAAGATGATACTGAGACGCAAGAGATCTCCGAATCGAAACGATAGAGAAATCAGCGACAGTTGTGGGCACCTGCAAATCGGAGTTTTCCGTGGAGAAATGGAGAGTAATTGCAAAGGGAGGAGGAGGCGTCTCTAGGAAGACGAGCAGTTTCTCACACACTCTACTTGTTTGTACGTCCTCACAAATATCTTTGCTTTTTCGAAATATATATTTTTGAAAACCAGAAATTATGTATAACTGGGCCGAAATAGAAAAGCCCGTTTGTGTAAGCTGGATATTTTACCGCTTTAATTTTTTTTAAAAAAAAATTCAAATACTTGATATCTTTTTGAGTGACGGTTTACCACGCTTGCGTTACAACAACAACTTAAACGCAGAGAAACAGTCACGATTTGTTAATGGCCTCATCAAGATTTTTTTTACTTTTTTTAATTTCTCAGACTACAAAACAGACATTTTTTGCTGGCTATAACCTGCCGGCGTATCTTTTCAGTTTTACAACATATAACACTTTTAATCTGCACACATTCTTCAGAGCTAAAGAAAACTTCTTTAACAATGTGGCTGAGCTGAAGGCATACTACGATTCCAACGACAGATAAACTCGCTGTTTATAGCTACTACACTCAAGGAAGCCTCTTCCAGATGCTCCACGGTTAGTTACTACTGTTACACTTCAACTAAATCAATAAGCAAACAAAGTTCATATTCTTTTGTGCAGGAAACAGAGGAATGTATGATCGAGTACCTTTGGATTGGGACGCTAGATTACAGGGGCAGCGAGAGGTTTGGCTAAAATACATGAAGGGAACAGCGGGAGATGCATCCATGGGAACATTAAATCATCAAACATCTTCCTAGACTCGCAACTTTATGGCTGCATTTGCCGATTTTGGCTTAACAACCATCACGAGATCTCTTCCTCAAAAGACTTGTCTTGCTTCAGGCTACCAGGCACCTGAAATAACAGACACTAGAAGAAGCACGCAGTGCTCGGATGTATACAGCTTCGGGGTGGTTTTACTGGAGCTTCTGACTGGGAGATTACAGATAAGTCCAGAGACAAAGTATGGTGACAACATGGATTTGGCCACATGGATAAGGTATGTGGTGGTGGAAAATTGGACAGGGGAAGTATTTGACATGGAGATGTTGAGTGAACTGGGTGGTGATTTGGAAGAAGAAATGGTGGCGATGTTGTAGATAGGATTGGCTTGTCTTCGTGTGAAGCAACAGACACGACTTCATATAGCTCATGTTGTGAAATTGATTCAAGATATTCGATCAACTGAATGAATGAAGGAACACAAAAATAACATACAAAAATCTAAATGTTTATTCATTGTGAAAGTGATTTTTCTGTTATTTGATAAACTGTTTCAGCCACTTAAAACAAAAAAAAAAGGTTTTCTTTTTGTTCACATTTTCGTAAAGTCACTATGTAAAATCTTAAAGGCTTTTCTCTTTGGCTCATTTAGTTCAATATACAAAAAGCAATGGTAATTAGGTATCTATGCAAAATTCAAAGTATTTGTAAAAGTGGCAAGAGAAACAGGTGAAATTACAAATCAATCATTACATATCTAATTATGATGCGTCAGACATCCAATATCTTAACAAAACAAATTTTTATCTGACTTTCTCATCAAAGGATATAAAGCAATAATTCTTAGTACTAATCGTTACTTAAACATGACAACACTACATATGCTAAAGCAATAATTCTTATACAATAAACACTAATCCATGATTTCTAAACACTATTTCCTAACTACTAAATCCTAAATCGTAAACTCTAAAAGTTGATAGGATCACAAAAGTTTTAGTTAACCAACCGGATTAAGTTTCACTTACAAAAACCATCACCACGTTATCTGTTTCCGCTACACTGCATAAAGTATTGTAGAAACCGGTAACATCCCCAAAAGTCAAAAGCTACTACATAATAAACACACCAAAATGCCCGGTTTTGTTAGGTTCAAACCTCTCTAATTACCTTTATCAGCTCTTCTTGCTATCAGTTTTAGGAGTGGTCTTGCGTTGGGCCTTGCCTGATACGTTAGATGAAGGTGGCGGCGCCCGAATGACCGGAGGAAACAATCTCGGAACTCCAGAAGCTTCCGGCCAAGCTGATAACTCCGGAACAGGAGAGAAAGTGGCGGCATAAATTTTGTAATTCCGTTCAAAAGTGTAGCAGTTGTCTACATACTGCAAAGGGTTGATTTTCAGCTGCTTGCAAACTGCTAGAGCGTGCAGGCATGGGAACTTGTAGCTTTGAAAATCCCCACATGTGCAACTACAATCGCTCAACTGGACTATCCATTCATCATTTTCTGATGGTTCTGCTACCTTAAAGGCATTATCGTCTAACGGCATTACAATGTAAGTAGCCGTAGATGTCCTGAACTCTTCAAGCTTGTCAGTGACAGGTTTGGTGTACACATCGCCAGAATTGAGAGAGCCGCGGCTGAATTTAGAAAGGTTGTCAAAAAGGTCTCTCAACTCATCAAACAGAAGCATAAAAGAACCTGTCACTGCATGATCAGCCGACTCAAAGCATGTACTCTCTGCAAACAGAGCTTCAGTATCTATCTCCATGATTCCGTATCTACGACCACTGTCATGAACCAGAGCCCACTGATTTTGTGGGATTTGGTCTAACCTTCTCCTAGCTTCTGGGTTCAGCTTTTTAATTTTCTCTATGTTTGTTTCAAATTCCTCCTTCTGACCTGTGGATCCAGCTTGCTTCACAAAATCCTCTAGGTAGAGGTTATATGGGAAATCACGACATAATTGGGATGAGAACTGTTTCAGACAGAACCTGTGATAAGCCCAGGGTTCTTTCCACTGAGACCCGGGTTCGTTAATAACAGAGAGTATGTCCGGGTGGGGACTGGAGATGAGGCAAAGGCCTTTCCTTTGTGTAACTTTCTCTCTGACATTAGTCAGAAACCAACGCCAGCTATCTGACGACACTTCCTTGGTAACCGCAAATGCAAGAGGGAAATATTCGTTGGCTGCATCAAACCCTGAGGCAATCATCAATTTTAACTGGTGCTTACCACTCAATTCTTTACTGTCCACTAGGATCAGAGGTCTACAGTGTTGAAACCCTTGGAAAGACTGTGGAAATGCCCAAAACACTCCACAGAAGGATGCAAACTTAGGATTAGGAAAAAGATCGTATTTCCAGTCAACTAGGAGACCATTAGATGAACACAAGGCAGACATTAACTTGGGCAAATCTTCAAAACTCTGATCTCCAAATGCTCTTTTAATAGCCTTCTCTTTCGCAGTCCGCACCTCGGAAGTTTCAAGCTCATAGCCGATATTTGCTTTCCACCAATTCTTCAACTCTGAAAATGATAGCGCTGGATGTCTCCTGACCAAACGCTCAATCTCATCTGCTTCGAACTCTGAATCAGAATTTTTTGGCTCAATGGGAGAACATGTATGTGGACCAGTATACTTGATTATCTCGAAAAGCCCATGTTTTTCCATTTTAGCAGCCCCAAGTGACCACTTGCATTTCCACCTAACACACTCAAACATACACTCCTCAGTTCCAGTCTCTCGTACTAGACATTTTTGCATTCCTTTAATGGAACACCAGTCCACTGCCTTCTTCAGCTCATCAGCATCTTTGAAGCACAATCCTACACGCAAGTCATGATCGTCTAGCCACAAACTAGACGGACAAGGCTTTGAAACACCAGAAGTCAAGTCTTTATTCAAATCCTGATGTGGAATATTGCCATCCCCTGTCAAATTAACCACCTGCGCTACAGCATCTGAACCAGAAATGATATCTGTCAAGTCAGCATCTCCAATGTTGCCATTACTGCTATCCCTCTCTACCTTAACAGCTACATCAGTCTTCTGTCGTTTCGAGGAGCAAGCAGCAGGACCAGTAACCCCCTCAGACTTCACTTCCAAATACAACTCCACATTCTTGATAGAAGGGTGTTTGCTCGGAACCTCAAGCATTGTCTCCAGACTATGGTTGTTCACCACGGGCAGAAGCAGATACTGAAACTTCGACTGTCCAACAACAGAAGGATACCTACCGAATATTTTAACTTTGGATCTCTGCTTGTCAACATCTACTCCAGTAAGCACATACATCTCATCCAACAATCTGTTTAATGCAATCTTTGGGTGCACTATAATCTTTTTTGGTGTGGATCCTCCATAGTATACGCCTTCAGGGCCATACTTGATGCAACCGTTCCAGTAACAGTACACCGGAACCTCTGTTTCAGCCATGAGCACAACAAACCTGCAAGGAATTCAAAGTTCAGAAAGAATGCAGTGGAAAAAACCCGTGTCTTTGATTTTAGTGAACCCTAAAAAGCAACACGAACAATGTCTCTCTTTCGAAACAACAGCACTAAAATGGTAACCCGTGTGTGTTGATTTGTGAAGTATGAGAAGCTGTAAGAGAAACAGAAATGATTCCTATCTGGCAAGAACTATAAACAAAAACCCTAAAAACTAAAAGTGGTTCACGGAAGATGTCTACAAACCTGAGAAAATGGAGATTCTAGTCTTGGTAGTCGCGAGGGAAGCTTGGCTGTTCAGAAATTGAAGAACTTTCAGTTGCATTGAAGGATTTCTCCGGTGATGTGATCAAGGAGGCAGAGAGACACTCTACTACTCTCGCACTCTGTAAATAAGCTGTTTTCGACTGTCGGGGAACCCACAAAAATACTTTAACATACGACCAACAGGCCCAAAAAGGTCCATTAATAGGTGTGTGAGAGGAAAATAAAGCCCAGCCGGAGGAGATAATGATGTGAAGAGTATCACAAATGCACTAACCAACAATGCAACGGCTAATTGTTTGGATACTCCTTAAAATTTGAGAATTTGTTTTGGTATTTATCTAATTTTCAAGCATTCACTTGTTTGATTGGTCTACATAATTATAGAAAAGATAATATTTAAATATTAATGCAAGGAAAACAGCAAAATGATAATCAGGGAACAAAGAAAGGATCAAAAGAATAAAATTTATCCCATTGCATACTTCTGTGTCCAGCTTCTTGCAGTAGATTCATACTTGGTTCTATCGGTTTTATACATGTGAGCAATCTCTGGAACCATAGGATCATCTGGGTTTGGATCCCTTAACAATGAACATATTGAAACCAAAACCTAGAAAGAGACAATGCATTGGACTAAAATCAGAGTTTAAGACTCATTATGGCCATTGCTATTTAGTTCTAAAAAAAACAGCTTCATTTTTGGTCTACCTTGGAAATGGTGAGTGCAGGACTCCATTGTTCTTTCAAAACGTCGTGGCAAATGTGGAAGCAAATGATGCCGTTGCTGTTGACATTAGGGTGAAACACTTTTGTCCTAAACGCAACCTGTAAGAAGAAAAAAAGAGCAACAGGATTCCAATAGAACCCATTCAATGGTTTATAAGAAAGGTTAAAAACGATTCTAACCTTTGGTGGTTTGAAAGGATAATCAGGAGGGAAGTGAATGGTTAAGATAAAGACTCCACCTGAGTAAGGACTGTCTAATGGACCCATTACTGTAGCTTGCCAATGAAACAAGTCTTCATCAACTGGACCTTGAAGGTTTCACAATTGTTTCACAGAAGACATAAAATAAAGTTTAGCCTCTCTTAAACATATGATCCGTAGCAATAACAGAAATACACACAACAACACATTAGTGCTCCTGCAATAACTGAGATACTAAAATCTAGAAACGGAACAGAGTTAAGTCTGACCAGCACTGTACAAGGTTGAAGGATCTTTCTGGAGATCCTTGAGCTCTTTTAAGATCCGTTTCGAAGCCATTTTCTCGCCCTGAACAAACCCCACTCGATTTCAGCAACGGAAACAATCAAACAAGGTTGAAGAACCAACAAAAGGAGAGAGATTGTACGGTTGTACCTCAGACAGATCCTCCAAACTCGGTTAACGATTCACTCTCCTGCACATCGCGAGAAGACGAGATAGAAAGCCGTGGAGACCAAAATTGCTAGCTACCGAGAAATTAATTTCTTTTTAATTAAAAAATGGAAAGAAATGAGAACCAGTAACCTTCTGAATCAGACAGAGTTTTTCATAAAAGGTACTTTAAAAGGGGCTTAAACCCTTTAGGGTTTTTGGCTTAACCTCTGCTTCCAAAATACTGACACACAGATAGACGCAGAGAGCTCTGAGGTCAGAATCAATGGCGGCGAAGCCTTCTTTGAAGATCAAAGGGAAAGGAAAAGGAACAAAGGTATCGTCTTCTTCCACCTCGTCATCCAAGTACGAGCTCGTCAAGGAGTGGACCAACTGGTCGCTGAAGAAAGCAAAGGTCGCGACTCACTATGGATTCATCCCTCTCATCATCGTCGTCGGCATGAACTCAGATCCAAAGCCTCATCTTTTCCAGCTTCTCAGCCCCGTTTGATCTTCACAATGTTTTAATGCTTTTACTTCCCCAAATCTCTTCTGTTTGTTTTTTTAATATATGAAAATGGATTATTTTCTGTTTTTTTTTTAATATATGAAAATGGATTATTTATAACTCAAAGTTTCGTTCCTTTTTTGCAAATCTGTTATAAATCAACACATCAGTAACCAACATTCACTTTCAAATTGAATAAACATATGATTTACTGTTCATTCAGTCACTCTGCGTCAATGGATCGAATATCTTGAATCATTTTCACAACATGAGCTATGTGAGGCCGCTCTTGTTGCTTCACTGCAACACAAGCCAATCCTATTTGCATCATCTCAACCATCTCTTCCTTGAAACCACCCGATTCACTCAATATCTCCATGTCAAATACTTCCCCCGTCCACTCTTCCACCACCACGTTCCTTATCCATGTGACCAAATTCATCTTCTCACCATGTTTCGTCTCTAGAATTGCCGGTGACTTCCCTGTCAGAATCTCCAGTAAAACCACCCCGAAGCTGTATACATCCGAACACTGCGTGCTTCTTCTAGTGTCTGTTATTTCAGGTGCATGGTAACCTGAAGCAATGCAAGTGGTTTGAGGAAGAGATCTCATGATGGTTGTTAAGCCAATGTCGCCGATGCAGCCGTAACTTTGCGAGTCTAAGAAGATGTTTGACGACTTTATGTTCCCATGGATTAACTTCCCTTCATGTATTTTAGCCAATCCTCTCGCTGCCCCTGTTGCTATTCTCAGTCTAGCATCCCAATCCAAAGGTACTCGATCGTACATTCCTCTGTTTCCTACATAAAAATAAATAAACATTTTGTTTGTGTACTCGTTATGCTTTTAATTTAGTTTAAGTGAACAGTAGCTAACCGTGCAGCTTCTTGAAAAGGCTTCCTTGACTGTAATAGCTATAAACAGCGAGTTTATCGTCTTTGGAATAGTAGTAAGCCTTTAGCTCGGCTACATTTTCATGTCTGATCATCCCAATCATCTCCATTTGTTGCTCAAACTCTCTTCTTCCCACCACTACTTCCTTCAGTCGCTTCACTACCACCGTGCTCATGTCTTCCATTGTTACCTTATAGGTTGTACCAAAAGCGCCTTTCCCCAAAACCTCTGCGGATGAGCTTAGCAGATCATCTAAATCAAACAGATGGTTCTTTCCCCCGAAGAAGATGATCTTGCCTCCTTCTTCACCGTCATCGTCTCTAGATGTCCAGTTTCCTGGAGAAGTGGAGGAAGACGAGTCTCTCTTCCGAAACTTACCGGAGATTCTAGTCTTTCCGAAACAAGTGATCATTATAATACAGGAGAGTCCAGAAACTCCCAAAAAGCAAGATGCAGAGAGAATCAGCAAGAAAGGAAGCTGGCTTAACCCGAAAGGAGTCTTGTATTGTTTCTCCTTTCCGGTTATGTTGTTGCCGGAAAAGGCTGAGATTTTGAATCTTTGAAGAGACTTTGGTACTGTGCCGGTGAGTTTATTGTTGGACAGGTTGATTTGACGCAGGTTTGGAAGATCGAGATCGGGAATATCCCCTGAGAATGAATTGTTTGCAAGGTTCAAGACTCTAAGTCTGGTCAAACCTGAAAGAGAGGTTGGGATGCTTCCGTTGAATCCATTGTTAGAAAGATCAAGAATCTTGAGATTCTTTAACTCCTGGAAGATCTCTGGTAATGGACCAGAGAGGTGGTTGTGTTGTAGATAGAGATGAGTCAGGTTCTTGAGGTTGACGAAATCAGAAGGGAGCTCTCCGGTGAGTTGGTTGTTTCTAAGGCTTAGAATCCTCAGAGACGAGAGACGGATGATGGTGAATGGTGGAATCAAACCGTTGAATCCAGCCCCAGGCAATCTAACGGATACTATTCTGTTTTGGCTGCAGGTAACTCCGGTCCACTGATGGCAAGTCCTAGAGCTCTGGTTCCAGCGGTGAAGAGGTAAACTGAAATGTGACAAGAAGTCAAGCAAAGCTCTCTTGTCGTTTTCAAGAGTCTCAGAGAAGATCAGAGCAAAACAGAGAATCAAAGAGAAAGAGAAGAAGTAGAAGACTTGCATTGTAAGAAACTAGCTTTTGTCTCTATCTTGTAACAGAGATTTTTTCTTTATCTGAAGAGTTTGTGCAGATTTAAAAATTGTTAGATACTGTGAGATTGCAAAGATACGCCGGCAGGTTATAGCCAGCAAAGAAAATGTTTTATAGTCTGAGAAATTAAAAAACTTGATGAAGCCAATCATGACCGTTTCTCTGCGTTTAAGTTTTCAACTGTTGTTCTGTAATTTAATTCTTGCTTGAAACATTTTGGCACCAACGGCTATTTTAACTATACTGTAACGCAAGCGCGGTAAGCCGTGACCGGTGTAAAATTCAGAGGCTTGACTAACAATTTCTTTGTATAAAATGAAAATAGTATATTGATAAAACATTATGTTTTTCGAATTGAATTGTAAACAATATCAACTTTCTATTAGAAAAGGTTAACAAATCTACAACATTGTTATGATAGTTGAATATATCGTCTTATTTATTAGAAAAAGTTAAAGAATCTACAAATTTTATGATAGTTGAATATATTGTCTTATTTATTTTGTATGTTGCTTTATGTGTCTGTGTGTTTATGTATTAGTTTATAGAGAGATTTATGTCAGTTTTATAAATTTGAATTGGTGTTTATATTAGGGATGTTTACTCATATAGCCACACCATCCATATAAATGTGGTTTGGAAATTTGTTTTATTTTTTCTTTAACAAGTGACTAGGTAGGAATTAGAAGTGAGGATAGAGATACAAAAACAAAAGTAATCAAAAATTGATACCAAAACATATGTGTCATTTACACTTCGAGGCTATTTGATATGGTCCCAATCGTAATTTAATATCGTTAATGAAATAAGTTAATATTTTAGTGAAAATATGTTTACAAAATATGTTAATAATAAATAATTAAATATGTTTTTACAGATATTTTTTTGGAGTTGTTGTTGTTGTATTAATAAATCTCTATTGGTCAAGATGAAACGAGTAACACGTGAAGTGGGATGGTTCTAGTGGCAATCTAAAATAATAAAAACAAGGAAACATGATCTGGCTGGGTCGACCCGACCATATAATAATAAAATAACTGCTTGGGGCCCCGTCCACCATATTAAGACAAAACCGTTTCAAGACTCTCTCTCTCTCTCCATCATCATCAATCACTACTACAAGATCTCCTCTGTGTTTTTTTTTTTCTTCTCCCAATCGTCATTTGCTAGGTGGCTCAAGATGAACGACGCAGATGTTTCCAGACAGATCCAGCAGATGGTGAGGTTTATCCGCCAGGAAGCCGAAGAAAAGCCAATGAGATCTCCCTCTCCGCTGAAGAAGTCTGTATCTCTCTCTCTTGATCTATTTCGTCGACTGATGTTTGCAACTATTTTACTTGATTCTTCTGAGATTTTCGTTTGTGTACCCACTGGATGGTCTTTGGGAGTTTTGAATTTGTTTGTTTCGGCTACAGGAAACTGATTCATTGATTCTGATCTGCTGAACCGTGTGGTTATGTGTTCTTTTGATTGTTACAGGAATTCAACATTGAGAAGTTGCAGCTGGTCGAGGCAGAGAAGAAGAAGATTAGACAGGAGTATGAGAAGAAGGAGAAGCAGGTCGATGTCCGAAGGAAGATGTAAGCACCTCTCTTTGTTTTGCTTAGAGATCTGTTTGCTTATCTGTAATTGTGTGTACCCCTTTGGCTTATTGGTTCATAGTTTAATGGCAATTACGTCTGGATACTACAAAGGAGATGATCATACACTAGTTCTTAGGGACTTGTCTTGTGGTTTCGTCCTGATTTTCAAATAGATGTAGATTGTTTTTTTCTTGATTTGATGTCACCTTGTTTATTTGTGCGTTTTTCTTTTCTTCTTGTATCTCTTAAAGTGATTACTCAATGCAACTGAACGCATCGAGGATCAAAGTTCTTCAAGCTCAAGATGACATTGTCAATGCAATGAAAGAAGAGGCTGCAAAGCAACTCCTCAAAGTTAGCGAACATGGATTCTTCAATCACCATCACCATCAGTACAAACATCTCTTGAAACACCTCATTGTTCAGGTCTATCTCACACCAACAATCTCAATCCCAGATTTTGTTCTCTAAACTGTTATACTTCTCTAAATATTTGTTTTGTTATGAAACTGTAGTGTTTGCTTAGGCTGAAAGAGCCTGCAGTGTTACTGCGTTGTCGCAAAGAAGACCTTCACATTGTGGAGTCTATGCTGGACGATGCAACTGAAGAATACTGCGAGAAAGCAAAGGTTCATGCTCCTGAGATTATAGTTGACAAGGACATTTTCCTTCCTCCTGCTCCTTCCGAAGATGACCCTCATGCTCCTTACTGGTAAGTTTCTTGAAACCCAAAAAAACTACAAAACTGTAAAGAACCAACTATAATAATACCCACACTTGTGTTGTGATGTGTAACAGTGCTGGAGGAGTGGTGCTGGCTTCTCGTGATGGGAAAATTGTGTGTGAAAACACCCTTGACGCCAGGTTGGAGGTCGCTTTCCGCAATAAACTCCCTGAGGTTAGACATAATTGCATTACCATCATCATAATAAGGCTCTTGAAATCTCAGCTGTCTTCGCAAGAACTGGACGGATGTTTTGAGATTGTTTTTCTAAAGGATGTTTCTATTTGAATGTGTGTAGATCCGAAGGTCGCTCTTTGGCCAGGTTGGTGCAGCTTGATTAATGAGTGACTCCACATGTATGTTGGTAATGGCTCCATTATCTATCCATTCTTTCTATTGTCATCAATTTTAAAAACTCTGGGAAATGTGTTAATGGGCCTCCTTCTTTTGTCAATGGACCTTGGCCTTTGCTGTTATTTGCTTCACATGTATGTTGGTTTGGTGTGGAAAGGTTATAAATAAATACTTGGTTGAATATGCTTTTTCTTCTGATAAATGTTTCTGAGTTGTTCTGTCAATGACACAAATAACAAAATTTAGGGTTGAGATTAGAAAAGGTTAACAAATCTACAACATTGTTATGATAGTTGAATATATCGTCTTATTTATTAGAAAAAGTTAAAGAATCTACAAATTTTATGATAGTTGAATATATTGTCTTATTTATTTTGTATGTTGCTTTATGTGTCTGTGTGTTTATGTATTAGTTTATAGAGAGATTTATGTCAGTTTTATAAATTTGAATTGGTGTTTATATTAGGGATGTTTACTCATATAGCCACACCATCCATATAAATGTGGTTTGGAAATTTGTTTTATTTTTTCTTTAACAAGTGACTAGGTAGGAATTAGAAGTGAGGATAGAGATACAAAAACAAAAGTAATCAAAAATTGATACCAAAACATATGTGTCATTTACACTTCGAGGCTATTTGATATGGTCCCAATCGTAATTTAATATCGTTAATGAAATAAGTTAATATTTTAGTGAAAATATGTTTACAAAATATGTTAATAATAAATAATTAAATATGTTTTTACAGATATTTTTTTGGAGTTGTTGTTGTTGTATTAATAAATCTCTATTGGTCAAGATGAAACGAGTAACACGTGAAGTGGGATGGTTCTAGTGGCAATCTAAAATAATAAAAACAAGGAAACATGATCTGGCTGGGTCGACCCGACCATATAATAATAAAATAACTGCTTGGGGCCCCGTCCACCATATTAAGACAAAACCGTTTCAAGACTCTCTCTCTCTCTCCATCATCATCAATCACTACTACAAGATCTCCTCTGTGTTTTTTTTTTTCTTCTCCCAATCGTCATTTGCTAGGTGGCTCAAGATGAACGACGCAGATGTTTCCAGACAGATCCAGCAGATGGTGAGGTTTATCCGCCAGGAAGCCGAAGAAAAAGCCAATGAGATCTCCCTCTCCGCTGAAGAAGTCTGTATCCTCTCTCTCTCTCTCTCTTGATCTATTTCGTCGACTGATGTTTGCAACTATTTTACTTGATTCTTCTGAGATTTTCGTTTGTGTACCCACTGGATGGTCTTTGGGAGTTTTGAATTTGTTTGTTTCGGCTACAGGAAACTGATTCATTGATTCTGATCTGCTGAACCGTGTGGTTATGTGTTCTTTTGATTGTTACAGGAATTCAACATTGAGAAGTTGCAGCTGGTCGAGGCAGAGAAGAAGAAGATTAGACAGGAGTATGAGAAGAAGGAGAAGCAGGTCGATGTCCGAAGGAAGATGTAAGCACCTCTCTTTGTTTTTGCTTAGAGATCTGTTTGCTTATCTGTAATTGTGTGTGTACCCCTTTGGCTTATTGGTTCATAGTTTAATGGCAATTACGTCTGGATACTACAAAGGGAGATGATCATACACTAGTTCTTAGGGACTTGTCTTGTGGTTTCGTCCTGATTTTCAAATAGATGTAGATTGTTTTTTTCTTGATTTGATGTCACCTTGTTTATTTGTGCGTTTTTCTTTTCTTCTTGTATCTCTTAAAGTGATTACTCAATGCAACTGAACGCATCGAGGATCAAAGTTCTTCAAGCTCAAGATGACATTGTCAATGCAATGAAAGAAGAGGCTGCAAAGCAACTCCTCAAAGTTAGCGAACATGGATTCTTCAATCACCATCACCATCAGTACAAACATCTCTTGAAACACCTCATTGTTCAGGTCTATCTCACACCAACAATCTCAATCCCAGATTTTGTTCTCTAAACTGTTATACTTCTCTAAATATTTGTTTTGTTATGAAACTGTAGTGTTTGCTTAGGCTGAAAGAGCCTGCAGTGTTACTGCGTTGTCGCAAAGAAGACCTTCACATTGTGGAGTCTATGCTGGACGATGCAACTGAAGAATACTGCGAGAAAGCAAAGGTTCATGCTCCTGAGATTATAGTTGACAAGGACATTTTCCTTCCTCCTGCTCCTTCCGAAGATGACCCTCATGCTCCTTACTGGTAAGTTTCTTGAAACCCAAAAAAAAAAACTACAAAACTGTAAAGAACCAACTATAATAATACCCACACTTGTGTTGTGATGTGTAACAGTGCTGGAGGAGTGGTGCTGGCTTCTCGTGATGGGAAAATTGTGTGTGAAAACACCCTTGACGCCAGGTTGGAGGTCGCTTTCCGCAATAAACTCCCTGAGGTTAGACATAATTGCATTACCATCATCATAATAAGGCTCTTGAAATCTCAGCTGTCTTCGCAAGAACTGGACGGATGTTTTGAGATTGTTTTTCTAAAGGATGTTTCTATTTGAATGTGTGTAGATCCGAAGGTCGCTCTTTGGCCAGGTTGGTGCAGCTTGATTAATGAGTGACTCCACATGTATGTTGGTAATGGCTCCATTATCTATCCATTCTTTCTATTGTCATCAATTTTAAAAAACTCTGGGAAATGTGTTAATGGGCCTCCTTCTTTTGTCAATGGACCTTGGCCTTTTGCTGTTATTTGCTTCACATGTATGTTGGTTTGGTGTGGAAAGGTTATAAATAAATACTTGGTTGAATATGCTTTTTCTTCTGATAAATGTTTCTATAAGTTATTCTAGTAGTGATACAAATAACAATTTTAGGGTTGAGCTTAGAAGAGATAAATAGTATTTCTTATAAAAAAATTGCAACTAAGGTAGTATAACTTTTTAAAATAGACTTCTATAAATATAACAACCTGAAGAAAAAAATGGATTAAAAAGACAACTGCGAGTGGTTCCATTTTTTACAGATAATTGTTAGAGTATGTTCGACTATTTGTCACTGGTCACTGGTCAGGTCGATGGTATTATGTTTCTCTAAAAAATTTTAAAAAAATTACTGGATTTAGAACACCGAGTACATAAAAAAGTTAACTTAAAATAGTTTTTTTTTTAAGAACAAAAGAGAAAAAGACATCACAAAATTTCATACATATATATTTGCTTGATTTAAAAATTGTTCTGTTATTGTTTTGGACAAACACTTATTCTGTTTTATTAACATTTACACCCAAAAAAAAACATTTACATCCAAAAAAAAAAAGTTTCACACATGGCCGAATCATAACAGTCTCATGAAAAAACGGGTCATTCCTTTATTTTGACTTTTCCCAATTGTTATTTTTAGATATATTCTTTTTGTTATAAAAGTAATGAAAGATATATCCTTTTAAAAAAAAATCCAGTAAACTCTTCTAACTTTTTTAATTCAAATTCAATACTTTCTTTGTTAGGAAAATGGCAACTAACAAAATCTGCTTCTTGTTGGTTCTTTGCCTCTGTATTTTGTTATCCTCAGGTGATCAATTTCTAAGACATATTATTCATTTGATACGTTTTCAGTTATATTTATTATAATATATTGTTTCACATGTATATTTTCATTTGGAAAATTATTAGATTCAAAAGTTTGTGTGTTCGTCTCATTCTTAAAATTATAGTTTTTTATTTTTATATATCTGATAAAACTCTAATTTCTTTCTTCTTAATAATATTGGATAGGATCTGGCGACGCAGCACTAAATCCAACGGGAAGAAAATGTCCAGATCCAAATGGTGTAGACAAAAAAGCTGCATGTTATAGCTACTGTAAGACACAGGGTTTTACGGGTGGTTCTTGTCAAGGACATAAAGGTAATTACATGTGTAAGTGTTATGAAGGTAGATGAATGGAGTACTTACACGTAGACTATTATTAGGGTTAAAATTAGCTTTGAAAGCCCAGAATTATTTTGTTTGTTCATTAATATTATGTTTAGGTGTTTTGGTTTGCTTCAGATTGTATTTTTGATTTCCAATTTGGTTCTGATTTGGTTATGGTTTTTGATTTTCCTGTTCAATAAATATAAGAAGCTCTATATTTATGAATTTGAGTTTGGTTTGAGTTTTACTTATTTTTAATTTTTGTTCGGTTTAAATAACAACGTTAAGAACTGATAAAATTTTGAATTCAGTTAATGTTTGGATCTGAATAGAAATATGAAATTTCAAAATAATCAAAAGAAGAGTACTACCTCTTATTTTCACATCACCATAATTAAAATTTTCTTGTATTTATGCAATATGAACATGTCTTTTTGTTTGGTGTTATAAAAAAAAAAAAAGAACATGTCTTTTGTTTTCTAAAACAGTAAGCCATAAATTTTACTATAGCAACTACTTTGAGTAAACTCATATGTTGATCATTATATTTCAGTCTTGTTTACAAAAACTATAGACAAACTTGCTAGAATCAGTAAGACAATGCCATCAAACTTATCTTGTATCTCATATGTATTTCATGGACTCACACTCTTCTCAACATCTGTCCCATGTACTTGCAATTATGTTCATATGAAAAATTGTTTTTAGTAGGTAAGTATGACCAAACAGCCCTAATGTACCAAAGTGTACAAACCTTGACATTTTTGCCTTCCAAGGATATCAAAGTAGCTTCTGGATTAGTCTGTGGAGAGATATTGAAAGTTGATCAATTCATGATTCTGAGAGAATTAATACCAACATGAATACATGATGTCCATAGTCCATTTAGAGTCATTATTGAATAATAATTACTATAGTCGCGTATTGATTAGGTCAACGATACCAGCAGAGTCACATGAAAAGTCGTCTCACTCAGAGCTGGAGAGTTTTCCAGAACAGATGTTTGGGATCCATCGTTGGTAGGGGTGACGCTTGGTTCTCCAGTGGCTATGATGCTATGCTAAGTTGTTGTGGTTGGATTCACTGGTTCTGGATCCATTCCCAGGGTAACCCGGACTTGGCAAGTCTTGTGGTTGATCCTGAATTTGCATGAGAGATGGTTCAGAGACAAGCTGCTGGGAGGAGAGTGTTGGGTTTGGCTCTCTGCAGGGATAAGCACGCTTGGAATGTGTGCAAGTCCTGAGTATTTTGATACTTATAGGCGCGCTAGATTACCAGCAACAAGCAACAATAGCTACACCCGCCTAGGGACCACTCGTCTGGTACACGCGCAGAGAGATTTATTTGGAGTTCATAGTTACGAGTGGACTAAGCTTGCTAGGAAGAGCAGTTGAGGTTTTTGTTTTCGTAAAATCATTTGTGTTTGCTTATGGGGGTTTTAAACCCAAATTGTTTCAAGAGCATTTTGTTCAGATTTCAAAAATAAGAAATGCAACTACATAGATCTTTGCTTGCTAGGCTACTACTACTACTACTCTTACATATCAACCATCTAGTTTATTGATCGGCTCAATAGGAAGTCATCCGAACAAAGTAAATGAACTGATAAAACCTAAGAAGGTTCATAGAGGCCAAGCACATGACCGTCCAGACATCTCACAGATGCAACCTGATTAGTAAAAAGAAACAACGTTAACAATGAATGAGATTTGAGCATTAGCAGGAAACAGAGAGAAAAGGAAAGAAGATGGCTGCTCTGTTTTTACCTTGCCATGGACTTCGTATTTGATAGCGCCGTCGAGTTCAGCTCCTAGCTCCATAAGTTTGGAGATTGATGTATTAATGTCTGTCACAGTGAACGATAGTAGCGAAGAGTATCCCTTTTCACTCACCACATGATCGCTGCATCAAAACATTGATCTTCTTTATCTTTTCAATGAATGAACAAAACAAGATCCAAAACAAGATCCTCTATATAAGATCAACTCTTTTTCATCAGACATGCTTTTCAGTAAACTGAAGGCAACTAAAAAAAAAAAAAAAAACTACTCTGGAGAAACAAACTCAGGAAAAGAAAACGCTTCACTGAGACAAATGATCGAACAGATGATCTGCATGATCGATATTTGAATCAAAACCTGGGAGATTGCATAAGAGCTAGCTTGAGAGGACCAGACTGAAGCTCAGCCCAACGTAAAGTGACGACATTCACTGAGAAATCAAGACCTTGCGCATAGAATCGAGCCGCTTTTGGTACATCTTTGTGTAGCTGCAAAATCCACCTGAACGACGCCGTCGCCATATCTTTATCTAGAGACGAAAAACACCTTTGACTTTGTTAAAAACAAGCACACGAATCAGCTTAACACGACGCCGTTTTGATATCTTCAGTATTCTCTCGTACATATATATATATATATTTCTTTTTTGTAAGCTCCGGTATGCTGTACTACATTTCAACTATACCCAGAGGTAAGTACCAACGGAATGGATGTTAAATCCGATATGGCCGGGGTTCGAACTCGTGATGGCGGGCACCTCTCGTACATATATGTTCAGACATAATTGATTCACACTTTCAGTACGCGTTTTGTCCGCACATATGGACATGATTTTCTTATCAATACTTATTATTTCATGTCTTATTAATCTAAAACCAGCATGATAAGTTATTATTTATGTTTTCTGATAGTTAAATCAAACATCAAAGTATTTATATATATCAAATATTTTTATCAAAATATATACTTATTATTGTGTTAAATTTTTAAAACACTCATATTTTATAAATAGTTTAAAAAATATCTTTATATAAATATTTTTCTTTGAATAATATTTAATTATAATTTTTTTATCTTTTTTAACTTTTATAATAAAACTATTTTTTTCAGATAGCAACAAAATATATATAAGAATTATCTTATTTTTAAAATTTTTGATAATTTTATTATATTATTTTAGAATCAATTATTTAATATTAATATAACATATAAATTTTATTTGATTAAAATAAAATTCGTTTTTAATTATATATATATAATTCATTAAGAGTATTGTTTTAATTAACACATTAGCGAATAAGTTAGAAATTAATAATAAATCAATAACCTATTTAAAAGTCTAAAACCTAATAAAATATAAAAAAAAAAAAACTAACTTAATTTTAATATAAAATAGAAATTTAATATTACTAAATTAAAATCCGTTTAACTAAAACCTAATAAAAACATGAGAAATAAATAAAATTATCTAAAACTAAAAAGACGGAGAACATAGGACAAATCAACAAATTCACTATAGATCAGTCTATTTATTTTGATAAATAATGGGCCTATTGAGGCCCAAAAGAAAGTTTTACACACGTGAAATCGCTTTACAATACGTGGAGGCGCGCGCATAACAAGTTGAGTGGATTTTCACTATCTTCAGACAACTAAACAGAGCCAGAGGTTTCTCTTTTATCTGCCAGTAAAGAATCAAATATTCACACTGTCTCTGCGAAGAAGAAGATAGATTGAACACACAAAACTCGGGGAGGAGTAGAAGATTAAGAGAGAAATGCTTAGTTTGAATTCACTTCGTCTTCCATACCCAAACCCTAGTCCTCCGAACTCTTCTTCCTCGTCGTCGAGGAGATGCGCCTCCGCTTGTCCAATTCCGGTCGGTTTTTCGGTTCGATGCATCTCTAGGTATGTTTTGTTCTCTCCTAATGTTCATCGGCTTTTCAATTTACTCTGCGAAAGGAACTTAGGCGTTTATGTGTCTTGGCAATTCTGTGCAGTAAATTGCGTCGAAATGAATATCGGAGATCCTTCCAACGAAATGCGTCTTGTTACCTCGATGAGGTGACTTTTATTCTTGTTTTTTACTTTGATCCATCACTTTCATGGTAGAAAAAATATGTGGAAGCCAAGTCTATTCTTGAATTGCTTGTATCCTAATGTTATAGAGACCTTGGAGATGTTTCGGTTTCATTTGAAGCTTGAACTATAGCTGAGAGTGTGTTTAATGCATAAGTTAACTTGTTTTTTTTTCAATTTTGTAGAAATCTGAGTCTGAAGAAAAAGATAGAAATCTTGATTTATTGGGCGAACCATCGGTAGCTCACCCGACACAGAGAGTTCTTAAGCTCTTGGCTGTATCTGGCTCGGTCGCATTGCTCGGAACTGACCCAGCTTTTGCGGTTTCGCTAATTCCGCAGTCATTTGTCACTTCTCTTGGAGACCTCGGTGACATTAGCTCAGGTTTTGCTTCGGTTAGAGAATCTTCCTTTTTTTTGCATTGAACCAGAAACTATGTATGTCTTCTTTCAGTACCAGTCCTATGTTTACGATTTTCACTGTCTATGTTTGTCTCTCTGCAGGCGTTCTTGCTTATCTTTTCTCTGAACTTGGAGACAAGACTTTCTTCATTGCGGTATGGTCTTCATATTGAGATGTTAATCTACGCTTTAGAAATTCCCTTTTCATTAATTAATTGGCTGTGAAAATGGGTATCATGCGTTTGATTAGGCCCTTTTAGCAGCAAGGAACAACGCTGCTACTGTTTTCGCTGGGACTTTTGGCGCTCTTGGGTATGCTTTCTTTCTCAAACACTGTCGTTGCATCATGTCCAAAATATAATTGTTAATTCGAAATCAGTAGAGAAACGTTACTAAATTTTGGTAATTTTGCAGTATTATTAAAATGTAATTTGTATTTTCTTATATTTATTTGACCATAATATCTTTCAATTACAGGAAAAACTATCTATAAATGTTTTTATTATATAATAAGATTTTTCAAATACAATCACAATTTTTACTACTTATTTTTAAGAGATATTAAAAAATAAAAATAAATTTTAACAATAAACATCTTTTGATCAAATAACAAAATATTTTAAAATCACACTATACACTTTAATGAGGTAGATATATTATATTTTGCATTATTAAAATTATATGTTTTCTTTATACTAAATTTGATTTTTTATGTTTGTGGAACTTAATATAACCATAACCAAAAGATATAAAATATATAAAGCTTAATTTAAAAGCGAAAATATATGTATAAATAATATGATTTCATTAAAAGAAAATTTCACAAAATAGTAATATTCCATTTAAAAATATTTTTAAATAACATAAAATATACTAATATACTTTCTTTATATTTATATTTTCACAGATAATCTTGATATTAGAAAATGAAATATTATTTATTTTAAAACATAATTTTAAACAGTACAACAATATATATTTTCATAGTAATAGAAATATTTTTAATATATTTATCTATTTTTTAGATAATTACATAAAATAATTAAGCAACATAAACTGATATATGTTTTATTGACTAAAATATTTTATAATTAGTATTATTAAAATGTAATTTGTATTTTCTTATATTTATTTGACCATAATATCTTTCAATTACAGGAAAAACTATCTATAAATGTTTTTTATTATATAATAAGATTTTTCAAATACAATCACAATTTTTTTACTACTTATTTTTAAGAGATATTAAAAAATAAAAATAAATTTTAACAATAAACATCTTTTGATCAAATAACAAAATATTTTAAAATCACACTATACACTTTAATGAGGTAGATATATTATATTTTGCATTATTAAAATTATATGTTTTCTTTATACTAAATTTGATTTTTTATGTTTGTGGAACTTAATATAACCATAACCAAAAGATATAAAATCCTTTATAATTTATAAAAATATTTTAGTTATTGTAAACATTGATATGTGTTCATGGGCTTCCAAAAACATATCAATTACTTATTATGTAACTTTCTATAGACCATTGTTTTATTTTCTAATTTCTTTTTTTTTTTAAATCAACATTTACTTTGATATATATATATATTATGAAAATACATGCACATTTAAACGATAAATAAAATTATCTAAAACTAAAAGACGGAGAACATAGGACAAATCAACAAATTCACTATAGATCAGTCTATTTATTTTGATAAATAATGGGCCTATTTTGGGCCATGACATGTTTTGTTTATTGAATAAATGAGCTATACACACGAGTGATGTGGGTAATACGTGGAGGCGCGCGCATAACAAGTTGAGTGGATTTTCACTATCTTCAGACGACCAAACAGAGCCAGAGGTTTCTCTTTTCCTCTTGCCAGTAAAACAATCAAAGATTCACACTGTCTCTGCGAAGAAGAAGATAGATTGAAAACACAAAACTCTGGGAGAAGAAGATTAAGAGAGAAATGCTTAGTTTGAATTCACTTCGTCTTCCATACCCAAACCCTAGTCCTCCGAACTCTTCTTCCTCGTCGTCGAGGAGATGCGCCTCCGCTTGTCCAATTCCGGTCGGTTTTTCGGTTCGATGCATCTCTAGGTATGTTTTGTTCTCTCCTAATGTTCATCGGCTTTTCAATTTACTCTGCGAAAGGAACTTAGGCGTTTATGTGTCTTGGCAATTCTGTGCAGTAAATTGCGTCGAAATGAATATCGGAGATCCTTCCAACGAAATGCGTCTTGTTACCTCGACGAGGTGACTTTTGATTCTTGGTTTTGTTAGTGTATTAAGTCCCACATAGGTAATCTAAGAATTAGTTAAATAATATATAATACACATGAGCCAATTCACCTATTGCCTTAAGGTTTTGGGTTGAAAGCTCATGTTATCAGTTTTAACTATGATCGATCCCTTTTCATGGTAGAGAGATTCTGTGGAAGCCAAGTCTATTCTTGAATTGCTTGTATCCTAATGTTATAGAGACCTTGGAGATGTTTCGGTTTCATTTGAAGCTTGAACTATAGCTGAGAGTGTGTTTAATGCATAAGTTATCTTGTTTTTTTTTCAATTTTGTAGAAATCTGAGTCTGAAGAAAAAGATAGAAATCTTGATTTATTGGGCGAACCATCGGTAGCTCACCCGACACAGAGAGTTCTTAAGCTCTTGGCTGTATCTGGCTCGGTCGCATTGCTCGGAACTGACCCAGCTTTTGCGGTTTCGCTAATTCCGCAGTCATTTGTCACTTCTCTTGGAGACCTCGGAGACATTAGCTCAGGTTTTGCTTCGGTTAGAGAATCTTCCTTTTTTTTGCATTGAACCAGAAACTATGTATGTCTTCTTTCAGTACCAGTCCTATGTTTACGATTTTCACTGTCTATGTTTGTCTCTCTGCAGGCGTTCTTGCTTATCTTTTCTCTGAACTTGGAGATAAAACTTTCTTCATCGCGGTATGGTGTTGAGCTTCAAATGTTAAATCTACGCTTTAGAAATTCCCTTTTCATTAATTAATTGGCTGTGAAAATGGGTATCATGCGTTTGATTAGGCCCTTTTAGCAGCAAGGAACAACGCTGCTACTGTTTTCGCTGGGACTTTTGGCGCTCTTGGGTATGCTTTCTTTCTCAAACACTGTCGTTGCATCATGTCCAAAATATAATTGTTAATTGAAATCAGTAGAGAAACGTTACTAAATTTTGGTAATTTTGCAGGATCATGACGATTATATCTGTGGTGCTAGGACGAACTTTCCACTATGTCGATGAAATTCTTCCATTCAGGTTTGTAAAATGAAATAAAAAATTCCGGCTCAAAATTTATGTTTCAGGTTTAAGTTTGATGCTGAATCAGAATGTCAATGACTTGAAACCACACAGGTTTGGTGAGACGGATTTGCCTATAGATGATATTGCAGCAGTTTGTCTCCTGGTAAATCGTTATTCGTTCACCTTTCTAAGTAGAGCTCAAGGGGTTTTGGTTTGGAACTTTCAGTTTAGCAAGTAATGGCATCCGGGTCTTGGTTGGGTTGGTCTTGTTGGGTCCGGGTCCTAGAAATTTAGACTCATATAGGTACCTATAATTTTTCGGGTCGGTTCCGGGTCGGTTTGGATCTATAATTTCAATACCCGTAAAATACCCATAGTTTTCGGGTATATTTTGGATCCGGGTCGGTTCGGTTATTTAGAATCGAAAAAACCCAAAATACTGAATGGACCAAAAACTCTAAAAATACCCAAAGAACCGCAAACATACCCTAAAATACCCAAAAATTTGTCTGATTTTGGAAAATCAGACCAGAAAACCCAAAACATACCCAAATATCCGAATTATATTTTCTAAAAATCTAAAATTTTATCCGAAACCTACAATTATACCCGAAAACCCGAACACGAAACTTTAAAAAAAAAACCGAAATACCAAAATATACCCAATCACCCAAATATACTTAATATATACAATTATTTTCGGTGCCGGTTGCGACGGGTCTCGGTGGACCGGACCCGAGACCAGCGGGTCAAAAAAAAAAAAGAGAGTACTGCATGGATGAACCGAACCTGTATTTTTGGGTGGTTCGGGTTCGGGTCAATTCCGGTTCGGGTCTTCGGGTCCGGGTAAAATGCCCCTGCCTAGCAAGTATATCTACTAAAGAATGTTGTTCGGACCCGCTTGGTATGAGTTTTTTTATTGAAGTTTAAGTCTCAGGTTCGACTAAACCAAATGAAGATTTTGATTGCTTTTTTCAGACCTGTTTTTGGGTTTGGGCTGGATCATATCTTACAGGCTTATTCTTAACCATAAAATAGTATTTAACCAATTTTGTTGCATTTAGGTTTACTTCGGTGTTTCAACGTTAGCAGATGCTATCTCTGACGATGGACTTAAAGCCGACGAAGAACAGAAAGAAGTAAACTCTCTTTTAGCCTTTTGACTTGTTTTTATTTCCATAGACATTCAAGAACTCAATACTTGTTTTCTACAGGCAGAACTAGCGGTTTCAGAGCTTTCAGGTAACGGAGCCGGGTTAGCAGCAGCCGCTAACACCATCATCAGCACTTTCGCATTGGTTTTGTTGCGGAATGGGGTGATAAATCCTTCTTCTCAACAATTGGTTAGTCTTTAAACTTTTAAACTTTCCATCATATAAACTTGGCCAACATTGTTACCAAAGCTCAGGTCCAAAACTACAGTACATACGTTCTGACAGAAAGCACCATTATCGATTCACAATTTCATCAGTGTATCTAATATGATAAAGTGTTCAGAGAAAAAAAAACAAATTATTATGATATATAATGGGCCTATTGAGGCCCAAAAGAAAGTTTTACACACGTGAAATCGCTTTACAATACGTGGAGGCGCGCGCATAACAAGTTGAGTGGATTTTCACTATCTTCAGACGACCAAACAGAGCCAGAGGTTTCTCTTTTCCTCTTGCCAGTAAAACAATCAAAGATTCACACTGTCTCTGCGAAGAAGAAGATAGATTGAAAACACAAAACTCTGGGAGAAGAAGATTAAGAGAGAAATGCTTAGTTTGAATTCACTTCGTCTTCCATTCCCAAACGCTAGTCCTCCCAACTCTTCTTCCTCGTCGTCGAGGAGATGCGCCTCCGCTTGTCCAATTCCGGTCGGTTTTTCGGTTCGATGCTTCTCTAGGTATGTTTCGGCCACTCCTAATGTTCATCTGCTTTTCAATTTTTGCTCTGCCAACTGAACTTAGGCGTTTATGTGTCTTGACGATTCTGTGCAGACGTTTGCGTCGAAATGAATCTCGGAGATGTTTCCAACGAAATGCGTCTTGTTACCTCGACGAGGTGACTTTTGATTCTTGGTTTTTGTTAGTGTATTAAGTCCCACATAGGTAATCTAAGAATTAGTTAAATAATATATAATACACATGAGCCAATTCACCTATTGCCTTAAGGTTTTGGGTTGAAAGCTCATGTTATCAGTTTTTAACTATGATCGATCCCTTTTTCATGGTAGAGAGATTCTGTGGAAGCCAAGTCTATTCTTGAATTGCTTGTATCCTAATGTTATAGAGAGCTTGGAGATAGTTTAGGTTTCATTTGAAGCTTGAACTATAGCTGAGAGTGTGTTTAATGCATAAGTTAACTTGTTTTTTTTTTCAATTTTGTAGAAATCTGAGTCTGAAGAAAAAGATAGAAATCTTGATTTATTGGTCGGCACATCGGTAGCTCACCCGACACAGAGAATTCTTAAGCTCTTGGCAGTATCTGGTTCGCTCGCATTGCTCGGAACTGGCCCAGCTTTTGCGGTTTCGCAAATTCCGCAGTCATTTGTCGCTTCTCTTGGAGACCTCGGAGACATTAGCTCAGGTTTTGCTTCGGTTAGATAATCTTCCTTTTTTTTTTTGCATTGAACCAGGAACTATGTCTTTCTTCTTCAGTACCAGTCCTATGTTTACGATTTTCACTGTCTATGTTTGTCTCTCTGCAGGCGTTCTTGCTTATCTTTTTCTCTGAACTTGGAGACAAGACTTTCTTCATTGCGGTATGGTCTTCATATTGAGATGTTAATCTACGCTTTAGAAATTCCCTTTTCATTAATTAATTGGCTGTGAAAATGGGTATCATGCGTTTGATTAGGCCCTTTTAGCAGCAAGGAACAACGCTGCTACTGTTTTCGCTGGGACTTTTGGCGCTCTTGGGTATGCTTTCTTTCTCAAACAGAGGAACCAAATGTTAATCTCTATAATATTATTTGAGAAGTCAGTTTTCTACGTGTCGCACTCACGTTAATTCTCACAGTGTGTGATTATGATGATACCCTTAATGAATTAAAATGTTATATTTAAACATTATTATTGATTTTTTATTTAAATTACTTTTTAATATTTTCCAAATAACATATATAATAAAAAAAAGAAATATTATAAAATATATAAAGCGAATTTAAAAGCGAAAATATATGTATAAATAATATGATTTCATTAAAAAGAAAATTTCACAAAATAGTAATATTCCATTTAAAAATATTTTTAAATAACATAAAATATACTAATATACTTTCTTTATATTTATATTTTCACAGATAATCTTGATATTAGAAAATGAAATATTATTTATTTTAAAACATAATTTTAAACAGTACAACAATATATATTTTCATAGTAATAGAAATATTTTTAATATATTTATCTATTTTTTAGATAATTACATAAAATAATTAAGCAACATAAACTGATATATGTTTTATTGACTAAAATATTTTATAATTAGTATTATTAAAATGTAATTTGTATTTTCTTATATTTATTTGACCATAATATCTTTCAATTACAGGAAAAACTATCTATAAATGTTTTTTATTATATAATAAGATTTTTCAAATACAATCACAATTTTTTTACTACTTATTTTTAAGAGATATTAAAAAAATAAAAATAAATTTTAACAATAAACATCTTTTGATCAAATAACAAAATATTTTAAAATCACACTATACACTTTAATGAGGTAGATATATTATATTTTGCATTATTAAAATTATATGTTTTCTTTATACTAAATTTGATTTTAAATTTGATTTTTTTATGTTTGTGGAACTTAATATAACCATAACCAAAAGATATAAAATCCTTTATAATTTATAAAAATATTTTAGTTATTGTAAACATTGATATGTGTTCATGGGCTTCCAAAAACATATCAATTACTTATTATGTAACTTTCTATAGACCATTGTTTTATTTTCTAATTTCTTTTTTTTTTTTAAATCAACATTTACTTTGATATATATATATATATATTATGAAAATACATGCACATTTAAACGATAAATAAAATTAATTTTACTTGACTTAATTATAAGAAAAATAATTATACCTCAGTTTGAATTTGAAAGAATATATGTAACGTAAGATACTCACAACATGAGTAACTCGACTAATCTAATTTATATATAAAATCATAGATTTAACTATAATAAGAAAATATAATTTTATAATAATAATAATTTATTTTATAAATATATTATAAGATGACTCAAAACACCTTAACAAATTAAAATAAAATATTAAGGAACTATTTTAATTTAGCTCTTTTGTAAAATTTATATATATGCATGAGATTGCAAAATATTATCGTTATATTAATTTACGTGATTTGGAACCAAACACTTTCTTTTATTTTTTATTTCATTCTAAGCATAATATATCTTAAGTTTTAAATAATCTTCCTAAAATATATTTACATATCTAAGACAAAAACCAACCTAATGCAAATAATTATTAATCAAAATTTTAATATATTTTGAATAAAAAATTTTATAATTAAATTCAGAGAAATATATGCAATCTAATATATCCAAACGATAACTAAACCGATTGTAAAAATAACAAAACCGACTAGATATAACATATCTAAATTAATATGTCTAAATAAAGTAATATAAATTATTAATATAAATTATGCATAAAACTATAAATTAGTTTAAAATTAAAATAAATAGCAATCAATTATTATAATATATATTTACTTTATAAATATTTATATCCGTGCATGATCACGGGAAAATCACCTAGTTTTAAATTATTAGAGGAACGACGCTACAAGAGAGAACAGAAAGAAGTAAACTCTAACATAAATTTGGTAATTTTGCAGGATCATGACGATAATATCTGTAGTGCTTGGAAGGACTTTCCACTATGTCGATGAAATTCTTCCCTTCAGGTTTGAGAAAAATGACAAAAAAAAAAAAAAAAATTCCCGCAAATTTTATATTTCTGGTTTAGGTTTGATGATGCATTTGAATGTCAATGACTTGAAACTCACAGGTTTGGTGAGACGGATTTGCCTATAGATGATATTGCAGCAGTTTGTCTTCTGGTAAATAATCGTTATTCACCTTTCTAAGTATAGCTAAGAGGGTTTTGGTTTAGGACTTTCGGTTTGGCAAGTATATCTACCAAAGGATGTTGTTCGGACCTGTTTGGTAAAAGTTTTATGAGTGAAGTTTAAGTCTCAGGTTCGACTAAACCAAATGAATATTTTGATTCCTTTTTTTCAGACCTTGTTTTTGGGGTTTGGGCTGGATCACTATCTTATAGGCTTATTCTTAACCATGAAATAGTATTAAACCATTTTTGTTGCATTTAGGTTTACTTCGGTGTTTCAACGTTAGCAGATGCTATCTCTGACGATGGACTTAAAGCTGACGAAGAACAGAAAGAAGTAAACTCTTTTTTTTAGCCTTTTGACTTGTTTATATTTCCACAAAACATTCAAGAACTCAATACTTTGTTTTCTACAGGCAGAACTAGCGGTTTCAGAGCTTTCAGGCAACGGAGCCGGGATAGCAGCAGCCGCGAACACCATCATCAGCACTTTCGCATTGGTTTTTGTTGCTGAATGGGGTGATAAATCCTTCTTCTCAACAATTGGTGAGACTTCAAACTTTCATCATATAAATATTACCAAAGCTCAGGTCCAAAAGTCCAATATGCATTATAATCTTTTAATTTATATGAAGCTCTTGCGGCTGCCTCATCGCCATTGGGTGTCATCGCTGGAGCATTGGCGGGTCACGGTGCTGCTACTCTGGTGAGTTATAGCTCATTTTCTTTGACAAACTTATATCTAGGTGTAATATTACGACCCTAACAAGTAGGCTATTCAAAAGCATTTATAATCCCTAAAATCTTAATACTAATAGGGCTTTAAAACCCATCAACGAGGAGAACTGTTAATCTCCAGAAACTTGGAACACAAGAACCCTCACTTGCTACTTGGATTTGTTTTTGCTTATTGCAGCTTGCGGTTTTGGGAGGTTCTTTGCTGGGAAACTTCTTGTCAGAGAAGGTATCAGTTAATCTTTATACATCTATTAGTTCCTAAAAGCATATCCTTGGAATTATTCAGCTTTTATTACACAAACACACAGATTCCCATGGCAATATTACTAGCTTTTTATTCTTTTAGTTTTTTTTTTTTAGTTCCAAAAACACCTTTTTGAGTTTTGTTTTAGTCAAAGGATCTCTTTTTACACTTGATATAAAAAGAAAATTGAGAGAGGTTAGAGATTAAGGTTTTTATTCTATGGCAAGTGGCAACAACAGTCTTCTATGTTCATTGATCTCAATCCTTCCACATCATTTGGTATCGATTCCTCCCCTCCCCCAGAAAGAGTCAAAATAACATCTTTTATTGTTTTGATTCTTCCCTCTGTCCGATTTAATCTGTCAACAACGTGATAATATTCCTAAACAAAGAAGCTAAACGTTAACAAGTCTTTCAAAAAAGTATATCAAAAGAGTGTTCCAGGTTATGTTTTGAAGGTTAGAGTTCAGTTTGAAGACTTTGGATTTAGAATTTAGATTTTCGATTATATTTTAGTAATTTTGTATAGAACCTTTACTACTATCATAACTCTTCCAATTTTTATTGTATTTTATTTTTGCCTTTGATAAACAAACTTTGTAAAACTGCCTTTTTGGAGTGGCTCAAAACTTTAAATTATTCATTGAAGTGTTTTGAGTGTGAGAGAATTCTTAACAGGAAGGTAAGCTAAATGTTTGTTTTGTTCAAAACAGGCAATAGCTTATGTCGGAGGAGTTTTGTTTCTCGTGTTTGCTGCTGTGACAGTGTCTGAGATCATTACGTAAGTGACGAAAATAATAATAATATTTCTTTTCCTCCTATTTGTTTGCGAAACTAAAATTCAGTTTTCACTTTTCATGTTATTTGTAAATCTTTATCATTGTTTACCGTCCACTCTTTTTCTGCTAACTATACTGTGGATTCACAGTTTTCATATGTACTATCAAGCATCGATGCATTTGCTTTTTAGTGGTTAGATTTAGAGGTCAACATAGGTAACTATCTTATTATGTTTTTGAAAGATACGTCCAAACATCACACGTGTTCGGGGCAGTAAAGAATATAAAGGAGTCGAACATGGTAGAGCATATTCTTTTTATTATTCTTCGTGTAAAGGTATACTTAAATATTATAATCGTGGATCTGAATTAAAGTAATGAAAAGTTATAAATTTACACGCTTTATTAGTTCCACTCCCAAATGAGTCTTTTCTAATAACTTGTAGTTTTTTTTAAAGATTAGAAGAAAAACTGTAGAAAAAGCTGTTCATAAATAAATATATTTCCCACCTATACTCAAAATTACAAATAAGATGCAAGTTTTATATCTTAAAACTACATAAATTATATAAAATCATCAAATTTGATATCTAGTGTTGAGAAAAGTGCAAAGTTTTAGCTACTAGTGTCAGTAGTAAAATATATCTAACATATTATGTATTTTAATGATGTTGATAAAGTATACCATGATTTAAGTGAGTAAATAACAAAAAGTAGTTGAATTTGAGGATCTATACATTTGACCTAAAAGAGTAAATCTATTTTAATAAAAAAATAACTATTTTACCCAAAAAAGGGAGTAATCGTCTCCATTACCCTTAGATGAGAACATTAAATCTCAAATCTCCCCCATTTTTTCTTTTAATTTTATATGTCAAACAAAAAATCATAAAATTAAACTATAAACGTCAATATTTTTTATTTGATTTATAGAATTTGATAAAAATATTTCAAAAATCGAAAAACTCTTTTTTCATATTTTCGACGAAAATCATCAAAATATAATTAAAAACGATTTTAAAATATTTTTTTTTCGAATTTAAAAGCTATAGAATTTAAATATTTACCCATGGGTTCACTAATCCATAGGGGGGGGCTTATGTTTAGTTTTGAAAAAGGGGGAAGGATTTAATTTGGGTTTTCATTAATTGATGAAGGATATTGAGATTAGGGAAGGATATACTAGATTTAATCTTCTCATATAAGGGCATTTGAGATGATGGCTCCAAAAAAGGTAACTATAGAAAGCTTTCAAAAAAAAAGGTAACAAAATCTAAGGTGTCTGCATGTGCAACCTGAACCACTCTTTGATCGTACGTGGGCCTTCTTCTTTGGTTTCTTAATCCGGACAATGAATGATAGCAAAGCGAAGAAACGATGTCGCTTTATCTATTGTTGTCTCAAAATAAAAATTTTAAAAAAAAACAAATCGTGAAAATTAGGCTATCGATCGTAGACATTCCCGAGGGAATCACAGAGGGGCCCACACAACGAGGCAAGTAGGGCCCAGACTCATAATCACAGAACCAAATTGAACGGTGACGAGCCGCTGCTGCTTCAGCCGCCACGCACTCTGCGTTATGCTGACGCTGGCAATAGTCGATTGTTGATTTGGTCATACGCTAATTACGTAAATACATTCACTACCAGCAACATTAATCTTTCTTTAATTCTTGCAAGAATCTATTATTTATTACATTGTTCAAATTAAACTCGGACAAATTTGTTCTCGAAATAGTACTTCGCTTTGATTAAATTGTGTATGAAATAACTAAAAACTCTGATATTTTACACCTTTTAATATTGTTTTTTGATAAAGACCTTTTAATATTGTTGCAAGACCAAATATCAATTTTGCTCGACAAATTTTTTATATTTAACATTTTACCGGAAAAACATTTATATTAGTTAACCTTCTATTTAACTGCAATTGATACTATAGTAAAAAAAATATAAATCTTACATACAAATTAAAACATATGGATTTAAGAGACATAATAAAATTGCAATATATATAGTTAAAAATCCAGAGGAAAAAAACTTGTGGCTGAAAAAAGAAAGAAATAGAAAGGAGGAAAAATGGAAGGAAAGTGGAGGACACAACCAAATCATGTATTGACAGGTAATTAAGTATCATTTTTAGCTGTGCTTACGAACAATTAATTAATTTAATTATTGATTTATTTGCTCTGTTAATCAAAATAATAATTCAACAGGGAAAAAAACAGAGAATGAGGGAGGAAGGAAGGAAGACAGAAAAGGGAAAAGGCACGTGCCAGAGATTCGGAAGGCACGTGTGGGCAAATAAAAGTCTTGTAACCCCTGTTTTATTTCCTCCTCTTGTTTGAGATTCGATGATTACCACTCCTTTCCTCTCCTTTGCTTTGTTTTCTCCTCTATTTATATATCTCTATATCAATCTCTCTCGCCGGCGCTGTAAATCCCTAACCCCAAAGGAAGAAGAAGAAGAAGACAATTCGTGAATAGTATTTATTTTTTTAATTTCGTTGAAAGAGTGAGAGAGTGAATTGCGATTTGATTAATCATTTGATGCCCTGAAATTCTCTAATCAGATTCAAAAAGAAGAAGTTGAATTGAGGTAATACTTCCTCCACAAATCGTTCTTTCAATTTCGTAATTTTGTCTTGTGTTTTGGGTTGATTTGCATGTTTGTTTGATGAAATTGAATTCTCCTTGTCCGAGAGAAAAAGTCAGTCTCTGAGATCTCGATCGATGTATGTATGTATGTCTTGGAAATCGAGTTCTTTCAATTTATTCTATTGTTTTGTTGTGTTTTCTTTTAAGTACTGTATATCTCTGAAACCGATGGAGTTAGTTGTGTCGGTGAAGGACTTAGTTTTACAACCTCTTAATTAACATCCCTCGTCTCATAAACGCTGAGGATTAATTAACGAATTAAAAGACTTCCCCTTTTGAATCTAATTTCTGATGAAAACCATTTATCTTTGTTATGCTGTCACAGTCTTATTATTTATGCTTGTTTTTTTTTCTTTAACGATTGTGTTAACTTGGTAACCCACTTGAATTTCTCACTGCTTTTTTTTTTTCTCTACGTTACTTGCAATGAAACTGGCACTCCACTCACGTGATTATTATCTTGTTTGTTTTGTTATGAAGCAGAAGAATGGTTAATACTTTGGTCAAGGTTGAGAATTAATTCACTTTGGGTTGAGAGCAGCAAGTGTTTGAATCAGCTACCAGATTTAGTTTTGAACTTTTTATTTGAGAAAATGGATCGGTGCGATACCTCAGGATTTGTAAGCGGTGGTGGAGATGCTTATAAGGTTTTCTAAAATATTAGTACTACTGCTGTGGCTTTTACTCCTCCTCGAACCCGGAAGTTTGTGGTCTTTCTCTTAGACAAAGTTTTTATCTTCTTAGTTGTGACCATGCATGCCAGATTCCAAAACACTGGTTTTGCTGCTAAGTCTTCACCCAATTCATTTAAGATCTTGGGCCGTTCCCTCCATGTCCAAGAAACAGAGGCCGCTGCTGATACTACTCTGCGTCTTGATTCCCTTGCCTCTCCCCTGTCCAACTCAAAGGGGACTAAAAGGAAATGGAAATGTCAAGAAGCTGATCCTTTACTCTCCTTGAGGCTTGGTCACTCATCCAGCTCTCCTGATAGCAAAGGGAGTTCAGCAACTGCTTCCATGAGTTTATCTTCTGCCAAAGAATTTGAGGAGGCGTCCTCCATGGATATTGAGCTGGACTTTACCCTCCATCTTGGCAACGAGAAACCTGCCAGCAACCATAAACCAGCTAATCCGAAAATGAAAGAGTTGCAGGTCCTCTCCCCAGAATTTGATCTTGAACTGAGTCTTTCTGGTGGAGGAGTCTCTTGCCATTCTGAGGTCACTGCGGTCCAGCAGCAGCAGGCGAGCCAGTTTCCAACTCTTGCAGACATGCTACGTGCAACTAATGAAGGATCCACATCAGGTGGTGGCTGGAGACCAGGGTTTGCATCGGCATCACCTGCATTGCAAGCTTTATCAAGCAAAGGAACAAGCTCCTTCCTAGCTCATGCTCCTAAGAAGATAATCATTCCTGCTCCTGCTCATGTTCTGGAGCTGTCATCTAGCACGGCAACAACAACAACAACACCGATAAGCTCGGGTACATGCACTTCCGGTTTAACTCAGCAGCTGAAGCCACAGCATAAGAGTTCTTCTAGTTCCAAGTTGTGTCAGGTTGAAGGATGTCAAAAGGGGGCAAGAGGCGCGTCTGGCCGTTGCATTTCCCACGGTGGTGGGCGTAGATGCCAGAGACATGGTTGCCACAAGGGCGCTGAAGGTCGAACTGTGTACTGCAAAGCCCATGGAGGTGGCCGAAGATGTGAGTTTCTCGGATGCACCAAAAGCGCTGAAGGCCGTACTGACTTCTGTATAGCTCATGGAGGTGGTCGAAGATGCAGCCATGAAGATTGCACACGAGCTGCTAGAGGAAGATCAGGGCTCTGTATCAGGCATGGTGGAGGAAAGAGATGCCAAAGAGAGAACTGCACGAAAAGTGCTGAAGGGCTTTCGGGACTCTGCATCTCTCATGGAGGTGGTCGTCGATGCCAATCTAGTGGATGCACCAAAGGAGCACAAGGGAGCACTATGTTCTGCAAAGCACACGGTGGTGGGAAACGGTGCACACACCCTGGTTGCACCAAAGGCGCGGAGGGAAGCACGCCGTTCTGTAAAGGACATGGAGGAGGTAAGAGATGTGCCTTTCAAGGAAGTGATCCTTGCTCCAAGAGTGTTCATGGAGGTACTAATTTCTGTGTGGCTCACGGCGGTGGGAAGAGATGTGCGGTTCCTGAATGCACTAAGAGCGCTAGAGGAAGGACTGATTTCTGTGTCAGGCACGGTGGAGGGAAGAGATGCAAGTCTGAAGGATGTGGGAAAAGCGCGCAAGGCAGTACTGACTTTTGCAAGGCGCATGGAGGAGGGAAGCGTTGTGCGTGGGGTCATCCCGAGACTGAGTATGCGGGTCAATCTTCTTCTGGTCCTTGTACGTCGTTTGCTAGAGGTAAGACTGGTCTTTGTGCACTCCATAACAGTCTGGTTGAGGATAACCGGGTTCACGGAGGAATGACTGTAACTTCAGAGAGCCAAGATCGGAGACGAAGCAGCAGCGAAACAGAGAACGAGGATGAGTTTAGTGGTTCTCAGAGCATGAACATGGATACAAGGAAAGCGAGAAGCGCTGTTGGATCTCCAGAGACTGATATTGATCTCAATGAGAATGAAACAGGATTGGGGTTGGCTCCAGAAGGAAGAGTCCATGGTGGAAGTTTGATAATGGCGATGTTGGCTGCTAGAGAGGGTGGCTCTGGCTCAAACAACCTGCCTAAGAGGTGGATGTAAGTTAATAATGTCTTCAGTTTGCTTCCAGTCTTGATTCTGCACGTGTGGAGTAGTATGTTGGCACGTGAGAGTGAAGTGAAAGTGTTAAGAGTCTTTGTGTTTGTTCTTGTTTAGGTTTGTGCTTAGAGAGTACAAAAGGGATCAAAGTCTCTGTTCTCTCTCTTATTTTCCTGTAGATATTGAATTTATGGGTTCAAGCAAGGTTATTGTGAATTGTCAAAACAGTATCTTATGATGATGATGATGATGAGAATAAATGTCATGTCTTTGTATGCAAGTTTAGCTGCTTTTTTATGTGTTCAGATCATTTTAATCTTTACTCTCCTTGTCTTAACCAATAGAAACAATTAATACGGGCATATCGCGTTATGAACAAAATATCATACATAAATGATCAGATGAGGAGATTTATATAGATAGAGATATATATATATATATATTTTTTTATTATATTAATAGTCAAACCGGATAAACAAGATCGGATTACAAGTTCTATTTGAACAAAATTTCCCAAGTTTATAAATTACTAAAACTAGCTTCGCCCGCCCACTAAACCCGGCACATTCCGCTAATCCGCTTTCTATATACGTAGGAATCAGTTGCCGTTCTCTACCGTCGACGATAACCTCGGAGATGTGAGGTTCTCCAAGTTTCCTCGGATGCCGGGAATCTCCTCGTCGTCTCAGGTGTAGCTAGCTTCCGATGATCTCTTCGAGACTTGTAATCGTCACCGTCAAAATGCAATCGCTTGAAACCGTTCAAAGACCAGGAAAGCAAGAAATCGGGCACAGAACGAAAGCTGCTAAAGAAACCAGAAGAGCTCCAAGACCTGCGAAAAGCTATAACGATGCAACATTACCATTAGCAAACACAGAGCTCATGGTACTGGGATATGTGATGCACCTCAGGACGTGGACCAGGACATGACACAGCCCCAGCATGATGATCAGGACGACCACATCAGTTCAGCCGAGGTTCATCCATCCAGCCGTGCAGACCGACCGGCCAGAGCGTGTACGAATCGACCAGCGTACACCGGGAAGGACCTTAGGTTGGATCCACGACCAGATGACCAAACTGATCAACCCACACGCCTTCTTTCCCGTCCTACTCGCCAATCTAAGACCAACAGTCAAGCCAGAACCCACTTTGATCGAGAGGAACCCGATTCAGATCACAGCCTATCTCTTTTGGCCCGTTTGGTTTGTACCGCGCACCCGGACGGACATGCTCTTGATTTGATCGACCAGTTTGATTCATTCATGGGATTTGATGACTCCAATCCATCTAAGGCAAGGATTCTTAAGCTCTCTGAAGATTTGGGTCAAGTGAAATCTCCATCCGTTCATGAAGGTTCGATGATCACCCCCGCGGACAGCCCATCGTGTGTCCTTCTCCTTACCGCGATGGAACCGATCATCACGGACGCACCTAGACATCACGGACGCACCTAGACACTCTGATGTATCTGGACCAGTCAACATATGAGACCGTGCTTTGACCAGTCTTCCTTGCTTTCCACACTTTGACTAGATCTAGTCAAATTTATGTTTTCTATGCATTGTTTTCTGCACTTTTCTTTATTTCTCTTTGACTCAAAACTCTATAAATTGTAGTCCCATTTCATTGCAACATAATCAACGAAATTTCTTCTTTTTTTCGAGTCTTTACTCTCTGTTCTTTGTCAAGAACACTTTTAGTTTCTTTGGTGTGGTTAGCTCCAAACGAACGCCTCATTCTAGTTGGACCGGTGCGTCACATCCGGCAACTGATCGAGTTTGCTTCTTTGTCGGACCTGTGAGTCATATCAGGCGACATTCAAGCACCCAGGCAGTATCATTGGGTCATTCCGCAGCCCTTTGTGTCGTCAATCAATCCACCAGTTCTCTTCGGAGTTCATATCCCTTCGTACCGGTAGAGTGATCCGATTTAGGGTGGATCAGTGGTATCGAGCCACTCTTCCGGTAACTCTATTATTATTCCATCTTCTCATCTTCCATTTTTCTTAAACACTTCTTCTTCTACCTTTCTTGAACCCGGGCCACTCATTACCATCCATATTTAAAAAAAAAAACAAGGATTTACGATTTAGAAAAAAAAAAAAAGAGTATAAAAAAAAAATATATATTTCAAAGTTTGATTTGTGGATTGGTGGTGGAAGAGAAAACCTGCTGGCCGAGGAGAAATCCGGCCTTTGAGTTGGTTAAAGCGGGTTCCCAAATCACAATCTCTTATCTTTCTATCTTAGACACCTTTCGTTTGTTTGGATCTACCCATTGGGGATTCCTGGATTTGTCTTGCTTAGAACCTTGAGTATAAGACTTTGAGGAAACACTTTAAATTGAGAGAAACACTTGTGTGGGTGAGGATCAAACACCTGAGTGTGTGAGATTTTTATCTAAAGTTTTGTGTTTAAGAATTTTCAGGAATCATGAGCGGTGAAGATGAAAGGAGCCGGCCAGGAAACTCTTTTGCTGGTTTATCTAACTTGCAGATGCGAGCTTTGAATGACAATATTACTAATCTTATGAATTCAGGTTGGGAACAGATCCATCAACGGCTTGATGCAATGGAAGCTAGCCAGCCGACCCAAACCAGAACCGGAGCACGGAGAGATCGTCCAAGGAGGAACAACCGTTCAGATGATGATATCCAAGAGGAGGACTTCCAAGAGGACGATGATCGATCCATCAACCGACCTAGGAGAGGTGACACAAACCGAACTCAAGGTGATATCAATCCTTTTGCTAGGGAAGATCGTGCTGATAATGGTTTAGGAGGATTGAAACTGAAAATTCCACCTTTTGAGGGTAAAAATGATCCTGATGCTTTTCTTGAATGGGAAAGAAAAATTGAACTTGTCTTTGATTGTCAAAACTTCTCTGAACTTAAGAAAGTCAGATTGGCTGCAACTGAATTTTCTGGCTATGCTATTAATTGGTATGATCAAGTTGTGACTAGCAGGAGAAGGAACGGTGGCCGGCCAATAGCCTCATGGGGCGAGCTCACAACCTTGATGCGGAGAAGGTTTGTTCTGGAACACTACCATCGTGACCTTCACCAAAGGTTGAGACGTTTGCTTCAAGGAACTAAGTCCGTGGAAGATTATTTCCAAGAAATGGAGACTTTGATGATCAAAGCCGATGTAGACGAGACCTTGGAAGCAACCATGGCCCGGTTCCTAGCTGGACTCAACCGAGACATCCAAGACCGTATGGAGCTTCAAGACTACGAAAGCCCTAACCAGATGCTTCACAAAGCAATTCTGATCGAACATCAAACCAAGAGGAAGAGCTACTCCAAACCGCCTTTGCTCCCAAACCGCCTTGCTTCAAACCAAGCTATCAAGACAAGGGTAAGTCTTCTTCCACAACAAATAATGCTTTTAAGACTGATGTCCCTGCTCGTTTTGACAAAGGAAAAGCAATTGAGACTCCTAGCCGGGCAAGAGACATCAGGTGCTTCAAGTGTCAAGGTCTAGGACACTATGCCAACAAATGTCCTAACCAAAGGGTGATGATTCTCATGGAGAATGGTGAGGTCGAATCCGAGGATGAAAAGGAGGATGAAGAGGATTCTGGTCCAGTCTTTGATGATGATGAAGAACCATTCGATTACCCACATCATGGACCACTTCTCGTTACTAGGAAGCCTTTGGACGATCCACTCGGTCCCATCTTCGATAAGGAGGACGACCACTCGGTCGATGATTCTGGTCGAACTTTGATGCTGATTCGGTCCTATCTTTGATGAGGAGAACATCTACGACTATCCAGCTCACGGACCACTACTTGTCACTAGGAGATCCTTGAGTGTTCAACCCAAAACCAATGAAAAGAACAAAGGGAGAATCTCTTTCATTCTCGTTGTTTAATTTCTGAAAAGTATGTTCTTTAATCATTGATGGTGGGAGTTGTACTAACGCTTGCTAGTGACATTCTTGTCAGGAAACTTGGACTTGTCACTAGGCCCTCTCTCGTCCTTTCAGGTTGGAATGGCTAAATGAGGCTGGTGAGCAGTATGTGAAGGAACAGTCACGGTCCCCTTACCATTGGGCGATATGAAGATGAGGTTGTCGTAATGTTCTTCCCATGGACGATGCCACATTCTCTTGGGTCGGCCATGGCAGTTTGATAAGAAGGCCGTGCATGATGGCTTCACAAACCGACACTCCTTCGACCATAATGGCAAGAAGATCACGTTGGTCCCTTTGACACCTTTGGAGGTTCATCAAGATCAACTTCAGCTCAAGAAGAACCGTGAAAAGAGCCTAAACCGATGAGCCCGAGACATCCAAAAGAAACTCCAACTTCTATCTTAAAGAAAGTCAGGTTCGAAATCTCTTTGCTCTCAAAAGCCATTTCTTTTACTTATGTATAAAGAATCTCTTATGGCTACTTCTTCGACCTTGCACCGAGATTCGAGTGAGTTGCTAGATGTCTTGCAGGACTTTTCGATGTCTTTCCGGATGAGAATCCACAGGATTGCCACCAGTACGAGGGATTGAGCATCAGATAGACTTTGTTCCGTGCATCTCGCCGAACCAACCAGCTTATCGAACCAATCCGGTCGAGACCAAGGAACTTCAGAAACAAATCGGTGAGCTTCTCGAGAAAGGCTACATCCGGGAAAGCCTCAGTCCTTGTGTCGTACCAGTTCTCCTTGTGCCCAAGAAGGATGGTTCATGGCGCATGTGTGTGGACTGCCGTGCCATCAACAACATTACGGTAAAATATAGGCATCCCATTCCTAGGCTTGATGACATGCTTGATGAGTTGCATGGTTCTTCAGTTTTCTAAAATTGATTTGAAAAGTGGCTATCACCAGATCAGGATGAAAGAAGGTGATGAATGGAAAACTGCATTTAAGACCAAGCTAGGATTGTATGAGTGGCTTGTTATGCCATTTGGTCTCACTAATGCCTAATACTTTCATGCTTAATGAATCATATTTTGAGAGCATTCATTGGTCATTTCGTGGTTGTTTACTTTGATGACATTCTCATTTACAGCAAGAACCTAGATGATCATAAAAAGCATTTGAAATCTGTTCTTGAAGTTCTTAGGAAAGAAAAGCTGTTTGCAAATCTTAGTAAATGCTCTTTTGGAACAGATCACGTGGTGTTCTTAGGTTTTGTTGTAGGTGCTGATGGACTCAGGGTGGACGAGGAGAAGATCAAGGCCATCCGAGATTGGCCAAGTCCGACCACGCATGCAAGTAAGGAGTTTCCACGGCCTTGCCGGTTTCTACCGTCGGTTCGTCCAGGATTTCAGTACCATTGCAGCCCCACTTACTGAAGTGATCAAGAAGAATGTTGGTTTCAAGTGGGAACATGATCAGGAGGAAGCATTCCAAGTCTTAAAAGGGAAGTTAACTCATGCTCCTTTACTTGTTCTTCCTGATTTCTCCAAGACTTTTGAGATCGAGTGTGATGCTTCGGTGTTGGTATTGGTGCTGTTTTGATGCAGGAAAAGAAGCCCATTGCTTATTTCAGTGAGAAGCTTGGTGGAGCCACGCTCAACTACCCCACTTACGACAAAGAGCTGTATGCTTTGGTGAGGGCTCTTCAGACGTGGCAGCACTATCTCTGGCCAAAGGAGTTTGTGATTCACACCGATCACCAGTCCCTTAAACACCTTAAGGGCCAGCAGAAGCTGAACAAAAGACATGCCCGTTGGGTCGAGTTTATTGAGACATTTCCTTACGTCATCAAGTACAAGCAAGGTAAGGAAAATGTAGTTGATGATGCCTTGTCCTGAAGGTATGCACTTCTCTCAGCTCTTGAAACCAAGTTGCTCGGTTTTGAATTTATCAAAGATTTATATGCAACTGATCCGGATTTCAAAGAGATTTTCAAAAAGTGTTCCAAAGCGGCTTATGGGAAGTATTATCAAGATTCTGGATTTTTATTCTTTGATAACCGCTTGTGTGTACCCCAATGTTCTTTGAGGGAGTTGTTTCTCAGGGAAGCACATGGAGGAGGCCTTATGGGACATTTCGGAGTCAAGAAGACACACAAGGTCGTTCATGAGCATTTCGTTTGGCCGAGTTTGATGAAAGACGTGGAGCGGATCTGTGGCCGATGTGTGGTGTGCAAGAAAGCCAAGTCTAAGGCACTGAACCAAGGTTTGTACTCGGCCCTACCCATTCCATCTCATCCTTGGGTTGATATTTCGATGGACTTTGTGCTTGGATTGCCTAGGTCTAGATCTGGCCGAGATTCTATCTTTGTGGTTGTTGATAGGTTCTCTAAGATGGCTCATTTCATACCTTGTCATAAGACTGATGATGCTGTGCATATTGCTGATTTATTCTTTAGAGAAATTGTTAGGTTGCACGGCATGCCTAAGACCGTTGTTTCGATCGTGATGCTAAGTTCCTTAGTTATTTCTGGAAAACTTTGTGGTCTAAGTTAGGAACGAGGTTGATGTTTTCCACCACTTGTCACCCACGCACCGATGGTCAAACTGAGGTTGTGAACCGGACCTTGTCCACTTTGCTTAGATCATTGATTAAGAAAAATCTGAGAACTTGGGAAGAATGTTTGCCTCATGTAGAATTTGCTTATAATCATTCTTTGCATTCTTCTACTAAGTTTTCTCCATTTGAGGTTGTTTATGGTTTCAATCCCTTATCTCCACTTGATCTTTTGCCTTTGCCTTTGAGTGAAAGAGTTTGTACAGATGGCAAGAGGAAGGCTGACACCATTCAGAGGCTACATGAGACGGTTCGTGCCAACATCCCAGCCAGAACCGAGAGCTTCACAAGAAGGGCAAACAAGAAAAGAACCAAAGTTGTCTTTGAGGAGGCGATCTTGTTTGGGTTCATCTAAGGAAGGAGCGGTTCCCTGACGAAAGAAAGTCCAAACTCATGCCAAGGGTCGATGGTCCCTTTCAAATCTTTAAGAAGATCCATGACAATGCCTATCAGCTTGATCTTCAAGGTAAGTATGACATCTCTTCGAGTTTTAATGTTTCCGATCTATCTCCTTTTCATGCAGATGATCCGGATTTGTGGACAAATCCTTTTGAAGAGGGAGGAATGATGCACCTCAGGGCGTGGACCAGGACATGACACAGCCCCAGCATGATGATCAGGACGACCACATCAGTTCAGCCGAGGTTCATCCATCCAGCCGCACAGCAGACAGACCGAGCCGTGTACCGAATCGACCGCAGACACCCGAAGGACCTTAGGCTGGATCCACGACCAGATGACCAAACTGATCAACCCACACGCTTCTTTCCCGGCCCTACTCGCCAATCTAAGACCAACAGTCAAGCCAGAACCCACTTTGATCGAGAGGAACCCGATTCAGATCACAGCCTATCTCTTTTGGCCCGTTTGGTTTGTACCGCGCACCCGGACGGACATGCTCTTGATTTGATCGACCAGTTTGATTCATTCATGGGATTTGATGACTCAATCCATCTAAGGCAAGGATTCTTAAGCTCTCAAGATTTGGGTCAAGTGAAATCTCCATCCGTTCATGAAGGTTCGATGATCACCCCCGGACAGCCCATCGTGTGTCCTTCTCCTTACCGCTGATGGAACCGATCATCACGGACGCACCTAGACATCACGGACGCACCTAGACATCACGGACGCACCTAGACATCACGGACGCACCTAGACATCACGGACGCACCTAGACATCACGGACGCACCTAGACATCACGGACGCACCTAGACATCACGGACGCACCTAGACATCACGGACGCACCTAGACATCACGGACGCACCTAGACATCACGGACGCACCTAGACATCACGGACGCACCTAGACATCACGGACGCACCTAGACATCACGGACGCACCAAGACCCCAAGGAAAAGACAACACTTCAGTACCACACGCACCTCACCTACCAACGGAAGAGGGTGAAACCCCTCCATGAACCGCGGCTAATGAGCAAATCTGACTCCTCCACGCGCCGCCATCCTTGCAAGGAGCTTAAGGGACTCCTCACGAAACCCTAAAAGTCGACAACGCCGAACGAATCCTCACCATCTCTGCGTCCAGACTCCACCACACGAAAGACCACGCCAGATCCGGAGCTCCTGTCGACCGGAGACGAAGCTAACGGACTTCAGAGAGCACAGCCACGAACAAGGCGAAGAGGGAGAGAGAGACACCGGAAGTTGCAAAGTGAAAACGAGGGAGCGAGGAGAAGGATGAAAGCCTCCGGAGCCGGTACGCGCGGTGACGCGCCGTCCGGACGCCGGAGTGAACTTAGATCTGTAAGTTGTCGCGAGAGAGAATAGGAAGGGGGGCCCTCGTATCGTTATTTTCCTAGTTGAAATGGATAACGTCTAGATAGAGATATTTGAAGAGCCCGTATTATCTAATCCATGGTTTCGAGAAAACATCCCCACATTGATATTGCTTTAGTCGGGAACTCAAGCTCCATCTTGCAAACTCGTTTCAGTGACATCTCTCTTCTTGATGTTTTGTCTTTGTAACTAGCGAGTGTATGACTGTGATTTGTGAGCTAATTAATGTCTTCTCAGTGTATAGCATGCGTTACTAGCGAGTGTATAGCATGTGAATGTCACATAAATCAAATAAATAGAAAAAAATGGAAAACGTATAGAACGGAGAAAAAACAAATTGTCAGAAGTGGGATTTGAACCCACGCCCTCTCTCGAAGACCAGAACTTGAGTCTGGCGCCTTAGACCACTCGGCCATCCTGACTTCTGATATGGTTGTACGTTTTCGCATTACTAACCAATAAAATTACATATTTTCCTTTGAAACATGAAGATCGGCCCATATGAATTTTAAACTTTATGAATGTTTTTTCCTATTTCGGTTTTATGAATTTAAATTTTATAATATTATTAGTTTTAAATTTCTGATTTTTAATTTATTAATATCAAAAATATATAAAAATGCAAAATTAATTTGAAAAAAAGGGTATATACCGCATGCGATGGTCGTCGGAATATACCGACGGACATATATCCGTCGAATTTACCGACGAACCTCGTTCGTCGAATTTACGACGACGGCGGTCGTCGGATCTCGTTCGTCGGAATGCACCGAGGAACACTCTACGTCGGAAGTATCCGAGGAACGTTCTCCGTCGGTACGTAGTTTTTCCGATGAACTCTGGTCTCGTGTATCCGCATCGTAATATCGTCGGAAGTTCGTCATAATGGCGTTTCGGTATTCGTCGAGAAAGTCGTCGGAAGTTAATGAAATTCCGAATTTTTAAAGCGATATCGACGGACGGGTTAAATCGAGAAATTAAATCGAATCGGTCTATCCGGCCAATTCCGGCGATTTCGCCATCAGAATCCCCGTTTTCTTGTAGTGATCTCTTACCCAAAATTCAAAAATAAATATTGATATTAAAAAATAAAAAGAAAACATATCAAATAGAATACACAAAAAGACATAAATAATAAGAGAAGCTAAAAAGGTGCCATAAAATAAACACTTTTATTAGTTCAACAACTATACTGATTATATCAATAGTTAGATTTAATAGTTTAGATCAAACCCAACTTAAAACAAAAAACAAAAATATCAACAATAAGAATTAATAACCTTTAACAAAAAAGACTAAAATTCAAACAAAATAATAGACCTTAAAGTAAAAATTCACACATATCACAAAATAATAGAAAAAAAAGAAATTAGGTTAAAAGAAGTATTTTTCTTATGAGATCTAAGATCTTATTGTAAAATGAAATATATTTACACATATGCCAAATAACAAACCTATTTTTATGATTTAAGCAAGAAACTACAGAATCATATGATGATCTAAATGTAGGTGGCTCATCAACACCATCCAGCCCCACCAGTTACAAAGCACCTAAGAAAACACACATGACATACCTTATTGAAGATACAATATTTGTTTACAACGGTAACGACAGTTTCTAGAATAATGTTTTACCATCGTTTCACTTTTTATTTGCTTCCCACCATGTTTTGAGTTCTTTTAACTTTCGATATAAGTATATTTCAAATTCTTCATAATATTGGGATATGTTCGGCGACAATTTAAAAAAAAAAAGAGATTTCATGCATAATTAGTAGCAATCTAGGAATAACAACTTCATTTAACGAACAAGCAGATTATGTATTACTTTTGGACAAAGGTCGTCCCTGAGATTTTGAAGGTTGTATGTATTTAGTAAAGGATTCAATAAAATTCTTTTGAGAAATTATGGATTCTTATGTCTGTGTAATTTTCTTTAAAAAATTGAGACTAGAAACTACTATTTCATTTTCCTAGGACCGCCCTAATTTTAGAGGAACAATTTAAACCAGCCATCTGCATGCTAAACTTATTGTTACAAAATCAGCTAAAACTTATACACACATCTCAGCTATAATTCCAACATAAGAACAAAACAAGAAAAATATGTTGAAATTAGATTGATGAATGTGTAAAAGAGATCCTTCACTAAACCACTCTTTAAAATCTTTCCATGTGTAGCGTTAGATTACATGCAATTTAAAACTTCACACTAACAATCGTCTTAACTTTTTCAGCTTTTGCCCCATTTCCTCATAAGGCATGTTTCAATTAACATCACCGATATAAAGAGTAAATTGCAAATCATTTATTGTTAGGAAGTGAATTCGACATTTTAGTTAACTGAAGTATTTTTGAACTACGCTTTGTTATGAATGGCGAATATCCAGCGTGTAGCAGTCAAACCACTAGTTTAAAATATAAAGCATGTTGGCTACTCAAGAGAGAAAGTAGATCTCCGATACGCGGCCGGCGTGGCGTGCGTGCCGTCGCGCCGGAGACCGCCGTCCCAAAATTTAAAAGTATCCGTTTGTGTCTTATCCTCGGTTCCTACAACATCCGTCTTGCCTGAGCTCTGGCCAGCCATCACATGTGGTGTTCTGGACCTGGAGTGAAGATCACGGAGGTTGGAAGGATGGAGAGGTGAAGACGATCGTGTTTTGGGTTTCGGGAGGTGAAGACTACGATAGCTCCGCCCGGCTGGTTTTAGTCGCCGAGAGGCGGAAATTCCTTCAACCGCCGTCGTCGGCTCAAACTTCCGAGAGGTGAAGGCTCGTCGGCCTTACGTCGCCGGCTCGGTTCTCGATGTTGTCTGTTTGCTCGGTATGGGTCATGGTCATGGGGCGAGAGGTTCTCGCCATTGATCTCTAAGGTATGAAGCCAGCGTCGGATGAGATCTCTGAGGGATGAAGTTCTCCGACAAGGTTCGAAAGGTGAAGAAGATAGTTGGTTTTGGTGGAGGCTTGAAGGGATTATGAGTTCCGGAAAGCGGGAGTTTGGTGATTAGGTCTGGCTTGGTGAGGCGAGGAGGTCGGTCGAGGCGGGCGGCTGGCGTGGCAACGGTCAAGATCTCCACATGTGTCCCGCTTCAGCCTCCTCGACCTTCGCATACACGAGCATGTCGGTGCTGGGTTTGAGTTTTGGGTCTTGGGTCTGTTTAGCTTATTTGGATTTCGCTTATTGTTCGTTTGTAGCCTGTTAGTATTGTGGGCTTTTGTATGGTTCATCATGAACTTGGAGGCCGCGTTGGGCGACCGTTCTTTTATTAAAACAAAATTTGATGGGAGAAAAAAAAAATATAAAGCCTACATATATATGATTACTTCAAATGGGTTAGATTTCTCTTTTGAGACCATTTATAAAGTCCCCCCATTTTTCATGAAACACGGCAAGTAAGTCGATTAATTACAACGCGCATACAAGGCACGTCGCACCCACTCCTCTAAATATAAACAATACAAGTTCACGCGATATATTTGGGTGCGTGGCGATAAGATGATGGTTCAGACATGCTGCGAAGATAGGAGAAGCCATACCTTTCGATCTAAGCCGTCAAAGTATCCCCTTACGTGGATCCTACTTTGGATCTACTAGTTTCTGACTTTCTGTGCCTTCTTTTATTTTATTTCATTTCCAGTTTTAATTGATTCCTCTATCGTTTTTGGGGGTACAAATCTAGTTTAGATATACACCCATAAACTATTCAATCATTAGAAATAAAATCATAATCTCATTTTACTGCGCCTAATTTTACAGCATTTGAACAAAATATTTTGACTTTTTATTTTCTAATATCATTAGTTTGACATGTAGTTCTAGAATTGCAAAACTGAGGTATATTTTACTGAAACAGTATACATTTTCCTGGACTGGAATGTCAATTTTAGAAATACCGAGGAATAAGTTGAAAGAGCAACAGAATTAAAGGGTGTCAAAGTAAGAAGCGGCAAAATCGAATTAAAAACTGCCAAAACCGAACCCGCTAGCCGTTGATTTTACGACACGCAAGCAAAGTCCCGTAATGAGTCATCAGTTTTTCATGTGTATGTATGAAGTAGTGTATACACTCATCTCATAAAATACACACACCTCTTGATTAAAACACAGAGAAGCGATTCCAACAAACAAATCTGTAAGAAAACCCTCTAAATCTCTTATTCGCCGCCGTCTGCGCCTCATTCCTACCGCCTGTGATGACGTGCCAGTAGATCCGGTTTTAACACTGGTTTCTGTGATTTTCAGACTGTTTGAAGCGGTTTATGTACCTTTCGAGTTATAAGGTTTTGTGTTTTCGAGAGAAAGTAAAAGAAAGAAACTGCTGAAGAAAATACCTTAACGATACCTTATACAACAAGGTTATTTTTTTCTTGTTAAATAAGAAACTACTTGGAAAGTTTGTGTGCGTTCTAGGTTTGGATGTTATTATATGATTTAATTATTGTTACACTAAGTATTTTTCGTATAGATCTTAAACTATATATATGATATTACTAATACTCTGTTTTTAGTTTC
>CM028693.1:11280051-11619926 GCA_016771965.1 Brassica carinata | reverse complement strand
GTGATACAATAAGAAAGTAGTTGTAACTACTCAAGACAACTCCATAAAGAATTTGAACTTATAGTTTTCAAAAGAACACAAGCAGTTTCTGCTTAATACCAGATAGCTAAACTACTTAATACGAGATATCTAAACTACTTAATACTTACATGTCTACCTCATAACATCTCGCACATAAGCTTGAGTTTAAGAGATGTTTCCATCTCAGTGAGTGGATCTTTTGGCAAGTAAACGATCAAGCAGTTTCTGCTAGAGTTTTTGTTTCACTTCCATGATGGCATGTAACTGTGACAACTCCTCTTCTTTACCACTCTTCTTCCTCTTAGTAGAAGCTTTAGCAGCAGCCTTGATCCCAACAGGTCTACCCTCCGGTTCTCCCACTTCATTGAACAAAACAGAGAGATCGAGTTAGAACCGTCAGAACAAAACATGACCAAAGATTAAGAACAAACGAGAAGATTGTAAAACTCGATTGTAATAATCGACGGTAAAACAAACGAGAAGCTCCCAAATCGCTTCAAATCAAAATCGTATAAACCCTAACTACATACCTAAAAGATCCCCAAATCAATTGAAAACCCAAATCGTTTGAAACCCTAACTTCATACTAAAAAATTCCCAAATCGCTTGAAAACCGAGAACCCAACCCTAAATTGAGAGAAATACAACATCGAACCTAATCTAAATCCAAAAAACTCCATGAGAAGGCTTCGATTTACCTTCGTGTTCCGACGGATCAAATCGCTTTCGCCGAGAGCTCTTTTTTTTCTCGCCTTCCGTCGAAAATGATTTCTTTTTTTTCCAATACCAAACGAAATCTTCGTTTTACTCTAGGAATTCATATTTGGAAGAACAAATGGATAGCAAACAGATGTTGTTATCGGCCCTCGGCGTCGGAGTTGGAGTCGGTGTCGGTTTGGGCCTCGCTTCCGGCCAAGCCGTAGGAAAATGGGCCACCGGTAATTCAGCGTCAAGTAACGCCGTTACGGCGGATAAGATGGAGAAGGAGATACTCCGTCAAGTCGTTGACGGAAGAGAGAGTAAAATTACTTTCGATGAGTTTCCTTATTATCTCAGGTAAATTTAAAATCTATTTTATCCATTTTCTGATCATTATTTAAAAAGATTCTTGTGATAAATAGTCGAAACTTTCCGAACTTCAAGACGATAACACAACTATACAAGTGAGGATATAGAAATGATAAAAGTAAATAAAAGGAGTCATGACAGGTTTTATATTTAAGCACAAAAAAAAAGACAGGTTTTATATTTTTAATAGTATTAAAATTAGATTATTATGAATAAAAACGGATAAGATATTCGTCGGAGTAATAGAAATTAAAGTGAAGGCATGTGAGTTTCTGTTTATGTACGGCGGGGATGGGCCTCATTGTCTTCTTGTTCCGACACGTGGAAGAAACAGTCAGATCCTGTGATCATTTACTCCCTAGATGTTTGGAATTATTCCTTTCATCAATGTTTGTGCAGTGAACAGACACGAGTGCTTCTAACAAGTGCAGCTTATGTCCACTTGAAACACTTTGATGCTTCAAAGTATACCAGAAACTTGTCTCCCGCGAGCCGAGCCATTCTCTTGTCCGGTCCTGCCGGTTAGATTCCATTGATTCGATTAAGATCCTTCGTTCTTGAACCGATTTGGTTGTGTTGTGATTTGTAACCTATTTCTTTTGCAGAGCTTTACCAGCAAATGCTAGCCAAAGCCCTAGCTCATTTCTTTGATGCCAAGTTACTTCTTTTAGACGTTAATGATTTTGCGCTTAAGGTACTTGAAGCCCTAATCAATAATCTGTTTGTTTATATGAGTTTTCTATGTTGTGAACTTTATATTACTTTTTTGGTGTGTCTCCAGATACAGAGCAAATATGGCAGCGGAAATACAGAATCATCGGTAAGCGGTTGACTGATTTGGTTTGCATAGTGTTTCTGGTTCCTTGCATATGATCTAAATTGGAAAATCCGGTATTTTAGTCGTTTAAGAGATCCCCTTCAGAATCTGCTTTAGAGCAACTATCTGGACTGTTTAGTTCCTTCTCCATCCTTCCTCAGAGAGAAGAGCCCAAAGGTAAATGTCTAAACCGACTCTGCTTAACCGAGTAATGGTTTTTGGTGATCAAATGTAACTGAAATTGTTCGTTGATGACTCTGTTTAGGTGGTGGTACCTTGAGGAGGCAAAGCAGTGGTATGGATCTCAAATCAAGGTCGTTTTTCTATGCCTTCTATTTCATATTCTCAAGGAACGTTAATATTTGTTAACAGTCAAACTAATTGTGTAAGTTTAATCGTGTAACGTGTGATCCGGATCTATACAGCCCAATGGAAGGCTCTAGTAATCTTTCAAAGCTTCGTCGAAACTCCTCAGCAGCTAATATAAGCAACCTTGCATCGTCATCAAACTCAGGTTATTTCTCATCAATGAAACTAAAACCTTTATTAGTCTAATATTTATTCCGGCACGTAGACTACTAATATATGATTCCATTTTCAGCGCCTCTGAAGCGTACTAGTAGCTGGTCCTTCGACGAAAAGCTTCTAATCCAGTCTTTATACAAGGTAACGAATTATAAAAACTATGCATTTAGGTTGTTATGAGTATTTGTTTATAACATCTTGCAACCAATTTAAATGCAGGTCTTGACCTATGTATCCAAGGCGAACCCGATTGTGTTATATCTCCGAGACATAGAGAACCTTCTGTTCCGCTCTCAGAGAACTTACAACTTGTTCCAAAAGCTTCTCCAGAAACTCAGTGGACCGGTTCTCATTCTCGGTTCAAGAATCGTGGACTTGTCTAGTGAAGACGCTCACGAAATCGATGAGAAGCTCTCTGCTGTTTTCCCTTATAACATCGACATAAGACCTCCCGATGATGAGACCCATCTGGTTAGCTGGAAATCTCAGCTCGAACGCGACATGAACATGATCCAAACTCAGGACAATAGGAACCACATCATGGAGGTTTTGTCTGAGAATGATCTTATCTGCGACGACCTCGAATCGATCTCTTTTGAGGATACGAAGGTTTTGAGCAATTACATTGAAGAGATTGTCGTCTCTGCTCTCTCCTATCATCTGATGAACAACAAAGATCCTGAGTACAGAAATGGAAAGCTAGTCATATCTTCTACAAGGTTTTAAAAAGCCCTAACTTGTGTTAGAAGAAAACCTCAATGCAGATGATACTACTAATATTTTGTTTCTTGCGATGTTAGTTTGTCGCATGGATTCAGCCACTTCAGAGAAGGAAAAGCTACTGGTCGTGAGAAGCTGAAGCAGAACGCTAAGGAAGACACATCCAAGGTCTCTCTCTCTCTATACTCTGTTTCTTGCTGAAAACAGAGGATTTTAACATACTCTGTTTCTTAACTGTTCAAGGAACCAAAAGCTGAATTAGCGGCTGCTGTCAAACCGGAGACCAAACCAGAGAGCGTCACCGCCGCAAGCAGCAAGACCGAACCGGAGAAAGAAACTAAAACTGAGAAGGCAACCCCCAAAACTCCGGTATGTTTGATCTAATCTATTATTTTTCTTCTTGATTCAATCTCTGTCAATGGTGTTGACCTATGGAACAGGAAGTTGCGCCGGATAACGAGTTCGAGAAACGGATAAGACCGGAAGTAATCCCAGCAGAAGAAATCAACGTCACATTCGAAGACATTGGTGCACTTGACGACATAAAAGAATCGCTACAAGAGCTTGTAATGCTTCCACTCCGTAGACCAGATCTCTTCACAGGAGGTCTCTTAAAGCCCTGCAGAGGAATCCTCCTTTTCGGTCCGCCTGGGACCGGTAAAACAATGCTGGCTAAAGCCATAGCGAGAGAGGCCGGAGCGAGTTTCATAAACGTCTCCATGTCGACCATAACTTCGAAATGGTTTGGTGAAGACGAGAAGAATGTTAGGGCTTTGTTTACTCTGGCCTCGAAAGTGTCGCCCACGATTATATTTGTGGATGAAGTTGATAGCATGTTGGGACAGAGAACGAGAGTTGGAGAGCATGAAGCTATGAGAAAGATTAAGAATGAGTTTATGAGTCATTGGGATGGGTTGATGACTAAACCTGGTGAGCGTATCTTAGTCCTTGCTGCTACTAATCGACCTTTTGATCTAGACGAGGCCATTATCAGAAGATTTGAACGGAGGTAACTTATAACCCAAGCTAACCTAATTTTTGTTTACCTTTTACATTTAACTTGTTTTAAGTAATGATAGGGTTTTGGTTTAGATTTTTGATTCTTCAGTTTATGTTGATTTGGTAGGGGTTTAGATTGGTTTAGTTAGTTTATTTTTCCTTCCATAGGATTATGGTGGGATTACCAGGTGTAGAGAACAGAGAAAAGATACTAAAGACATTGTTGGCAAAAGAGAAAGTGGATGAAAACTTGGATTACAAGGAACTTTCAATGATGACAGAAGGTTACACAGGAAGCGACCTCAAGGTTTGATATCTTTTTTCTTTTTCTTTTTGAATTCATCCTAAAATATAAAAAAAGAAATGATCTTTCTTGACCGTTATTTACCTAAGCAGAATCTGTGCACAACTGCTGCCTATAGACCAGTGAGAGAACTTATACAGCAAGAGAGGATCAAAGATACTGTAAGAAATGTTCTAGGGTTCTTTTTCTCAATTCTTCTTGTTTGATTTTATTGTCAAATTAATTTTTTAAAAGGAGAAGAAGAAACAGAGAGAGACTACGAAGACAAGTGAAGAAGATGAAGGGAAAGAAGAGAGAATTATCACACTACGTCCGTTGAACAGACAAGATTTTAAAGAAGCCAAGAATCAGGTTTGAAAGAGACTGAAACACATTTGTTCTGGCAATTATATATTTGGAAAATAGCGTTAACGTTTTGAAATTGAAAACGCAGGTGGCAGCGAGTTTTGCGGCAGAGGGAGCTGGGATGGGAGAACTGAAGCAGTGGAATGAATTGTACGGAAAAGGAGGATCCAGGAAGAAAGAACAACTCACCTACTTCTTGTGATGATGTTGGATCAAATGAATAAAAGACATGGTCCTATGTTGGATGATGAACTAAGTTTGGTAATGTAATAATATATGATGACTTTTTTCATGGTTAATAATAAGAGAGGAGAAACAATGATATATTTAATTATCTTGACCCTAAGATGTATTCCGAAAATACATACCTATAAAATTATAGTATGTTACTAGATTATATACCAATTTCGGGTCCGCGCTACGTGCAGGATTCGAGGATTCGATGTATCGGTTTTTATGAAAATATATAATTTTGTATAAATTTTATTCTATGTTTAATTGGTTAAAGTATGATTATATTAAGGGAATGAAATTGAGTTTTCAAATACCAGAATTCATTTTTATGTGAGGATATCTAATACAATGGAAAATAAGGTTTTAACTTTGAGGTAATCTTAATCTAATATCTTTTGTAGTTGTTTAGGACAATGTCAGTAATTGCTACTATTAACACTTGTTGTTTTTTTTAACATTTATGTTGTATTTGAAAATTTATTTTTGGTTTATGTTATGTCAGTAATTTACTAGAGATAGACTAAAACAAATGTACAACACACCAAATAAACGAAATAGTATACTTTGATGATTATATATATTTATACTTACATAAAATTTTAATCTGGCTATATAATATTACGAACAAATAGAACTTATACGACTATATATTATTATGTACAAAAAATATTATAAATCAGAAAAATATATATTAAACTAACTATTATTTTTATATTATTTTATTACACTACAGTACAGGTTAGTTGATATAATAACTACATATAATTTTCGAATTTTGCATTAAAATTATTTGTAAATCTAAAATATGAATATATTAACATCTCGAATTGACAGAAAAAGCAGACATTTCTTATAAAATATTTCATCTAATATTTAAATATTAAAATTAATAATATATTTATAAATAAGGATAATAATATTTCTGAAGTTCAAAACATAACTTTTAAAACTTAATTAAAATAAATAATGTACACAATTTTTTTAAAATTTTTATAAAACTTAAATTATCTAGATTATGGATATAAATATAATTTCTATCTAAATTTTTTTTTTGAAGATAATATTGCACTCTAAACTAAACCCGGTTAATATGAATTGCACTCGCATCCAAAATGTGCAATTTTCTTATTTATTTGTTTTACTTTCAAAATCATTGTAATCCCCATATAATACACTACATCTATTTATTATTATTATTATTATTTTTCTTTCCCTCAAACTCAAAACTAATACAGTATTATAAGCATTTTTTCTTTTTTTCTCTAATCCACTATTACAATATATAACAGAAATCAAGTATTATTTTGTATCTGTAAACATAGTTGTTTAATATCTACGCCTGAACATTCTATACAATCAATACTAACAAATATATAATCTCTGAATTTGAATGTTCTCCAGCGTGTCAGGTTTGGGCACTTTCACAGATACCATCAAATCTAGATATTTTTTCCATTGGATCTCTCTTCACAAATATGGATCACCTATTTTGGAGAGTTCAACCAAAGATGGATGATAATCAATTTGCATAGATTTTATGGTACATTTGGAAAGGAAGAAATAACAAGGTTTTTAGCAATTTAGACATGGATCCAAGGGAGACTCAAATTAGCGGCAATGGAGTCAATACTTTGGGCTGAAGCTCAAGTGTTGATCCCTCAGTGGGAAGCACAACAGGAAGAGGTCTTAACTTTACTGATAATTTCAGGGAGGTGGTGTTTTACAGATGGTTCATGGAAAGATAATGAGTTTTTCTCAGGACAAGGTTGGTATAGTACTTTAGAAAGTTTTGATGGTTTGATGGGAGCAAGGAATGTCCTGGCGAGTCTTTCTCCTCTCCATTCGGGGATGGAGGCGCTACTCTGGGAAATTGAGTGTATGAGGAACCTACGTTAGTTTCGGGTCACGTTTGCAATAGATTGTTCTCAATTGGTGAAGATGGTTTCGGAACCAGAAGAATGTGCAGCTTTTGCAAGTTATTTGGAAGACATAAAGACCCTGCAAAGAAGTTTCCTTAGCTCAGAGATTATTCATGTACCACGAGCGAAGAATCTGAAGGCGGGTAGACTAGCACGAACTGCCAGAAATCAACTGTCTTTTGTCGTTCACATGGATGCGGAGCTACCAGTGTGGTTTATAGGGTCAACATGAATCTGTTTTTTAAACTGATGACAAAAAAAAAAATCTCTGAATAAGAATACTTTGCAATGATCTATAAAAAAATAACTTTTGGATGTTTTAAAGATACATAAGCAGTACGAACGCGATGTCGAGCCACAGGCGGTGTAGGTAATGTTAGATGTACTTGTGACTGAGCAAAGATGACAACGTCTTATGTTACTCTACTATCTGCATGTAAGTCCAGTCTTTCCTCTGTTTTATCTCCTGACCATAACTAAAAGTTGTTTTAAAAAGATCTTAGAGTATTATCAGGGTATGTATTGGATGCAATGGATCTCTTTATATATATAAGCGTTTATTGATGTGCATTAAAGTGGTAGTTATACACTATTTGTATATGGAAATGCGAAGAAATACATTCATTTAACAAAGTGACGAGTTTTGGATGCATGGACACGTGTCGCAACGTCAAGAGACGAATTTGTGATGTGAAATTTCATGTGGCAGCCTCAGGAGAGAAAAAATCCTCTTTTATAATAATAGATAGTACAACATAAATAAACACTAAGACTATTAGATGGTTTCCTGTACTATGAGTAAAAATAACTTTTAAAAAGTATTGTATCTAAAATAAAATATTTCAAATTTTGTTTTAAGTTCATTAAGTTTAAAAAATATAAAGTAATCGCTTGTAGTTTTTACTTATTTTATTTTTTTAATATGACTATATTTAAATTAGTTTAATTTAATGATTTTTTTCTGAAATAACAGTTTTATGTTATTATATTTATTTTAAAATAAATTTTCGTTTTTAGTTTTAGTTAAGAAAGATCAGCTTATAAATTCTATTATTAAACCGAATGAACCGAATTATTTTATCTAACCAAATTTTAAATATGTTTAATAATTTAGAAACTCGAATAAGAATACTTTGCAATGATCTATAAAAATAACTTTTGGATGTTTTAAAGATACATAAGCGCATCTAACGCTGATGTCGAGCCACAAGCGGTGTAGGTAATGTTAGATGTACTTGTGGATGAGCAAAGATGACAACGTCTTATGTTACTCTACTATCCGCATGTAAGTCCAGTCTTTCCTCTGTTTTATCTCCGACCATAACTAAAAGTTGTTTTAAAAGATCTTAGAGTATTATCGGGGTATGTATTGGATGCAATGGATCTCTTTATATATATAAGCGTTTATTGATGTGCATTAAAGTGGTAGTTATACACTATTTGTATATGGAAATGCGAAGAAATACATTCATTTAACAAAGTGACGAGTTTTGGATGCATGGACACGCGGTCGCAACGCCAAGAGGCAATTTGTGATGTGAAATTTCATGTGGCAGCCTCAGAGAGAAAAAATCCTCTTTATAATAATAGATAGTACAACATAAATAAACACTAAGACTATTAGATGGTTTCCTGTACTATGAGTAAAAATAACTTTTAAAAAGTATTGTATCTAAAATAAAATATTTCAAATTTTGTTTTAAGTTCATTAAGTTTAAAAAATATAAAGTAATCGCTTGTAGTTTTTACTTATTTTATTTTTTTAATATGACTATATTTAAATTAGTTTAATTTAATGATTTTTTTCTGAAATAACAGTTTTATGTTATTATATTTATTTTTAAAAATAAATTTTCGTTTTTTAGTTTTAGTTAAGAAAGATCAGCTTATAAATTCTATTATTAAACCGAATGAACCGAATTATTTTATCGCAACCAAATTTTAAATATGTTTAATAATTTAGAAACTTGATTAAGCTTATTATTACATTGAATAATAAATTAAATACAACTTTACATATTTAAATATCCAAAAGTATAAATATTTATATGTTTTTTATCTATATATGCTGATATAAATATTATTAAAATGATGTTTAAATTTTTTGTTAAAATATAAATATGTATAATAATTGATCAAGTTACAACAATCACGCAAATAATAATTTTTGAAAAGTAATATTATATAACTTATATAGAATATGGTAATATCAAAATCTTCTAAAAGGTATATTATATTCTTTGAATTTTTTTTTTAAATAGATAACTTTTGGAAATATGAAATACATATTATTTTGCAAAAAAGTTAATTTGGAGATTTCAAAATATCAGTAATTGCTATAATATAAATTTTTATATTACATAAGATAATTATATTTTGGTATTTTATGTCTTGACTAGAGTATCATGTATATACTATATTTTGAAAATAGAAAATAAACAATATATAGAAGATTTAATCATGAAAAAATAAGTATAAGAACAAAATATCTTCTTATAATTTTACAATATATGGATGACTTTTTATTAGAAACATTGAAATTTTTAAAATAAATAAAGATATTAATTTTTATTAATTTATTTAATAAAATTTATAAAAAATTTATCTAAGATTAAAATTTTTTTTTATAATTTTTTAGTTATGGTAATTTACCAAATACTTTGTCTAATAATTAAATTTCTATAATTGAACTTTATGTCTTAATTATGTTAAGCTATGTCATAATTAGATAAAATCTATGTCATCATTTTTAATAATCATATTACAATTTTTAAATGGTTGTGATGAAAACACTTAAGCAATCTTTTTTTTTTCGAATAACAAATAAAGTAAGTAGTGGTGGAGGCAGGATAACTTTTTTTTTTGACGAAAAGGATAATGTTTTACTAGGTCAATTTGTAACAACTACACTTTATAAGGGTCAATTTGTTAGTTCTTTAACATTTCAATCAAATTTTAGAAGACAAAATACAAGTAAATTTTTTTCCATATGGGTCATTTGACCACCCTAATTGCATACTGCCTCCGCCACTGAACGTAAGGATAATGTAATTGCTTCACTAACACTAAACACATACAATCTCAAAGCATTATTGAACATAACATCATTAAAAACATTTTTTTTTTTGCTAAGAAATCATTAAAAACAACATTGCTCATTGTTCTCGTCGCAATCATTCTATCATGCTAGTATGTCGCTCTATTTTATCTTTCACATTGAAATTTGAGTTTGACTTTAAGTGACAATGTATATTGTATGATTGAAATGTATAGTATATATATGTGTATTTCAAATGCAAGGAAGATAAATAGATATCTGCTATATGACATAAGCAAATATATTATAATAACGATTATTCTTACATTTGAAAGATTTTTAAGTTAACAAAGAGATTTTCTATTGTTTAAAATATATTACAATAACGGCAGATCTAAATTTTATGAATTTTTATATTTTTAATATTTATACTATATCGTATTAATTAGTTCCTGAATATTGTTGTACTAGGTTAAGACCCACGCCTTGTGTGGGATAAATATTTTATATACAAATTATATTTATGTATTATTATTTATTTCATGGCTTTTATATATTATGAAATAATAAAAAATAAATATATATTTAATAATTAAGGAATTAATAACTATTACATATATAACTAAATTGACGCGCACATGTAAATAAAATGATCACTCTTGTTATTCACGGTCATTTTATAGTAAATAAATCAAAACAATCAATTTTATCTATTGTATATGATATATAATTTAATTTAAATGATATTAACATAGATATATAATATATTTTTAATATGGATATTTATTAAATGAAGTTCCTAATCATATGGTTTTATGATTACCATTATCTTTTTATACTAAAATTTTTAACCATTGATAAACTTTTTTTTAATGTGGGATGTTTAATATTTTTAGTAACTTATAATCATTTTTAAAAATTCAAGGCATATTTCAAAATTAAAGTATTAAATTTTCAATATTTGTTTAACGCAAATATCAAAATATAAGTATGTATTTTTAGATGGTTTTAGTTTAACTTAAATGATATATAAAAATATATATATATATATATATATATATGTATATATATTTATATAAATACCTATTGAATAAGACTTCTTACTCATGTAGTTTTATAATCAATTTGTATCTTATTATAGCAAAAAAAATTAAAACCATTGATCACAAAAGTTTAGGTGAGACTTTTAAAGTTTTAGTAATTTATACTCGTTTTTAAAATTAAAAATACGACATATACAAAAAGAATAAATTTTTATTATATGGTTAATTTAATTGTATTATTTATTTTAATAACAAAAATTTAAATAAAAATGATAGAAGGTATACAAATTGTTAGCAAATCTTTATTATTGAAAATCATTAATTGTCATATATATATATGGATCACATTAGGTAATTCCATATCTTTTATATAAGGAAGGAAAATGTAAAATAATTTTTTCAATTAATAAAGTTTTATGGTTAGTTTAATCTATAGTTTATATTTAGATGGACCAATTTATTTATCTAAGGACTCTCAAGAATCATTCTCATGACGACACATGTCATGGCTCAAATATTGTAATGTTTCTCTTTTAATATATAAGGGATTAAAGTTTTCATACACTTTAAAAAGTTATAATACAAAAATAACCATAATTTAATACATAATTTTAAAAATTTTAAATGTAATAATTATCTTCATTAATATGAGCAAAATGGAGAAAGAAACTACTTACTTCGTTTCATTACATAGAAGTAGTTCATACTAATTACGTATTGCCACGTGTCGATTTCCTGTCCTTGACGATGCCGAAAAATTAATTTTTCAGTGACCGGGCTCGAACCTTGGTAGCTTCACCGTATTGGACTTTTGCCCTCAAGTTAATCACCACTAGGCCACAAGTCGTGGTTTTCCCTAAAGGCCATTTTACACTTACACACCCAGACTAATAAAACATTTAGTTTTGTATTATTTCTAAATAAAAATATTATTACATGTATACCTAACCATATTTCAACCAAATAAAAAATATTGCTAATATTTTGAGTTTTTAATTTAAACATTCGAATCTATTTAATTTATAAATATGACAAATAAGAATAATATTTCAAATATGTTATGAGAATTTGATACTATTTTTGTTATAAAGATTTTTTTTTTGTTATTTAACACTTTATTTACATTTTTACAAATGTATATTTTTTTAATTTGTCGGGGATGATATAACTCATGGATTGTTCGATTGACCAATTCAGATATATACACACATAGAGAGAGAGAGTGCAAGAGACGAACATGAGAGGAGTGCAAACAAAAAGCAATGTTTTCTTTGCTACTGTCATGTCTTTTAGAATTTGTACTTGATGTATATGTTTTATGATTATGCTTTGAGATTCTTATATGTCTTAGTCTCTATTTATATAATGTTATGAGGCGTAAAAATGGTAGGTAAATATATGATTTCTTCTCTGAGTACTAAGTTGTAGCTGATACATGAACAATAGAGAAGAAGAAGAATAAAGGAATCAAAGGAAATGAAAAATAACAAAAAAGAATAAAATCCACAGGATAAAATTAAATCTACAAAAAATCAACCATTTCCATAAAATTGTACAATTTCTTAAATAGCTTGTTTAATTCTATCTCCAAATTTGGTGACAAATATTTTTTATATATTTCTTAAATAAAAAAAGTTAAAAAGAGATTAACATACCAAATGTTAATTAATAATTAAAATTTTACATCCACATAGACAAAACTATAACAAACCTACACATATAGACTGGAGATAGAGAGGTTTACAAGTAAACACATCGAAAAATATTTTTTTAAAAAATATATTCAGATTTAGAATAGAAATATTATGTCGAAAAGTAAAATTTTATGATCACAATATTTCAGTTTTAAATAATATTTTTTTAAAAAAAATTATCTTTCTAAAATAGTTTTTGGCCTCTTAAAATTTATTTCTTACCTTGTAAAATTTAACATAAATTTTAGGTATGCACTATTTGAATCAGACTACCCAATCCTAAATAATTGATGCATATATAATATTAGTTGTCTGATTTGCTTATATACAAGGGTGTTAGAATTATTGTAATTATCTTTCTGAATAGTTATGTTCGAAAGGCTAAATAACACACATATCAAATAATTATTCAGGTACACTATTGGTATATTTAGATGGTTAATATAATATTTAAAATTATATGAAAATTTTAAAAATTTGCTTTTAAGTATATGATTACAAATCGACCAACGTCCGATCTATTGCGGTCGTCATTTTATTTACTTGATATGTTTTTCCAAGAGTACAATTCATAATACATATCCATGCACTTTACCTATATATGGGATCCTCAAAAAGAAATAATATTGTCTCCTTTTTATTATAATTATTATCTGAATTTGAATGTTCTACATTTAAATTTTCTTTCCTATGCCCCTGATTTCACATGTAATCTCGTTGGATAGGATATATTAGTGGAAGAAATAAGTGTATCATCCAAAAGACACGATGGATGAACATAATGGGGATTCATGCATTTTACTCTTTTTTGGTTAACAAAAGTGAATTTGTGCAATGAATTTAATTATCCGATCAGGTTTTATTAAAGTAGAGGCAGTATGGTTAGTTTAGATATCCATAACACCTTACCTCTATCCAATATCCTTAAAACAAACAAAAATATATTTCTTAAAAGAAGCAAAGGTAAACTGATAAACAAAAAAGTGCATGCATCATATCAAATATTATTGTCCAGAAGTAAATTAATGATCATATCATTTTACAAATGTGGCTACTAAATGACATAGAAAAAACAAAGTGCATAGCATGATTTCTAACAATTTTAGCATTTGCATCTGAAATGAATACATTCTTTAATTTTACACGAATCAAAACAACTGTTTTCGCAATCAATATTATTAATGCAACTCCCAAAATATTGATTTGGTTGGGCAAGCTTTGTTTGACATGATGCTCCAGCACACTCTTGCACATATCGTCCAGGTTTCATTAGTTCCCTTGCATTTGATATACATACACCTATAAAACAGAATTTAGTATATGCACTTTCGTTCCAAATTTCGAACTAGTTAGGCATCATATATATACACACATAGAGAGAGAGAGTGCAAGAGAGCGAACATGAGAGGAGTGCGACCAGAACAAAAAGCAATGTTTTCTTTGCTACTGTCATGTCTTTTAGAATTTGTACTTGATGTATATATATGTTTTATGATTATGCTTTGAGATTCTTATATGTCTTAGTCTCTATTTATATAATGTTATGAGGCGTAGAAATGGTAGGTAAATATATGATTTCTTCTCTGAGTAATAAGTTGTAGCCGATACATGAACAATAGAGAAGAAGAAGAATAAAAGGAATCAAAGGAAATGGAAAATAACAAAAAGAATAAAATCCACAGGATAAAATTAAATCTACAAAAAATCAACCATTTCTATAAAATTGTATAATTTCTTAGATAGCTTGTTTAATTCTATCTCTGAATTTGGTGACAAATATTTTTTTATATTTCTTAAAAAAAAAGTGAAAAGAGATTAACATACCAAATGTTAATTAATAATTAAAATTTTACATCCACATAGACAAAACTATAACAAACCTACACATATAGACTGGAGATAGAGAGGTTTACAAGTAAACACATCGAAAAATATTTTTAAAAATATATTCAGATTTAGAATAGAAATATTATGTCGAAAAGTAAAATTTTATGATCACAATATTTCAGTTTTAAATAATATTTTTTAAATAAATTATCTTTCTAAAATAGTGTTTGGCCTCTTAAAATTTATTTCTTACCTTGTAAAATTTAACATAAATTTTAGGTATGTACTATTTGAATCAGACTACCCAATCCTAAATAATTGATGCATATATAATATTAGTTGTCTGATTTGCTTATATACAAGGGTGTTAGAATTATTGTAATTATCTTTCTGAATAGTTATGTTCGAAAGGCTAAATAACACACATATCAAATAATTATTCAGGTACACTATTGGTATATTTAGATGGTTAATATAATATTTAAAATTATATGAAAATTTTAAAATTTGCTTTTAAGTATATGATTACAAATCGACCAACGTCCGATCTATTAGCGATTAGTCATTTTATTTACTTGATATGTTTTTCCAAGAGTACAATTCATAATACATATCCATGCACTTTACCTATATATGGGATCCTCAAAAGAAATAATATTGTCTCCTTTTATTATAATTATTATCTGAATTTGAATGTTCTACATTTAAATTTTCTTTCCTATGCCCCTGATTTCACATGTAATCTCGTTGGATAGGATATATTAGTGGAAGAAATAAGTGTATCATCCAAAAGACACGCTGGATGAACATAATGGGGATTCATGCATTTTACTCTTTTTTGGTTAACAAAAGTGAACTTGTGCGATGAATTTAATTATCCGATCAGGTTTTATTAAAGTAGAGGCAGTATGGTTAGTTTAGATATCCATAACACCTTACCTCTATCCAATATCCTTAAAACAAACAAAAACATATTTCTTAAAAGAAGCAAAGGTAAACTGAGAAACAAAAAAGTGCATGCATCATATCAAATATTATTGTCCAGAAGTAAATTAATGATCATATCATTTTACAAATGTGGCTACTAAATGACATAGAAAAAACAAAGTGCATAGCATGATTTCTAACAATTTTCGCATTTGCATACGAAATGAATACATTCTTTAATTTTACGAATCAAAACAACTGTTTCGCAATCAATATTATTAATGCAACTCCCAAAATATTGATTTGGTTGGGCAAGCTTTGGTTGACATGATGCTCCAGCACACTCTTGCACATATCGTCCAGGTTTCATTAGTTCCCTTGCATTTGATATACATACACCTATAAAACAGAATTTAGTATATGCACTTTCGTTCCAAATTTCGAACTAGTTAGGCATCATATATATACACACATAGAGAGAGAGAGAGTGCAAGAGACGAACATGAGAGGAGTGCGACCAGAACAAAAAGCAATGTTTTCTTTGCTACTGTCATGTCTTTTAGAATTTGTACTTGATGTATATATATGTTTTATGATTATGCTTTGAGATTCTTATATGTCTTAGTCTCTATTTATATAATGTTATGAGGCGTAGAAATGGTAGGTAAATATATGATTTCTTCTCTGAGTAATAAGTTGTAGCCGATACATGAACAATAGAGAAGAAGAAGAATAAAAGGAATCAAAGGAAATGGAAAATAACAAAAAGAATAAAATCCACAGGATAAAATTAAATCTACAAAAAATCAACCATTTCTATAAAATTGTATAATTTCTTAGATAGCTTGTTTAATTCTATCTCTGAATTTGGTGACAAATATTTTTTTTTATATTTCTTAAATAAATAAAAAAAGAAAGTGAAAAAGAGATTAACATACCAAATGTTAATTAATAATTAAAATTTTACATCCACATAGACAAAACTATAACAAACCTACACATATAGACTGGAGATAGAGAGGTTTACAAGTAAACACATCGAAAAATATTTTTTAAAAATATATTCAGATTTAGAATAGAAATATTATGTCGAAAAGTAAAATTTTATGATCACAATATTTCAGTTTTAAATAATATTTTTTTAAATAAATTATCTTTCTAAAATAGTGTTTGGCCTCTTAAAATTTATTTCTTACCTTGTAAAATTTAACATAAATTTTAGGTATGTACTATTTGAATCAGACTACCCAATCCTAAATAATTGATGCATATATAATATTAGTTGTCTGATTTGCTTATATACAAGGGTGTTAGAATTATTGTAATTATCTTTCTGAATAGTTATGTTCGAAAGGCTAAATAACACACATATCAAATAATTATTCAGGTACACTATTGGTATATTTAGATGGTTAATATAATATTCAAAATTATATGAAAATTTTTAAAATTTGCTTTTAAGTATATGATTACAAATCGACCAACGTCTGATCTATTGCGATTAGTCATTTTATTTACTTGATATGTTTTTCCAAGAGTACAATTCATAATACATATCCATGCACTTTACCTATATATGGGATCCTCAAAAGAAATAATATTGTCTCCTTTTATTATAATTATTATCTGAATTTGAATGTTCTACATTTAAATTTTCTTTCCTATGCCCCCGATTTCACATGTAATCTCGTTGGATAGGATATATTAGTGGAAGAAATAAGTGTATCATCCAAAAGACAGCTGGATGAACATAATGGGGATTCATGCATTTTACTCTTTTTGGTTAACAAAAGTGAACTTGTGCGATGAATTTAATTATCCGATCAGGTTTTATTAAAGTAGAGGCAGTATGGTTAGTTTAGATATCCATAACACCTTACCTCTATCCAATATCCTTAAAACAAACAAAAACATATTTCTTAAAAGAAGCAAAGGTAAACTGAGAAACAAAAAAGTGCATGCATCATATCAAATATTATTGTCCAGAAGTAAATTAATGATCATATCATTTTACAAATGTGGCTACTAAATGACATAGAAAAACAAAGTGCATAGCATGATTTCTAACAATTTTCGCATTTGCATACTGAAATGAATACATTCTTTAATTTTACACGAATCAAAACAACTGTTTTCGTAATCAATATTATTAATGCAACTCCCAAAATATTGATTTGGTTGGGCAAGCTTTGGTTGACATGATGCTCCAGCACACTCTTGCACATATCGTCCAAGTTTCATTAGTTCCCTTGCATTTGATATACATACACCTATAAAACAGAATTTAGTATATGCACTTTCGTTCCAAATTTCGAACTAGTTAGGCATCATATATATACACACATAGAGAGAGAGAGAGTGCAAGAGAGCGAACATGAGAGGAGTGCGACCAGAACAAAAGCAATGTTTTCTTTGCTACTGTCATGTCTTTTAGAATTTGTACTTGATGTATATATATGTTTTATGATTATGCTTTGAGATTCTTATATGTCTTAGTCTCTATTTATATAATGTTATGAGTAGAAATGGTAGGTAAATATATGATTTCTTCTCTGAGTAATAAGTTGTAGCCGATACATGAACAATAGAGAAGAAGAAGAATAAAAGGAATCAAAGGAAATGGAAAATAACAAAAGAATAAAATCCACAGGATAAAATTAAATCTACAAAAATCAACCATTTCTATAAAATTGTATAATTTCTTAGATAGCTTGTTTAATTCTATCTCTGAATTTGGTGACAAATATTTTTTTATATTTCTTAAATAAATAAAAAGAAAGTGAAAAAGAGATTAACATACCAAATGTTAATTAATAATTAAAATTTTACATCCACATAGACAAAACTATAACAAACCTACACATATAGACTGGAGATAGAGAGGTTTACAAGTAAACACATCGAAAAATATTTTTAAAAATATATTCAGATTTAGAATAGAAATATTATGTCGAAAAGTAAAATTTTATGATCACAATATTTCAGTTTTAAATAATATTTTTTTTAAAATAAATTATCTTTCTAAAATAGTGTTTGGCCTCTTAAAATTTATTTCTTACCTTGTAAAATTTAACATAAATTTTAGGTATGTACTATTTGAATCAGACTACCCAATCCTAAATAATTGATGCATATATAATATTAGTTGTCTGATTTGCTTATATACAAGGGTGTTAGAATTATTGTAATTATCTTTCTGAATAGTTATGTTCGAAAGGCTAAATAACACACATATCAAATAATTATTCAGGTACACTATTGGTATATTTAGATGGTTAATATAATATTTAAAATTATATGAAAATTTTAAAAATTTGCTTTTAAGTATATGATTACAAATCGACCAACGTCTGATCTATTGCGGTCGTCATTTTATTTACTTGATATGTTTTTCCAAGAGTACAATTCATAATACATATCCATGCACTTTACCTATATATGGGATCCTCAAAAAGAAATAATATTGTCTCCTTTTTATTATAATTATTATCTGAATTTGAATGTTCTACATTTAAATTTTCTTTCCTATGCCCCTGATTTCACATGTAATCTCGTTGGATAGGATATATTAGTGGAAGAAATAAGTGTATCATCCAAAAGACACGCTGGATGAACATAATGGGGATTCATGCATTTTACTCTTTTTTGGTTAACAAAAGTGAACTTGTGCGATGAATTTAATTATCCGATCAGGTTTTATTAAAGTAGAGGCAGTATGGTTAGTTTAGATATCCATAACACCTTACCTCTATCCAATATCCTTAAAACAAACAAAAACATATTTCTTAAAAGAAGCAAAGGTAAACTGAGAAACAAAAAAGTGCATGCATCATATCAAATATTATTGTCCAGAAGTAAATTAATGATCATATCATTTTACAAATGTGGCTACTAAATGACATAGAAAAAACAAAGTGCATAGCATGATTTCTAACAATTTTCGCATTTGCATACGAAATGAATACATTCTTTAATTTTACACGAATCAAAACAACTGTTTTCGCAATCAATATTATTAATGCAACTCCCAAAATATTGATTTGGTTGGGCAAGCTTTGGTTGACATGATGCTCCAGCACACTCTTGCACATATCGTCCAAGTTTCATTAGTTCCCTTGCATTTGATATACATACACCTATAAAACAGAATTTAGTATATGCACTTTCGTTCCAAATTCGAACTAGTTAGGCATCATATATATACACACATAGAGAGAGAGAGTGCAAGAGACGAACATGAGAGGAGTGCGACCAGAACAAAAAGCAATGTTTTCTTTGCTACTGTCATGTCTTTTAGAATTTGTACTTGATGTATATATATGTTTTATGATTATGCTTTGAGATTCTTATATGTCTTAGTCTCTATTTATATAATGTTATGAGGCGTAGAAATGGTAGGTAAATATATGATTTCTTCTCTGAGTAATAAGTTGTAGCCGATACATGAACAATAGAGAAGAAGAAGAATAAAAGGAATCAAAGGAAATGGAAAATAACAAAAAGAATAAAATCCACAGGATAAAATTAAATCTACAAAAAATCAACCATTTCTATAAAATTGTATAATTTCTTAGATAGCTTGTTTAATTCTATCTCTGAATTTGGTGACAAATATTTTTTTTTATATTTCTTAAATAAATAAAAAAAGAAAGTGAAAAAGAGATTAACATACCAAATGTTAATTAATAATTAAAATTTTACATCCACATAGACAAAACTATAACAAACCTACACATATAGACTGGAGATAGAGAGGTTTACAAGTAAACACATCGAAAAATATTTTTAAAAATATATTCAGATTTAGAATAGAAATATTATGTCGAAAAGTAAAATTTTATGATCATAATATTTCAGTTTTAAATAATATTTTTTTTAACAGAGGATTCTGACATTCTTAACTGTTACAGGATCCTAAAGCTGAACTAGCGACTGCTCTCAATCCGGAGACCAAACCAGAGAGCGTCACCGCCGCAAGCTGCAAGACCGAACCGGAGAAGGAAGCTAAGTCAGAGAAAGCAACCCCAAAAGCTCCGGTATGTTTGATCTATCTACTATTTTTTCTACTTGATTCAATCTCTGTCAATGGTGTTAACCTATGGAACAGGAAGTTGCGCCGGATAACGAGTTCGAGAAACGGATAAGACCGGAAGTAATCCCAGCAGAAGAAATCAACGTCACATTCGAAGACATTGGTGCACTTGACGACATAAAAGAATCGCTACAAGAGCTTGTAATGCTTCCACTCCGTAGACCAGATCTCTTCACAGGAGGTCTCTTAAAGCCCTGCAGAGGAATCCTCCTTTTCGGTCCGCCTGGGACCGGTAAAACAATGCTGGCTAAAGCCATAGCGAGAGAGGCCGGAGCGAGTTTCATAAACGTCTCCATGTCGACCATAACTTCGAAATGGTTTGGTGAAGACGAGAAGAATGTTAGGGCTTTGTTTACTCTGGCCTCGAAAGTGTCGCCCACGATTATATTTGTGGATGAAGTTGATAGCATGTTGGGACAGAGAACGAGAGTTGGAGAGCATGAAGCTATGAGAAAGATTAAGAATGAGTTTATGAGTCATTGGGATGGGTTGATGACTAAACCTGGTGAGCGTATCTTAGTCCTTGCTGCTACTAATCGACCTTTTGATCTAGACGAGGCCATTATCAGAAGATTTGAACGGAGGTAACTTATAACCCAAGCTAACCTAATTTTTGTTTACCTTTTACATTTAACTTGTTTTAAGTAATGATAGGGTTTTGGTTTAGATTTTTGATTCTTCAGTTTATGTTGATTTGGTAGGGGTTTAGATTGGTTTAGTTAGTTTATTTTTCCTTCCATAGGATTATGGTGGGATTACCAGGTGTAGAGAACAGAGAAAAGATACTAAAGACATTGTTGGCAAAAGAGAAAGTGGATGAAAACTTGGATTACAAGGAACTTTCAATGATGACAGAAGGTTACACAGGAAGCGACCTCAAGGTTTGATATCTTTTTTCTTTTTCTTTTTGAATTCATCCTAAAATATAAAAAAAGAAATGATCTTTCTTGACCGTTATTTACCTAAGCAGAATCTGTGCACAACTGCTGCCTATAGACCAGTGAGAGAACTTATACAGCAAGAGAGGATCAAAGATACTGTAAGAAATGTTCTAGGGTTCTTTTTCTCAATTCTTCTTGTTTGATTTTATTGTCAAATTAATTTTTTAAAAGGAGAAGAAGAAACAGAGAGAGACTACGAAGACAAGTGAAGAAGATGAAGGGAAAGAAGAGAGAATTATCACACTACGTCCGTTGAACAGACAAGATTTTAAAGAAGCCAAGAATCAGGTTTGAAAGAGACTGAAACACATTTGTTCTGGCAATTATATATTTGGAAAATAGCGTTAACGTTTTGAAATTGAAAACGCAGGTGGCAGCGAGTTTTGCGGCAGAGGGAGCTGGGATGGGAGAACTGAAGCAGTGGAATGAATTGTACGGAAAAGGAGGATCCAGGAAGAAAGAACAACTCACCTACTTCTTGTGATGATATTGGATCAAATGAATAAAAGACATGGTCCTATGTTGGATGATGAACTAAGTTTGGTAATGTAATAATATATGATGACTTTTTTTTCATGGTTAATAATAAGAGAGGAGAAACAATGATATATTTAATTATCTTGACCCTAAGATGTATTCCTAAAATACATACCTATAAAATTATATTATGTTACTAGATTATATACCAATTTCGGGTCCGCGTTACGTGCAGGATTCGAGGATTTGATGTATCGGTTTTTATGAAAATATATAATTTTGTATAAATTTTATTCTATGTTCAATTGGTTAAAGTGTGATTATATTAAAAGAATGAAATTGAATTTTCAAATACCAGAATTCATTTTTATGTGAGGATATCTAATACAATGAAGAATAAGGTTTTAACTTTGAGGTAATCTTAATCTAATATCTTTTATAGTTGTTTAGGACAATGTCAATAATTGCTACTATTAACACTTGTTGTTTTTTTGACATTTATGCTGTATTTGAAAATTTACTTTTGGTTTATGCTATGTCAGTAATTTACTAGAGATAGACTAAAACAAATGTACAACACACCAAATAAATGGAATAGTATACTTTGATGATTATATATATTTATACTTACATAAAATTTTAATCTGGCTATATAATATTTTAGACAAATAGAACTTATACGACTATATATTATTATGTACAAAAAATATTATAAATCAGAAAAATACATATTAAACTAACTATTATTTTTATATTATTTTATTACACTATAGTACAGGTTAGTTGATATAATAACTACATATAATTTTCGAATTTTGTATTAAAATTATTTGTAAATCTAAAATATGAATATATTAACATCTCGAATTGATAGAAAAAGCAGACATTTCTTATAAAATATTTCATCTAATATTTGAATATTAAAATTAAGAATATATTTATAAATAGGGATAATAATATTTCTGAAGTTCAAAACATAACCTTTAAAAATTAATTAAAATAAATAATGTACACAATTTTTAAATTTTTTTTATAAAACTTAAATTATCTAGATTATGGATATAAATATAATTTCTATCTAATTTTTTTTTTTGAAGATAATATTGCACTCTAAACTAAACCCGGTTAATATGAATCGCACTCGCATCCAAAATGTGCAATTTTCTTATTTATTTGTTTTAGTTTCAAAATCATTATAATCCCTATATAATACACTACATCTATTTATTATTATTATTATTTTTCTTTCCCTCAAACTCAAAACTAATACAATATTATAAGCACTTTTTTTTTTCTTTTTTCTCTAATCCACTATTACAATATATAACAGAAATCAAGTACTATTTTGTATCTGTAAACATAGTTGTTTAATATCTACGCCTGAACATTCTATACAATCAATACTAACAAATATATAATCTCTGAATTTGAATATCCTCAAGCATGTCAGGTTTAGGCACTTTCACAGATACCATCAAATCCAGATATTTTTTCCATTGGATCTCTCTTCACAAATATGGATCACCTATTTTGGAGAGTTCAATCAAAGATGGATGATAATCAATTTGCATAGATTTTATGGTACATTTGGAAAGGAAGAAATAACAAGGTTTTTAGCAATTTAGACATGGATCCAAGGGACTTACACACACAGACTAATAAAACATTTAGTTTTGTATTATTTCTAAATAAAAACATTATTACATGTATACCTATCCATATTTCAACCAAATAAAAAATATTGCTAATATTTTGAGTTTTTAATTTAAACATGCGAATCTATTTAATTTATACATATGACAAATAAGGATAATATTTCAAATATGTTATGAGAATTTGATACTATTTTTGTTATAAAGATTTTTTTTGTTATTTAACACTTTATTTACATTTTTAAAAAATTATATTTTTTTAATTTCTCGGGGATGATATAACTCAAGGATTGTTCGATTGACCAATTCAGATATATACACACATAGAGAGAGAGAGTGCAGGAGACGAACATGAGAGGAGTGCGAACAAAAAGTAATGTTTTCTTTGCTACTGTCATGTCTTTTAGAATTTGTACTTGATGTATATGTTTTATGATTATGCTTTGAGATTCTTATATGTCTTAGTCTCTATTATGAGGCGTAAAATGGTAGGTAAATATATGATTTCTTCTCTGAGTACTAAGTTGTAGCTGATACATGAACAATAGAGAAGAAGAAGAATAAAGGAATCAAAGGAAATGAAAAATAACAAAAAAGAATAAAATCCACAAGATAAAATTAAATCTACAAAAAATCAACCATTTCCATAAAATTGTATAATTTCTTAAATAGCTTGTTTAATTCTATCTCTAAATTTGGTGACAAATATTTTTTTTATATTTCTTAAATAAAAAAAGTTAAAAAGAGATTAACATACCAAATGTTAATTAATAATTAAAATTTTACATCCACATAGACAAAACTATAACAAACCTACACATATAGACTGGAGATAGAGAGGTTTACAAGTAAACACATCGAAAAATATTTTTTAAAAATATATTCAGATTTAGAATAGAATATTATGTCAAAAAGTAAAATTTTATGATCATAATATTTCAGTTTTAAATAATATTTTTTTTAAAAAAAAATTATCTTTCTAAAATAGTTTTTGGCCTCTTAAAATTTATTTCTTACCTTGTAAAATTTAACATAAAATATAGGTATGTACTATTTGAATCAAACTACCCAATCCTAAATAATTGATGCATATATAATATTAGTTGTCTGATTTGCTTATATACAAGGGTGTTAGAATTATTGTAATTATCTTTCTGAATAATTATGTTCGAAAGGCTAAATAACACACATATCAAATAATTATTCAGGTACACTATTGGTATATTTTGATGGTTAATATAATATTTAAAATTATATGAAAATTTTAAAAATTTGCTTTTAAGTATATGATTACAAATCGACCAACGTCCGATCTATTATGTCGCCCTTTTATTTACTTGATATGTTTTTCCAAGAGTACAATTCATAATACATATCCATGCACTTTACCTATATATGGGATCCTCAAAAGAAATAATATTGTCTCCTTTTATTATAATTATTATCTGAATTTGAATGTTCTACATTTAAATTTTCTTTCCTATGCCCCTGATTTCACATGTAATCTCGTTGGATAGGATATATTAGTGGAAGAAATAAGTGTATCATCCAAAAGACACGCTGGATGAACATAATGGGGATTCATGCATTTTACTCTTTTTTGGTTAACAAAAGTGAATTTGTACGATGAATTTAATTATCCGATCAGGTTTTATTAAAGTAGAGGCAGTATGGTTAGTTTAGATATCCATAACACCTTACCTCTATCCAATATCCTTAAAACAAACAAAACATATTTCTTAAAAGAAGCAAAGGTAAACTGAGAAACAAAAAGTGCATGCATCATATCAAATATTATTGTCCAGAAGTAAATTAATGATCATATCATTTTACAAATGTGGCTACTAAATGACATAGAAAAACAAAGTGCATAGCATGATTTCTAACAATTTTAGCATTTGCATACTAAATGAATACATTCTTTAATTTTACACGAATCAAAACAACTGTTTTCGCAATCAATATTATTAATGCAACTCCCAAAATATTGATTTGGTTGGGCAAGCTTTGGTTGACATGATGCTCCAGCACACTCTTGCACATATCGTCCAGGTTTCATTAGTTCCCTTGCATTTGATATACATACACCTATAAAACAGAATTTAGTATATGCACTTTCGTTCCAAATTTCGAACTAGTTAGGCATCATATATATACACACATAGAGAGAGAGAGTGCAAGAGACGAACATGAGAGGAGTGCGACCAGAACAAAAGCAATGTTTTCTTTGCTACTGTCATGTCTTTTAGAATTTGTACTTGATGTATATATATGTTTTATGATTATGCTTTGAGATTCTTATATGTCTTAGTCTCTATTTATATAATGTTATGAGTAGAAATGGTAGGTAAATATATGATTTCTTCTCTGAGTAATAAGTTGTAACCGATACATGAACAATAGAGAAGAAGAAGAATAAAAGGAATCAAAGGAAATGGAAAATAACAAAAGAATAAAATCCACAGGATAAAATTAAATCTACAAAAATCAACCATTTCTATAAAATTGTATAATTTCTTAGATAGCTTGTTTAATTCTATCTCTGAATTTGGTGACAAATATTTTTTTATATTTCTTAAATAAATAAAAAAGAAAGTGAAAAAGAGATTAGCATTACCAAATGTTTTAAAATTTTACATCCACATAGACAAAACTATAAAAACCTACACATATAGACTGGAGATAGAGAGGTTTACAAGAAAACAAATCGAAATTTTTTAAAAATATAATTGGATTTAGAATAGAAAGATTATGTCGGAAAGTAATATTTTATGATCATAATATTTAAGTTTTATATTATATATTTTTTAAAAATATATTCAGATTTAGAATAGAATATTATGTCAAAAGTAAAATTTTATGATCATAATATTTAAGTTTTATATTATATATTTTTTAAAAATATATTCAGATTTAGAATAGAAAGATTATGTCGGAAAGTAATATTTTATGATCATAATATTTAAGTTTTATATTATATATTTTTTAAAAATATAATTGGATTTAGAATAGAATATTATGTCAAAAGTAAAATTTTATGATCATAATATTTCAGTTTTAAATAATATTTTTTTAAAAATATAATTGGATTTAGAATAGAATATTATGTCAAAAGTAAAATTTTATGATCATAATATTTCAGTTTTAAATAATATTTTTTTAAAAATATATTCAGATTTAGAATAGAAAGATTATGTCGGAAAGTAATATTTTATGATCATAATATTTCAGTTTTAAATAATATTTTTTTAAAAATATATTCAGATTTAGAATAGAATATTATGTCAAAAGTAAAATTTTATGATCATAATATTTCAGTTTTAAATAATATTTTTTTAAAAATATAATTGGATTTAGAATAGAATATTATGTCAAAAGTAAAATTTTATGATCATAATATTTCAGTTTTAAATAATATTTTTTTAAAAATATATTCAGATTTAGAATAGAATATTATGTCAAAAGTAAAATTTTATGATCATAATATTTAAGTTTTATATTATATATTTTTTTAAAAATATAATTGGATTTAGAATAGAATATTATGTCAAAAGTAAAATTTTATGATCATAATATTTCAGTTTTAAATAATATTTTTTTAAAAATATAATTGGATTTAGAATAGAAAGATTATGTCGGAAAGTAATATTTTATGATCATAATATTTCAGTTTTAAATAATATTTTTTTAAAAATATAATTGGATTTAGAATAGAAAGATTATGTCGGAAAGTAATATTTTATGATCATAATATTTAAGTTTTATATTATATATTTTTTAAAAATATCTTTCTAAAATAGTTTTGGCCTCTTAAAATTTGTTACCTCTTACTTTGTAAAGTTTAACCTAAATTTTAGGTATGTAATATTTGAATCAGACAACCAATCCTAAATAATTGATGCATATATAATATTAGTTGTCTGATTTGCTTATATACAAGGGTATTTGAATTGTTGTAATTATCTTTCTGAATAATTATGTTAGAAGGCTAAATAACACACATATCAAATAATTATTCAGGTACACAAGTGGTCTATTTAGATGGTTAGTACAAAATTTAAAACTATATGAAAATTGTAAAAACACTTTAAGTATATGATTAAAAATCGACCAACGTCTGATCTATTGTGGGCAGTCACTTTATTTACTTGATATGTTTTTCAAGAATAAAATTCTTAATACATATCCATGCACTTTACCTATATATGGGATCCTCAAAAATAATATTGTCTCCTTTTATTATAATTATTATCTGAATTTGAATGTTCTACATTTAAATTTTCTTTCCTATGCCCCTGATTTCACATGTAATCTCGTTGGATAGGATATATTAGTGGAAGAAATAAGTGTATCATCCAAAAGACACGCTGGATGAACATAATGGGGATTCATGCATTTTACTCTTTTTGGTTAACAAAAGTGAATTTGTCGATGAATTTAATTATCCGATCAGGTTTTATTAAAGTAGAGGCAGTATGGTTAGTTTAGATATCCATAACACCTTACCTCTATCCAATATCCTTAAAACAAACAAAACATATTTCTTAAAAGAAGCAAAGGTAAACTGAGAAACAAAAAGTGCATGCATCATATCAAATATTATTGTCCAGAAGTAAATTAATGATCATATCATTTTACAAATGTGGCTACTAAATGACATAGAAAAACAAAGTGCATAGCATGATTTCTAACAATTTTAGCATTTGCATACGAAATGAATACATTCTTTAATTTTACACGAATCAAAACAACTGTTTTCGCAATCAATATTATTAATGCAACTCCCAAAATATTGATTTGGCTTTGGTTGACATGATGCTCCAGCACACTCTTGCACATATCGTCCAGGTTTCATTAGTTCCCTTGCATTTGATATACATACACCTATAAAACAGAATTTAGTATATGCACTTTCGTTCCAAATTTCGAACTAGTTAGGCATCATATATATACACACATAGAGAGAGAGAGAGAGAGAGAGAGAGAGAGAGAGAGAGAGAGAGAGAGAGAGAGAGAGAGAGAGAGAGAGAGAGAGAGAGAGAGAGAGAGAGAGAGAGAGAGTGCAAGAGACGAACATGAGAGGAGTGCGACCAGAACAAAAAGCAATGTTTTCTTTGCTCTGTCATGTCTTTTAAATTTGTACTTGATGTATATATATGTTTTATGATTATGCTTTGAGATTCTTATATGTCTTAGTCTCTATTTATATAATGTTATGAGGTAGAAATGGTAGGTAACATACATATGTATACACACACATAGAGAAGAAGAAGAATAAAAGGAATCAAAGGAAATGGAAAATAACAAAAGAATAAAATCCACAGGATAAAATTAAATCTACAAAAATCAACCATTTCTATAAAATTGTATAATTTCTTAGATAGCTTGTTTAATTCTATCTCTGAATTTGGTGACAAATATTTTTTTATATTTCTTAAATAAATAAAAAGAAAGTGAAAAAGAGATTAACGTACCAAATGTTTTAAAATTTTACATCCACATAGACAAAACTATAAAAACCTACACATATAAACTGGGGATAGAGAGGTTTACAAGAAAACAAATCGAAATTTTTTAAAAATATAATTGGATTTAGAATAGAAAGATTATGTCGGAAAGTAATATTTTATGATCATAATATTTAAGTTTTATATTATATATTTTTTAAAAAAATATCTTTCTAAAACTGTTTTTGGCCTCTTAAAATTTGTTACCTCTTACTTTGTAAAGTTTAACCTAAATTTTAGGTATAATATTTGAATCAGACAACCAATCCTAAATAATAGATGCATATATAATATTAGTTGTCTGATTTGCTTATATACAAGGGTATTTGAATTGTTGTAATTATCTTTCTGAATAATTATGTTCGAAAGGCTAAATAACACACATATCAAATAATTATTCAGGTACACTATTGGTATATTTAGATGGTTAATATAATATTTAAAATTATATGAAAATTTTAAAATTTGCTTTTAAGTATATGATTACAAATCGACCAACGTCTGATCTATTAGCGATCGTCATTTTATTTACTTGATATGTTTTTCCAAGAGTACAATTCATAATACATATCCATGCACTTTACCTATATATGGGATCCTCAAAAGAAATAATATTGTCTCCTTTTTATTATAATTATTATCTGAATTTGAATGTTCTACATTTAAATTTTCTTTCCTATGCCCTGATTTCACATGTAATCTCGTTGGATAGGATATATTAGTGGAAGAAATAAGTGTATCATCCAAAAGACACGCTGGATGAACATAATGGGGATTCATGCATTTTACTCTTTTTTGGTTAACAAAAGTGAACTTGTGCGATGAATTTAATTATCCGATCAGGTTTTATTAAAGTAGAGGCAGTATGGTTAGTTTAGATATCCATAACACCTTACCTCTATCCAATATCCTTAAAACAAACAAAACATATTTCTTAAAAGAAGCAAAGGTAAACTGAGAAACAAAAAGTGCATGCATCATATCAAATATTATTGTCCGAGTAAATTAATGATCATATCATTTTACAAATGTGGCTACTAAATGACATAGAAAAACAAAGTGCATAGCATGATTTCTAACAATTTTCGCATTTGCATACGAAATGAATACATTCTTTAATTTTACACGAATCAAAACAACTGTTTTCGCAATCAATATTATTAATGCAACTCCCAAAATATTGATTTGGTTGGGCAAGCTTTGGTTGACATGATGCTCCAGCACACTCTTGCACATATCGTCCAAGTTTCATTAGTTCCCTTGCATTTGATATACATACACCTATAAAACAGAATTTAGTATATGCACTTTCGTTCCAAATTTCGAACTAGTTAGGCATCATATATATACACACATAGAGAGAGAGTGCAAGAGAGCTACATGAGAGGAGTGCGACCAGAACAAAAAGCAATGTTTTCTTTGCTACTGTCATGTCTTTAGAATTTGTACTTGATGTATATATATGTTTTATGATTATGCTTTGAGATTCTTATATGTCTTAGTCTCTATTTATATAATGTTATGAGGCGTAGAAATGGTAGGTAAATATATGATTTCTTCTCTGAGTAATAAGTTGTAGCCGATACATGAACAATAGAGAAGAAGAAGAATAAAAGGAATCAAAGGAAATGGAAAATAACAAAAAGAATAAAATCCACAGGATAAAATTAAATCTACAAAAAATCAACCATTTCTATAAAATTGTATAATTTCTTAGATAGCTTGTTTAATTCTATCTCTGAATTTGGTGACAAATATTTTTTTTTATATTTCTTAAATAAATAAAAAAAGAAAGTGAAAAAGAGATTAACATACCAAATGTTAATTAATAATTAAAATTTTACATCCACATAGACAAAACTATAACAAACCTACACATATAGACTGGAGATAGAGAGGTTTACAAGTAAACACATCGAAAAATATTTTTTAAAAATATATTCAGATTTAGAATAGAAATATTATGTCGAAAAGTAAAATTTTATGATCATAATATTTCAGTTTTAAATAATATTTTTTTTAACAGAGGATTCTGACATTCTTAACTGTTACAGGATCCTAAAGCTGAACTAGCGACTGCTCTCAATCCGGAGACCAAACCAGAGCGTCACCGCCGCAAGCTGCAAGACCGAACCGGAGAAGGAAGCTAAGTCAGAGAAAGCAACCCCAAAAGCTCCGGTATGTTTGATCTATCTACTATTTTTTTTCTACTTGATTCAATCTCTGTCAATGGTGTTAACCTATGGAACAGGAAGTTGCGCCGGATAACGAGTTCGAGAAACGGATAAGACCGGAAGTAATCCCAGCAGAAGAAATCAACGTCACATTCGAAGACATTGGTGCACTTGACGACATAAAAGAATCGCTACAAGAGCTTGTAATGCTTCCACTCCGTAGACCAGATCTCTTCACAGGAGGTCTCTTAAAGCCCTGCAGAGGAATCCTCCTTTTCGGTCCGCCTGGGACCGGTAAAACAATGCTGGCTAAAGCCATAGCGAGAGAGGCCGGAGCGAGTTTCATAAACGTCTCCATGTCGACCATAACTTCGAAATGGTTTGGTGAAGACGAGAAGAATGTTAGGGCTTTGTTTACTCTGGCCTCGAAAGTGTCGCCCACGATTATATTTGTGGATGAAGTTGATAGCATGTTGGGACAGAGAACGAGAGTTGGAGAGCATGAAGCTATGAGAAAGATTAAGAATGAGTTTATGAGTCATTGGGATGGGTTGATGACTAAACCTGGTGAGCGTATCTTAGTCCTTGCTGCTACTAATCGACCTTTTGATCTAGACGAGGCCATTATCAGAAGATTTGAACGGAGGTAACTTATAACAAGCTAACCTAATTTTTGTTTACCTTTTACATTTAACTTGTTTTAAGTAATGATAGGGTTTTGGTTTAGATTTTTGATTCTTCAGTTTATGTTGATTTGGTAGGGTTTAGATTGGTTTAGTTAGTTTATTTTTCCTTCCATAGGATTATGGTGGGATTACCAGGTGTAGAGAACAGAGAAAAGATACTAAAGACATTGTTGGCAAAAGAGAAAGTGGATGAAAACTTGGATTACAAGGAACTTTCAATGATGACAGAAGGTTACACAGGAAGCGACCTCAAGGTTTGATATCTTTTTCTTTTCTTTTGAATTCATCCTAAAATATAAAAAAGAAATGATCTTTCTTGACCGTTATTTACCTAAGCAGAATCTGTGCACAACTGCTGCCTATAGACCAGTGAGAGAACTTATACAGCAAGAGAGGATCAAAGATACTGTAAGAAATGTTCTAGGGTTCTTTTCTCAATTCTTCTTGTTTGATTTTATTGTCAAATTAATTTTTAAAAGGAGAAGAAGAAACAGAGAGAGACTACGAAGACAAGTGAAGAAGATGAAGGGAAAGAAGAGAAATTATCACACTACGTCCGTTGAACAGACAAGATTTTAAAGCCAAGAATCAGGTTTGAAAGAGACTGAAACACATTTGTTCTGGCAATTATATATTTGGAAAATAGCGTTAACGTTTTGAAATTGAAAACGCAGGTGGCAGCGAGTTTTGCGGCAGAGGGAGCTGGGATGGGAGAACTGAAGCAGTGGAATGAATTGTACGGAAAAGGAGGATCCAGGAAGAAAGAACAACTCACCTACTTCTTGTGATGATATTGGATCAAATGAATAAAAGACATGGTCCTATGTTGGATGATGAACTAAGTTTGGTAATGTAATAATATATGATGACTTTTTTTCATGGTTAATAATAAGAGAGGAGAAACAATGATATATTTAATTATCTTGACCCTAAGATGTATTCCTAAAATACATACCTATAAAATTATATTATGTTACTAGATTATATACCAATTTCGGGTCCGCGTTACGTGCAGGATTCGAGGATTTGATGTATCGGTTTTTATGAAAATATATAATTTTGTATAAATTTTATTCTATGTTCAATTGGTTAAAGTGTGATTATATTAAAAGAATGAAATTGAATTTTCAAATACCAGAATTCATTTTTATGTGAGGATATCTAATACAATGAAGAATAAGGTTTTAACTTTGAGGTAATCTTAATCTAATATCTTTTATAGTTGTTTAGGACAATGTCAATAATTGCTACTATTAACACTTGTTGTTTTTTTGACATTTATGCTGTATTTGAAAATTTACTTTTGGTTTATGCTATGTCAGTAATTTACTAGAGATAGACTAAAACAAATGTATGTACACACCAAATAAATGGAATAGTATACTTTGATGATTATATATATTTATACTTACATAAAATTTTAATCTGGCTATATAATATTTTAGACAAATAGAACTTATCTGACTATATATTATTATGTACAAAAAATATTATAAATCAGAAAAATACATATTAAACTAACTATTATTTTTATATTATTTTATTACACTATAGTACAGGTTAGTTGATATAATAACTACATATAATTTTCGAATTTTGTATTAAAATTATTTGTAAATCTAAAATATGAATATATTAACATCTCGAATTGATAGAAAAAGCAGACATTTCTTATAAAATATTTCATCTAATATTTGAATATTAAAATTAAGAATATATTTATAAATAGGGATAATAATATTTCTGAAGTTCAAAACATAACCTTTAAAAATTAATTAAAATAAATAATGTACACAATTTTTAAATTTTTTTTATAAAACTTAAATTATCTAGATTATGGATATAAATATAATTTCTATCTAATTTTTTTTTTTGAAGATAATATTGCACTCTAAACTAAACCCGGTTAATATGAATCGCACTCGCATCCAAAATGTGCAATTTTCTTATTTATTTGTTTTAGTTTCAAAATCATTATAATCCCTATATAATACACTACATCTATTTATTATTATTATTATTTTTCTTTCCTCAAACTCAAAACTAATACAATATTATAAGCACTTTTTTTTTCTTTTCTCTAATCCACTATTACAATATATAACTTGAAATCAAGTACTATTTTGTATCTGTAAACATAGTTGTTTAATATCTACTGAACATTCTATACAATCAATACTAACAAATATATAATCTCTGAATTTGAATATCCTCAAGCATGTCAGGTTTAGGCACTTTCACGAGATACCATCAAATCGGATATTTTTTCCATTGGATCTCTCTTCACAAATATGGATCACCTATTTTGGAGAGTTCAATCAAAGATGGATGATAATCAATTTGCATAGATTTTATGGTACATTTGGAAAGGAAGAAATAACAAGGTTTTTGCAATTTAGACATGGATCCAAGGGACTTACACACTGAACTAATAAAACATTTAGTTTTGTATTATTTCTAAATAAAACATTATTACATGTATACCTATCCATATTTCAACCAAATAAAAATATTGCTAATATTTTGAGTTTTTAATTTAAACATGCGAATCTATTTAATTTATACATATGACAAATAAGGATAATATTTCAAATATGTTATGAGAATTTGATACTATTTTTGTTATAAAGATTTTTTGTTATTTAACACTTTATTTACATTTTTAAAAAATTATATTTTTTAATTTCTAGGATGATATAACTCAAGGATTGTTCGATTGACCAATTCAGATATATACACACATAGAGAGAGAGTGCAGGGAGGCGAACATGAGAGGAGTCTGAACAAAATGTTTTCTTTGCTACTGTCATGTCTTTTAGAATTTGTACTTGATGTATATGTTTTATGATTATGCTTTGAGATTCTTATATGTCTTAGTCTCTATTATGAGGCGTAAAATGGTAGGTAAATATATGATTTCTTCTCTGAGTACTAAGTTGTAGCTGATACATGAACAATAGAGAAGAAGAAGAATAAAGGAATCAAAGGAAATGAAAAATAACAAAAAAGAATAAAATCCACAAGATAAAATTAAATCTACAAAAAATCAACCATTTCCATAAAATTGTATAATTTCTTAAATAGCTTGTTTAATTCTATCTCTAAATTTGGTGACAAATATTTTTTTTATATTTCTTAAATAAAAAAGTTAAAAAGAGATTAACATACCAAATGTTAATTAATAATTAAAATTTTACATCCACATAGACAAAACTATAACAAACCTACACATATAGACTGGAGATAGAGAGGTTTACAAGTAAACACATCGAAAAATATTTTTTAAAAATATATTCAGATTTAGAATAGAATATTATGTCAAAAAGTAAAATTTTATGATCATAATATTTCAGTTTTAAATAATATTTTTTTTAAAAAAAAATTATCTTTCTAAAATAGTTTTTGGCCTCTTAAAATTTATTTCTTACCTTGTAAAATTTAACATAAAATATAGGTATGTACTATTTGAATCAAACTACCCAATCCTAAATAATTGATGCATATATAATATTAGTTGTCTGATTTGCTTATATACAAGGGTGTTAGAATTATTGTAATTATCTTTCTGAATAATTATGTTCGAAAGGCTAAATAACACACATATCAAATAATTATTCAGGTACACTATTGGTATATTTTGATGGTTAATATAATATTTAAAATTATATGAAAATTTTAAAAATTTGCTTTTAAGTATATGATTACAAATCGACCAACGTCCGATCTATTGCGGTCGTCCTTTTATTTACTTGATATGTTTTTCCAAGAGTACAATTCATAATACATATCCATGCACTTTACCTATATATGGGATCCTCAAAAAGAAATAATATTGTCTCCTTTTTATTATAATTATTATCTGAATTTGAATGTTCTACATTTAAATTTTCTTTCCTATGCCCCTGATTTCACATGTAATCTCGTTGGATAGGATATATTAGTGGAAGAAATAAGTGTATCATCCAAAAGACACGCTGGATGAACATAATGGGGATTCATGCATTTTACTCTTTTTTGGTTAACAAAAGTGAATTTGTACGATGAATTTAATTATCCGATCAGGTTTTATTAAAGTAGAGGCAGTATGGTTAGTTTAGATATCCATAACACCTTACCTCTATCCAATATCCTTAAAACAAACAAAACATATTTCTTAAAGAAAAAGGTAAACTGAGAAACAAAAAGTGCATGCATCATATCAAATATTATTGTCCAGTAAATTAATGATCATATCATTTTACAAATGTGGCTACTAAATGACATAGAAAAACAAAGTGCATAGCATGATTTCTAACAATTTTCGCATTTGCATACGAAATGAATACATTCTTTAATTTTACGAATCAAAACAACTGTTTTCGCAATCAATATTATTAATGCAACTCCCAAAATATTGATTTGGTTGGGCAAGCTTTGGTTGACATGATGCTCCACACTCTTGCACATATCGTCCGGTTTCATTAGTTCCCTTGCATTTGATATACATACACCTATAAAACAGAATTTAGTATATGCACTTTCGTTCCAAATTCGAACTAGTTAGGCATCATATATATACACACACAGAGAGAGAGAGTGCAAGAGACGAACATGAGAGGAGTGCGACCAGAACAAAAAGCAATGTTTTCTTTGCTACTGTCATGTCTTTTAAATTTGTACTTGATGTATATATATGTTTTATGATTATGCTTTGAGATTCTTATATGTCTTAGTCTCTATTTATATAATGTTATGAGTAGAAATGGTAGGTAAATATATGATTTCTTCTCTGAGTAATAAGTTGTAACCGATACATGAACAATAGAAGAAGAAGAATAAAAGGAATCAAAGGAAATGGAAAATAACAAAAGAATAAAATCCACAGGATAAAATTAAATCTACAAAAATCAACCATTTCTATAAAATTGTATAATTTCTTAGATAGCTTGTTTAATTCTATCTCTGAATTTGGTGACAAATATTTTTTATATTTCTTAAATAAATAAAAAAAGAAAGTGAAAAGAGATTAGCATTACCAAATGTTTTAAAATTTTACATCCACATAGACAAAACTATAAAACCTACACATATAAACTGGGGATAGAGAGGTTTACAAGAAAACAAATCGAAATTTTTAAAAAAATATAATTGGATTTAGAATAGAAAGATTATGTCGGAAAGTAATATTTTATGATCATAATATTTAAGTTTTATATTATATATTTTTTTAAAAAAAATATCTTTCTAAAACTGTTTTTGGCCTCTTAAAATTTGTTACCTCTTACTTTGTAAAGTTTAACCTAAATTTTAGGTATGTAATATTTGAATCAGACAACCAATCCTAAATAATAGATGCATATATAATATTAGTTGTCTGATTTGCTTATATACAAGGGTATTTGAATTGTTGTAATTATCTTTCTGAATAATTATGTTGAAAGGCTAAATAACACACATATCAAATAATTATTCAGGTACACAAGTGGTCTATTTAGATGGTTAGTACAAAATTTAAAACTATATGAAAATTGTAAAAAACACTTTAAGTATATGATTAAAAATCGACCAACGTCTGATCTATTGTGGGCAGTCACTTTATTTACTTGATATGTTTTTCAAGAATAAAATTCTTAATACATATCCATGCACTTTACCTATATATGGTATCACCAAAAAGAAATATTATCGTCTCTTTTTATTGTAATAAACCTTTGAATTTGAATATTCCATATTTAAATTTTCTTTTCTAAGCCATTGATTTCACATAAAATCTCGTTGGATAGGATATATTAGTGTAAGAAATATGTGTATCATCCTATCATCCCAAAGACACACTGGATGAGCATAATGGAGTTTCATCCATTTACCTCTTTGTTTACAAGATACTTACTGAACTGATTGTCGAGATTAAAAGTTTTACGATTTATAAATCACGCTCTTGCTTTTCCCTTTTGATTATGCACTTGAGTAAGTTACATCTGACAACTAATAATCTTAAAGAAGCTACGTTAACCAGTTTTTAGTAAAATGGGATTCATCTGAATAGGTTTATGCACCAATGAAACTAACATGGCTCGTTGCAGCAATCCAATGGAACATGTCATTAGTTTCTGATTTCATATAAGCGGTTTTGAACCTCTCAAGGGCTTATCAAAGTTACACACACTTCATCACTGTAAGATCATTTGCTAATAGTTTGGGAGATTGGCAAGGAAAATAATCCAGGAGAAAGAAAATGCTGGCAAAGTTTTGGAGATATGCAACTTCTTTTCCTTCTGTGTAACTTTCTTTCTTTAGAGTAAAAACCGAAAGCAACAGATTATATGCAGCATGGTTATTTCCCATACTTTTGTGTTTTCCTCAGCAAGTTGTTACTTTCATCGTTAACATCGTAAAATAACTTTGAACGAGTATTCTAAGGTTTGGTAATTTCAGTAAAAGGTTTAAAGTCCTTATCTTATCTTCAGCATATATGTCCCACAATTCAATTTTATCACATATAGGTTGTCAATGTGGAAATTGTGATGTTTTCTGAAATTTTCTTTATTTCTTCTGTGAAATTTTTTGAAATATAAAATTAGGCAAATCAAGTGTGGATTAGATCATCCAATGTAAAAAATACATAACTACAAATATCAGGATTTTTTTGGATACCTGAAATAATCTATCTGGTTAACAAAACTGAAATTTGTGCAATGAATTTAATTATCCTACCATCTTTTATTAAAGTAGAGTCAGTATGGTTAGTTTAGATATCCAAAATATATGCACCTTACCTCTATCCAATATCTTTAAAACAAACAAAAACATATTTCTTAAAGAAGCAAAACCAAATTGATAAACAACAAAGTGCATGCATCATATCAAACATTATTGTCTAGAAGTAAATTAATGGTGAAACCATTTTATTATTAGGCTACTAAAATACATAGAAAACAATAAGAAATAACAAAGTGCATAGCATGATTTCTAACATTCTTTGCAGTCGATAGGTGATTATTACATTTTTAACTTTGCAAGAATCAAACAACTGTTTTCGAATCACTATCTTTAAAGCAAGTCCCAAAATATTGATTTGGCTTTGGTTGACATGATGCTCCAGCACACTCTTGCACATATCGTCCAAGTTTCATTAGTTCCCTTGCATTTGATATACATACACCTATAAACAGAATTTAGTATATGCACTTTCGTTCCAAATTTCGAACTAGTTAGGCATCATATATATACACACATAGAGAGAGAGTGCAAGAGAGCTACATGAGAGGAGTGCGACCAGAACAAAAGCAATGTTTTCTTTGCTACTGTCATGTCTTTTAGAATTTGTACTTGATGTATATATATGTTTTATGATTATGCTTTGAGATTCTTATATGTCTTAGTCTCTATTTATATAATGTTATGAGGTAGAAATGGTAGGTAAATATATGATTTCTTCTCTGAGTAATAAGTTGTAGCCGATACATGAACAATAGAGAGAAGAAGAATAAAAGGAATCAAAGGAAATGGAAAATAACAAAAGAATAAAATCCACAGGATAAAATTAAATCTACAAAAATCAACCATTTCTATAAAATTGTATAATTTCTTAGATAGCTTGTTTAATTCTATCTCTGAATTTGGTGACAAATATTTTTTATATTTCTTAAATAAATAAAAAGAAAGTGAAAAAGAGATTAACATACCAAATGTTAATTAATAATTAAAATTTTACATCCACATAGACAAAACTATAACAAACCTACACATATAGACTGGAGATAGAGAGGTTTACAAGTAAACACATCGAAAAATATTTTTTAAAAAATATATTCAGATTTAGAATAGAAATATTATGTCGAAAGTAAAATTTTATGATCATAATATTTCAGTTTTAAATAATATTTTTTTAACAGAGGATTCTGACATTCTTAACTGTTACAGGATCCTAAAGCTGAACTAGCGACTGCTCTCAATCCGGAGACCAAACCAGAGCGTCACCGCCGCAAGCTGCAAGACCGAACCGGAGAAGGAAGCTAAGTCAGAGAAAGCAACCCCAAAAGCTCCGGTATGTTTGATCTATCTACTATTTTTTTTCTACTTGATTCAATCTCTGTCAATGGTGTTAACCTATGGAACAGGAAGTTGCGCCGGATAACGAGTTCGAGAAACGGATAAGACCGGAAGTAATCCCAGCAGAAGAAATCAACGTCACATTCGAAGACATTGGTGCACTTGACGACATAAAAGAATCGCTACAAGAGCTTGTAATGCTTCCACTCCGTAGACCAGATCTCTTCACAGGAGGTCTCTTAAAGCCCTGCAGAGGAATCCTCCTTTTCGGTCCGCCTGGGACCGGTAAAACAATGCTGGCTAAAGCCATAGCGAGAGAGGCCGGAGCGAGTTTCATAAACGTCTCCATGTCGACCATAACTTCGAAATGGTTTGGTGAAGACGAGAAGAATGTTAGGGCTTTGTTTACTCTGGCCTCGAAAGTGTCGCCCACGATTATATTTGTGGATGAAGTTGATAGCATGTTGGGACAGAGAACGAGAGTTGGAGAGCATGAAGCTATGAGAAAGATTAAGAATGAGTTTATGAGTCATTGGGATGGGTTGATGACTAAACCTGGTGAGCGTATCTTAGTCCTTGCTGCTACTAATCGACCTTTTGATCTAGACGAGGCCATTATCAGAAGATTTGAACGGAGGTAACTTATAACAAGCTAACCTAATTTTTGTTTACCTTTTACATTTAACTTGTTTTAAGTAATGATAGGGTTTTGGTTTAGATTTTTGATTCTTCAGTTTATGTTGATTTGGTAGGGGTTTAGATTGGTTTAGTTAGTTTATTTTTCCTTCCATAGGATTATGGTGGGATTACCAGGTGTAGAGAACAGAGAAAAGATACTAAAGACATTGTTGGCAAAAGAGAAAGTGGATGAAAACTTGGATTACAAGGAACTTTCAATGATGACAGAAGGTTACACAGGAAGCGACCTCAAGGTTTGATATCTTTTTTCTTTCTTTTGAATTCATCCTAAAATATAAAAAAGAAATGATCTTTCTTGACCGTTATTTACCTAAGCAGAATCTGTGCACAACTGCTGCCTATAGACCAGTGAGAGAACTTATACAGCAAGAGAGGATCAAAGATACTGTAAGAAATGTTCTAGGGTTCTTTTTCTCAATTCTTCTTGTTTGATTTTATTGTCAAATTAATTTTTAAAAGGAGAAGAAGAAACAGAGAGAGAGAGAGAGAGAGAGAGAGAGAGAGAGAGAGAGAGAGAGAGAGAGAGAGAGAGAGAGAGAGAGAGAGAGAGAGAGAGAGAGAGAGAGAGAGAGAGAGAGAGGAACATGAGAGAAGTGCGACCAGAACAATAACCAATGTGTGTCTTTGATATGTCATGTTTTTCACAATTTGTATTCAATGTATATGTTTTATTATTGTGTTTTGAGATTCTTCTATGTCTTGGTGTCTATTTATATTATGTTATGAGGCGAAATGGTAGGTAACATACATATGTATACACACACACACAGAAGAAGAAGAATAAAAGGAATGAAAGGAAATGGAAAATAACAAAAAAGAAAAAATCCACAAGATAAAATTAAATCTACAAAAATCAACCATTTCCATAAAATTGTATAATTTCTTAGATAGCTTGTTTAATTCTATCTCTAAATTTGGTGACAAATATTTTTTATATTTCTTAAATAAAAAAGTTAAAAAGAGATTAACATACCAAATGTTAATTAATAATTAAAATTTTACATCCACATAGACAAAACTATAACAAACCTACACATATAGACTGGAGATAGAGAGGTTTACAAGTAAACACATCGAAAAATATTTTTAAAAATATATTCAGATTTAGAATAGAATATTATGTCAAAAGTAAAATTTTATGATCATAATATTTCAGTTTTAAATAATATTTTTTTAAAAAAATTATCTTTCTAAAATAGTTTTGGCCTCTTAAAATTTATTTCTTACCTTGTAAAATTTAACATAAAATATAGGTATGTACTATTTGAATCAAACTACCCAATCCTAAATAATTGATGCATATATAATATTAGTTGTCTGATTTGCTTATATACAAGGGTGTTAGAATTATTGTAATTATCTTTCTGAATAATTATGTTAGAAGGCTAAATAACACACATATCAAATAATTATTCAGGTACACTATTGGTATATTTTGATGGTTAATATAATATTTAAAATTATATGAAAATTTTAAAATTTGCTTTTAAGTATATGATTACAAATCGACCAACGTCCGATCTATTATGGGTCGTCCTTTTATTTACTTGATATGTTTTTCCAAGAGTACAATTCATAATACATATCCATGCACTCAGTGGCGGACCTACATGCAACTAAGGGGTTCAATTGACACCCCATAAATTTATATTTTCTCCTTATAGCTTAATAGATTTATTTTGAATCCGCTTTGTTTTGTTTTAACAACGTTTTATGTTTTGACACCGTAATAAATTCTCCTCGGTCCGCCACTGCATGCAATTTACCTATATACTAGAATAAGATTACCTTGGCGCTGGATGAGTCTTAAATTATATGTAGAATAAAAATAAATGTTATTTAACATGAATTATATATATTACGAAAAATGGTTCAGTCGCTAATTTGTACCGCAATCGTCTACTATTTTTGTTATAAAGATTTTTTTGTTATTTAACACTTTATTTACATTTTTAAAAAAATTATATTTTTTAATTTCGGGATGATATAACTCAAGGATTGTTCGATTGACCAATTCAGATATATACACACATAGAGAGAGAGTGCAAGAGACGAACATGAGAGGAGTGCGAACAAAAAGTAATGTTTTCTTTGCTACTGTCATGTCTTTTAGAATTTGTACTTGATGTATATGTTTTATGATTATGCTTTGAGATTCTTATATGTCTTAGTCTCTATTATGAGGCGTAAAATGGTAGGTAAATATATGATTTCTTCTCTGAGTACTAAGTTGTAGCTGATACATGAACAATAGAGAAGAAGAAGAATAAAGGAATCAAAGGAAATGAAAAATAACAAAAAGAATAAAATCCACAAGATAAAATTAAATCTACAAAAATCAACCATTTCCATAAAATTGTATAATTTCTTAAATAGCTTGTTTAATTCTATCTCTAAATTTGGTGACAAATATTTTTTATATTTCTTAAATAAAAAAGTTAAAAAGAGATTAACATACCAAATGTTAATTAATAATTAAAATTTTACATCCACATAGACAAAACTATAACAAACCTACACATATAGACTGGAGATAGAGAGGTTTACAAGTAAACACATCGAAAAATATTTTTAAAAATATATTCAGATTTAGAATAGAATATTATGTCAAAAGTAAAATTTTATGATCACAATATTTCAGTTTTAAATAATATTTTTTAAAAAAATTATCTTTCTAAAATAGTTTTGGCCTCTTAAAATTTATTTCTTACCTTGTAAAATTTAACATAAATTTTAGGTATGTACTATTTGAATCAGACTACCCAATCCTAAATAATTGATGCATATATAATATTAGTTGTCTGATTTGCTTATATACAAGGGTGTTAGAATTATTGTAATTATCTTTCTGAATAATTATGTTGAAAGGCTAAATAACACACATATCAAATAATTATTCAGGTACACTATTGGTATATTTAGATGGTTAATATAATATTTAAAATTATATGAAAATTTTAAAAATTTGCTTTTAAGTATATGATTACAAATCGACCAACGTCCGATCTATTAGGTTCGTCCTTTTATTTACTTGATATGTTTTTCCAAGAGTACAATTCATAATACATATCCATGCACTTTACCTATATATGGGATCCTCAAAAAGAAATAATATTGTCTCCTTTTTATTATAATTATTATCTGAATTTGAATGTTCTACATTTAAATTTTCTTTCCTATGCCCCTGATTTCACATGTAATCTCGTTGGATAGGATATATTAGTGGAAGAAATAAGTGTATCATCCAAAAGACACGCTGGATGAACATAATGGGGATTCATGCATTTTACTCTTTTTTGGTTAACAAAAGTGAATTTGTACGATGAATTTAATTATCCGATCAGGTTTTATTAAAGTAGAGGCAGTATGGTTAGTTTAGATATCCATAACACCTTACCTCTATCCAATATCCTTAAAACAAACAAAACATATTTCTTAAAAGAAGCAAAGGTAAACTGAGAAACAAAAAAGTGCATGCATCATATCAAATATTATTGTCCAGAAGTAAATTAATGATCATATCATTTTACAAATGTGGCTACTAAATGACATAGAAAAAACAAAGTGCATAGCATGATTTCTAACAATTTTCGCATTTGCATACTAAATGAATACATTCTTTAATTTTACGAATCAAAACAACTGTTTTGCAATCAATATTATTAATGCAACTCCCAAAATATTGATTTGGTTGGGCAAGCTTTGGTTGACATGATGCTCCAGCACACTCTTGCACATATCGTCCAGGTTTCATTAGTTCCCTTGCATTTGATATACATACACCTATAAAACAGAATTTAGTATATGCACTTTCGTTCCAAATTTCGAACTAGTTAGGCATCATATATATACACACATAGAGAGAGAGAGTGCAAGAGACGAACATGAGAGGAGTGCGACCAGAACAAAAGCAATGTTTTCTTTGCTACTGTCATGTCTTTTAGAATTTGTACTTGATGTATATATATGTTTTATGATTATGCTTTGAGATTCTTATATGTCTTAGTCTCTATTTATATAATGTTATGAGGCGTAGAAATGGTAGGTAAATATATGATTTCTTCTCTGAGTAATAAGTTGTAACCGATACATGAACAATAGAGAAGAAGAAGAATAAAAGGAATCAAAGGAAATGGAAAATAACAAAAAGAATAAAATCCACAGGATAAAATTAAATCTACAAAAAATCAACCATTTCTATAAAATTGTATAATTTCTTAGATAGCTTGTTTAATTCTATCTCTGAATTTGGTGACAAATATTTTTTTTTATATTTCTTAAATAAATAAAAAAAGAAAGTGAAAAAGAGATTAACGTACCAAATGTTTTAAAATTTTACATCCACATAGACAAAACTATAAAAAACCTACACATATAAACTGGGGATAGAGAGGTTTACAAGAAAACAAATCGAAATTTTTTTAAAAAAAATATAATTGGATTTAGAATAGAAAGATTATGTCGGAAAGTAATATTTTATGATCATAATATTTAAGTTTTATATTATATATTTTTTTAAAAAAAATATCTTTCTAAAACTGTTTTTGGCCTCTTAAAATTTGTTACCTCTTACTTTGTAAAGTTTAACCTAAATTTTAGGTATGTAATATTTGAATCAGACAACCAATCCTAAATAATAGATGCATATATAATATTAGTTGTCTGATTTGCTTATATACAAGGGTATTTGAATTGTTGTAATTATCTTTCTGAATAATTATGTTCGAAAGGCTAAATAACACACATATCAAATAATTATTCAGGTACACAAGTGGTCTATTTAGATGGTTAGTACAAAATTTAAAACTATATGAAAATTGTAAAAAACACTTTAAGTATATGATTAAAAATCGACCAACGTCTGATCTATTGTGGGCAGTCACTTTATTTACTTGATATGTTTTTCAAGAATAAAATTCTTAATACATATCCATGCACTTTACCTATATATGGTATCACCAAAAAGAAATATTATCGTCTCTTTTTATTGTAATAAACCTTTGAATTTGAATATTCCATATTTAAATTTTCTTTTCTAAGCCATTGATTTCACATAAAATCTCGTTGGATAGGATATATTAGTGTAAGAAATATGTGTATCATCCTATCATCCCAAAGACACACTGGATGAGCATAATGGAGTTTCATCCATTTACCTCTTTGTTTACAAGATACTTACTGAACTGATTGTCGAGATTAAAAAGTTTTTACGATTTATAAATACGCTCTTGCTTTTCCCTTTTGATTATGCACTTGAGTAAGTTACATCTGACAACTAATAATCTTAAAGAAGCTACGTTAACCAGTTTTTAGTAAAATGGGATTCATCTGAATAGGTTTATGCACCAATGAAACTAACATGGCTCGTTGCAGCAATCCAATGGAACATGTCATTAGTTTCTGATTTCATATAAGCGGTTTTGAACCTCTCAAGGGCTTATCAAAGTTACACACACTTCATCACTCGTAAGATCATTTGCTAATAGTTTGGGAGATTGGCAAGGAAAAATAATCCAGGAGAAAGAAAATGCTGGCAAAGTTTTGGAGATATGCAACTTCTTTTCCTTACTGTGTAACTTTCTTTCTTTAGAGTAAAAACCGAAAGCAACAGATTATATGCAGCATGGTTATTTCCCATACTTTTGTGTTTTCCTCAGCAAGTTGTTACTTTCATCGTTAACATCGTAAAATAACTTTGAACGAGTATTCTAAGGTTTGGTAATTTCAGTAAAAGGTTTAAAGTCCTTATCTTATCTTCAGCATATATGTCCCACAATTCAATTTTATCACATATAGGTTGTCAATGTGGAAATTGTGATGTTTTCTGAAATTTTCTTTATTTCTTCTGTGAAATTTTTTGAAATATAAAATTAGGCAAATCAAGTGTGGATTAGATCATCCAATGTAAAAAATACATAACTACAAATATCAGGATTTTTTTGGATACCTGAAATAATCTATCTGGTTAACAAAACTGAAATTTGTGCAATGAATTTAATTATCCTACCATCTTTTATTAAAGTAGAGTCAGTATGGTTAGTTTAGATATCCAAAATATATGCACCTTACCTCTATCCAATATCTTTAAAACAAACAAAAACATATTTCTTAAAGAAGCAAAACCAAATTGATAAACAACAAAGTGCATGCATCATATCAAACATTATTGTCTAGAAGTAAATTAATGGTGAAACCATTTTATTATTAGGCTACTAAAATACATAGAAAACAATAAGAAATAACAAAGTGCATAGCATGATTTCTAACATTCTTTGCAGTCGCATAGGTGATTATTACATTTTTTAACTTTGCAAGAATCAAAACAACTGTTTTCGCAATCACTATCTTTAAAGCAAGTCCCAAAATATTGATTTGGCTTTGGTTGACATGATGCTCCAGCACACTCTTGCACATAGCGTCCAGGTTTCATTAATTCCCTTGCATTTGATATACATACACCTATAAAACAGAATTTAGTATATACACTATCATTCAAAATTTCAAACAAGTTAGGCATCATATGTATATACAAACAGAGAGAGAGAGAGAGAGAGAGAGAGAGAGAGAGAGAGAGAGAGAGAGAGAGAGAGAGAGAGAGAGAGAGAGAGAGAGAGAGAGAGAGAGAGAGAGAGAGAGAGAGAGAGAGAGGAACATGAGAGAAGTGCGACCAGAACAATAACCAATGTTGTCTTTGATACTGTCATGTTTTTCACAATTTGTATTCAATGTATATGTTTTATTATTGTGCTTTGAGATTCTTCTATGTCTTGGTGTCTATTTATATTATGTTATGAGGCGTAGAAATGGTAGGTAACATACATATGTATACACACACACACAGAGAAGAAGAAGAATAAAAGGAATGAAAGGAAATGGAAAATAACAAAAAAAGAAAAAAATCCACAGGATAAAATTAATTCTACAAAAAATCAACCATTTCTATAAAATTGTATAATTTCTTAGATAGCTTGTTTAATTCTATTTCTAAATTTGGTGACAAATATTTTATATATATTTGTTAAATAAATAAATAAAAAAGAAAGTGAAAAAGAGATTAACATATCAAATGTTAATAAATAATTAAAATTTTGCATCCACATAGACAAAACTATAACAAACCTACACATATAAACTGGGAATAGAGAGGTTTACTAGAAAACACATCGAAAAATATTTTTAAAAAATATAATCGGATTTAGAATAGAAAGATTATGTCGGAAAGTAAAATTTTATGATCATAATATTTCAGTTTTATATTATATTTTTTTAAAAAAATATATATCTATCTAAAAATTTTTTTGGCCTCTTAAAATTTGTTACCTCTTCCTTTGTAAAGTTTAACATAAATTTTAGGTATGTAATATTTGAATCAGACTACCCAATTCTAAATAATAGATGCATATATAATGTCTGATTTGCTTATATACAAGGGTATTTGAATTGTTGTAATTATCTTTCTGAATAATTATGTTCGAAAGGCTAAATAGCACACATGTCAAATAATTATTCAGGTACACTATTGGTTTATTTAGATGGTTATATAATATTTAAAATTTAATGAAATTTTAAAAAACTGCTTTTAAGTATATGATTACAAATCGACCAACATCCGATCTATTGCGGTCATCGTATTATATACTTGTTATGTTTTTCCAAGAGTACAATTTATAATACATATCCATGCACTCAGTGGCGGACCTACATGCAACTAAGGGGGTTCAATTGACACCCCATAAATTTATATTTTCTCCTTATAGCTTAATAGATTTATTAAGCTTGAATCCGTTTGTTTTTGTTTTTAACAACGAATTTTATGTTTTGACACCGGTAATAAATTCTCCTCGGTCCGCCACTGCATGCAATTTACCTATATACTAGAATAAGACCCGCGCCTTGCGCGGGATGAGTCTTAAATTATATGTAGAATAAAAATAAATGTTATTTAACATGAATTATATATATTACGAAAAATGGTTCAGTCGCTAATTTGTACCGCAATCGTCTACTATTTTTTGTTAGATAATCAATCAAAATATATGCTACTAAGGCTTGCAATATATTCTGGCCAAGTATCGGAATAGATCGAAGGATTGAATAACAAATCGAAAAGATATACACAGGCTACTGAAAAAACACTAAAAGTATTATTTTTGCTTTTATTTCTTCAATGATATCAGTTATATAATCTTCTTTTGACAGTTCTTGAAATATGTTCAAATTCTGTCTGCGGACTATGTATACAAAATGGATTTATACTGTTTAATATATCTGGAAAAGAAGGGTTTTTCTGGTGGTACCCTTTTCTCCCATCCGTAAATGGTCAACAAAGTTTTTCGAACTTTATATAAGGTTAGCATCAAACTTGTTATCAACTTGTGTTAATGTATAGATCATTTACGTGGTTAATAAACGTAAGAATATATAAAGATAATATAACTTATGAGTTGAAAATTAAACTAAACATCATGATAATCATATAAAATATGAAAGAAACAAAATATAAGCAAACAACTAAAAAAACTAATAAGAAAATTATACGAATCTTGTCTTCAGTACACTTTGTTTGGAATCCTATTAAGAAAAAGTAATCAAGAGATCAGTTAATGAAAAAATACAATTAGATATAAAATTCATAATACAAACTGTATTAAAAACCTAAAACAGCCATCTAAATCGTAACAATGTTAAAAGAAGAGAGTCGTGGTTGGAAAAAAAAAAGAGGAACAAAGCATTATGTATTTATTGGAATAGATCTTATAAGGAATGTCAATATACGTAAGTAACGTTAATTTCTCCCAATCGCTGCTCATATTGAATGAACATAACAATTTACAAAAATATAAATTGGTTAGGAAAGATTGTTACTGCTCATATTTGAACGATCTACCTATATTAGAAAATAAAGAAAAATAAATTTACATATTGAAGATTACTTCCCATTAATATTTTGGAGGAATTCTCTTTGCATTGACTACAAAATTAACGTGTTGACAAAGCTCAATTTAAATGATAATGTCGTCTTTATGAAAATTTATCAAACTTACCTTTTTTGTATGAAATTAACTTTTTTACAGATTACTTGCCAATTATATTTTACTATGCAAGATCTTAGCATTTAATATGAAATTAATGTATTGACAAAGCTTAGTTTAAAGAATATGCAATGCAGTCTTTATGAAAATTTATCGTACTTACGTTATTTCATAGGTAAATTTTTGTATAGTAAATCAAAATTGCCTAGTTAAGAAGTGCGAGATTTTACCAAAAAAAAGAAGAAGTGCGAGTGTTAAAATATTGCATAGTCCTTATGATTGTTCTATGTTTCCTAAAAATGAGTTTTTTATTTTTCTTTCAGTATTAGATGGACGTATATATATATATATATATATATATATATATATATATATATATATATATTTTTGTGTTTCATTCATATGTAGAAATCAAACATATAACTAATTATGCTAAATTTAAATGTCGAAACCAAACATGGAACATCAAATGAACTTTATGGCATAAAATAACTTAAAACATGTAAATAATTATTCTAAATATACAAAGATCAGTACATGATCTTTTTGATAAACTGACCGACCTTGATTGCTTAAGTGAAAGTAAATTAGCTATAGTCATGTCCATATCAGTAGAATTCATAACTTAGCTTGTGCTAAAATCACCATTACTCTAACCGTATATCATGCTGAAAAATGATTCTGTTTCTTCATTGTTTTATTTATATTTACCGAAATATCGTATGAGTGTATGTTTGTGTGGAAGTCCTATAATGAAACTACTCTTCTGCAGGTTATAGAATAATACACAACCGTTAAAGTTTAAAGTAACGATGGATTTATAAGCACTATTCGTTGAAAATAATAAATTCTGGGAGCACAAAATCAGGTGTAAATTAGCACACGGTAGTTATAATAACACCATACAATATGCAGATTTAATATATCGTTGTCTTTTTGTGTATAAAATCATACCAATGGCATAGTTAGTAATTACTCTAAATGTGAAAGGATAAATTTAATAGGAGGCTGAGGAGGAGTGTCACGCTGACACGTCAGCAAATGGCATACCTGTAAATATAGTACATTTTAAAGGTTATTTTTTATTTTGTTTCTCTATTAATAAGTAAGGGATGGGATCCTCAAAAAGAAATAATATTGTCTCCTTTTTTTATTGTAATTAATATCTGAATTTGAATATTCTACATTTAAATTTTTTTCTTATGCCCCTGATTTCACATGTAATATCGTTGGATAGGATATATTAGTGGAATAAATAAGTGTATCATCCAAAAGACACGCTGGATGAACATAATGGGGGTTCATGCATTTAACTCTTTTTTACAAGATATTTACTGAACTTATTTTCGAGATTAAAAAGTTTTTACGATCGATAAATATGCTCTTGTTTTGCGCTTTTGATTATTCACTTGAGTAAGTAACATCTGACAACTAATAATCTTAAAGAAGAAACGTTAACCATTTTTTAGTAAAATATTTCATCTGAATAGGTTAATGTACCAATCTAACTGACATGGTTCGTTGTAGAAATCCAATAGAACATGCCGTCAGCTTCTTATTTCATATTAGCGGTTTTGAACCTCTCAAGGGTTTAGAAAGGTTAGACACACCTCATCACTGGTCATATCATTTGTTAATAGTTTGGGAGATGATTACTGCGTTTTACCGCATGCCAATTATCCTAATATGCACGCTACCACAATCGCATGGTATATCGATGCAGCACTTTAGAATTGAAACCAGAAGGAACTAGTGATCTATAATAATAAGAATACTATTTTTCTAAAAGGAAGCAAAAACTGACGATGTATTCCATTGAATTGCTACAGCCTACAAGTAGTTCAATTTGGTTGGAGAGTATTACATACAAAGACACATTTTGTCTTGTGTTTACACATAGGGGATGATTGGTAAGGTATGTAGCTTTATGTTTTTGGCTGTAGAATTTAGTCTGTAGAATTATTTGTTTTAATTTTTTTTGTTGTAGCTTTCTAAAGCACTATTTTTTTGCTTTGAAAATAAAGCTCTCTACAACCATATTTTGATTTTGTAGAGATATTTTTGCTGTAAATTTTTTTAAGGAAAGGAAAGCATGATTGGTAAATTAAAGTGACTGTAGAAAGAAAAAGAGCTCTAGAGATCATTCACAGCCCTTACCAATCACCCCCATAAAGACATTTTTTGATTTTGGCACACTTTTGCTGAACGAACGTGGATGTTTGAGACGAAATTACCCTTGGTTGTTTGTAAAGAGAATGTGTACAGTCTTTCTAAGTTATTTTATTATTTCGGACTTTATTATTAGCCGTAAGATGTCTCATATAAATCTGATCTAAGGGTATTTGTTAACTTGCACTTTTTTGACCAAGTTAGCTTGTACTAATTTCACCATTCTGTATATTTTGCAAATTTTTTATTTTTAAGATACATATAGTAAATTTGATTGATACAATAAATTATATTATTTTATTTTCTACATTTTAACATCCATTTTTGAGATATATTTTTATATTTGACAATGATACAAACAATATATGGACATGATAATTGTGGATGATGTAGTCGTGGTTGAGAAAATTATGGACAAAAAATGCATGGACGGAAAAATGTGGATGGAACAATTATGGATATGAAAAGAGTTGATTGACATGAAAAGATCACATAAATCTGATCTAAGAATATGTAGACAAAACGATAGATGTAAACTTATGAACAGATTTCTTTTTTATATTTAGACTATGGAAGACATGTAAGTTTGATTTGTACTTTGCATATATCTTTTTGGTAGACATAATCTCATAGACAAGTTTGAATGGTTAAATTTTTGTGGACATATTTTCATGGACGGATTCCGGTGGTGGTGGATATGTATTTTCGTTCATTAAAAATGAATAGATAGTCACCACCTTTACGTCTTCCACATCCTCCTCTCAAGAAGCCACCTACACCACCACTGTAACTACCCTCGCGTCTTCCAACACAGCTTCCACTGCGGTGGTCACCGCCACATCCACCATAACCTACACCCTCACGTCTTCCATCTCCACCGTATTCTCCATGCTCATGTCTTCCACCTCCACCGTATCCACCACCCTCACGTCTTCCATCTCCACTGTATCCACCACCACCGTATCCACCACCCTCACTCTTCCACCTCCACTGTGTCCACCCCCACCGTATACACCACCATCTCCTCCTCTAGAATAGCCACCTCTACCAACCACCACCATTAATATCTTAAAAGATACGAGGGAATGTAGATGCTTTAAGATATGACAGCGTACCTTTTATGTTGGAGTGTATTTCGCAAAACACAAATACGGAGAGTAAAAGAGGAATCGAGAATCAGCGGAAGACAGGTGGTAATCGATAAGAGAAGAAACGAGAAGACTTGGGTTTAATGAGGATAAAGGGGAGAGAGGGTTAGAGTTCGTGAAGATTGTGATGGATCACTCGAATTAGGGATTTAGCGAAGCTGATAGTAAGAGAGGAGTCAGTAGTACCAAGATTTAGGAAATTTCATGTTTCTAATTTTTGGGTTGAGAGCAGGTAGACAAAGATTAAGAGAGAATGGAATTAGGGTTCGTCGACAATGGGAAGGGCAATTTTGATTCTGAATTTGTGAATCTATTTTTAAAAAAAAAGAAAAGACAGAAAGGGGAGTTGCTCTGATTGGTTTCGAACATATGGATTGAATTTCCATTCAGTTACTAGACAATTTTCTCTGGTTAGGGAATGTAACCATACCCACCTCCACATTAGTAGAGGGTTTATTGGACAATTTGACATAACAAAGTGTTCTATATACCCAATGTGTTTCTTAGAACAATTGAAAACTAGAAATGTGTCTCTTAGAGTAATATTTTCATCTGGTTGGTGCGTAAACTAGTGCAACTGAGTCCCAGTTTAATTTAAAACTGGTTAACGTTTCTTCTTTTAGATTATTAGTTCTCAGATTTTATTTATTTGAGTGCATAATCAAAAGATGAAAACCAGAGCATATTTACATTCGTAAAAGCTTTTTAATAATGTCAATCAGTTCAGAAAGTAATTTTTGCAAACCCAAAAACTAGATGGACGAACTCCATTATGCCGTCGCAAACTCTAATTTGGATTATCCAAATTCAAAGATATATTACCATAACAGAGGATGCAATGGTATGAGCTCAAATTTTTATATGGGTGTATAAAATTTGGTTAAACCCCCGAATAAAACCCACAAAGCAGATATTTGAGAGACTAAAAGGGTTTATTAACCAACACAGCTTCCAATACAAGTAAGAAAAACAATGCTTCGAGATTTATATATCAACCTGGAAGGACTCAGATGATGATGATGATGATGATGATGATGAGAGAAACTTACACACTCTCTAATCCTTCTTCTTGAAGGCTCCTTTGGGGATTTTGCTCATAACCTTACTCAAAACCTTCTCATCAAGCACAGCGTATTGCTTCTTGATCTCCTTCATTGCCTTTTCACCGAAGTCATCGACTTTATCCTCATACTTTTCATAGAGAACAGGAACGGTGAAGAGAAGAACAGTTGCTGAAAGCACAGAGAAGAGAAGATTAGATATCAGAAAACACACATAGCATGGTAATTTAATAGACTGGGCGCAACAAGAGATCTGTACGTATTATTACCGATATAGATCAAGGTCAAGAAGTTGCATGAGCTACCAACTTTGGACAAAACCCACAACCCAGCAACAACCTGAAACCAGATTTGTTAAAAACAAGAAACCAACAATCTAATGTTGTACGAAAAAAGGTTTTACCATAAGGAACTTCTTGAGATCTCTTCCTAATGCGATGTTCCTAAGAAGAGTAAAACCACGATTGATTTCCATCCTTAGTCCAGAAGCATGGAAATGTGAACATCCTCGGAGATGTGAACTTCAGGGATATGAGGAGGTGTCCTGTGAAATGCAAACAGTCACACAATTGAACATACATAGAATCTCTCAACAAACAGCCATTGTGAAACTTACTTGTGAATGAAGGTAGTAGCACTAGACCACAAGAACAAAACAGCAAGAGCAAGAATCGAGATGTGGCCAAAAAGAGTGAGGAGGTTGTATTGAAGCAACTCGAACAAGATCCAGGAGAGAGTTGCAGCACCCAACACACCTCCTGACACCTTCTTGTTCCTCCATAGGAATATGTCAGCAGCTGAATTCAAAAAAAAAAAACAAGATGTAAATAGCAAATCGAAATCGTTCTTCTGAGAATCTACACACCACATCGAAGCAACAAGACTAAATCTACAACATCGAGAGATCCTTGGCTCAACTTCACATTAGGTCAGCTAGAATCTAGATCCGATAAGAAAAACTATCTAAGAGTTAGAGATCCATACGTTTTCCGCCACCGAAGACCTTGTGAACAGGCTTTTCTCTTCCGAACAGGCGGTAGATCTTCGTCTTAATAGACGAAGGAGACGATGCTTTCTTATCGTCATCTGAATCTGAAGAAGAAGAGGCATCGTGACCATGGATCTTCTCGGCTATCTTCTCCATGATCGATTCCTCGTGTTTGTGCTCTTCCGCCATTGAAAACTTTTACTTCCTTGAAACCTCCGCAAAACCCCTAAAACTTTTTTCTGGTTCAGACGTGACTGAGTGAGAAACGGAGATGAAAATAAAAAGGCCACTTCAGTTCAGTCACCTCTAAATAATAGCGTTTGGTACAGATTCAATCTCAACCGTTGAGTTTATAACTAAATCTCATCCGTTGGTTTATCCGGGCAGGTACGGTCCACGTTGGAAATAAATATCTTAGAGTTGGAATCTAAAATACAAATTAATTTGAAAAAAAGGTAGACAGACGACCGTTAAATTGTAGCTTTCAGTCCTAGATGTCTCCGTTAGCGAATCGATTAATTGTCTCCACGTCAATAAGAAGGTATAAGAGCACCCATTGAAGGTTCACAAGAGGGGTTCACACGCAAACCAAAAAAAAAATTAATATAAAAATCAAATTTCTATGAACTCCTCTCTCATAAATTCTTCCCATTGAACTTGTATCATCACTATTCTGCGGGCTCCATGACACGTGGCGGCCCGCGGTTGGTTCTATTTTTTTTTTTTTTAAAAAAAAATCAAACAGTAAAAAAAATAATAATAAAAAATTGTTTTGTGAACCTCCCACGAGGTTCACTAATGGAGATGCCCTAAGCTTGGATACAAGACGAAGGGGTCAAAGAACAATGTGCAAAAACCGTTCGATTTGGGCCTGAGGATTTTTATGAGAGGCCCAAAAGGTATAGCCGAGACACCTTTATATGAGTTTTTTTGGTATGGAACCTTTATGATTTTTTCTGAAATTTCACATTTCTTCTATAGTTCTTTTATCAAACCAAAACCGAAAATTCAAATTTCAATTACAAACTCGAGTCAACCACAATGGTTCAAGTCAAAATACACCTAAACTAGATGAATTTCGCTAACCAGCTTCTAAATTCCTAAACTATCAAACATCATTCTAATGATTTACTTATAGAGAGTGACATTCCCTTTTGTTTCTTTGGTTACCAATATTCTCGCGACATCTCTAATGTAGCTTATGTTTGATGATTTCCTTGAGCTTGTGCTTTCCATTAACCAATAAGCTCTAACTGGAGGAATAATACGATGAAGACAACATACCTATAAGGTGAGCAAACCCCAATTTTGAAAACCCAACGGCTAAATTGAACAGTCGGTAAGACAACAGAGACACCCAAAATCTGTTTTGATCACTGGTTGGGTCAATTGGTGTTTCTTCTGGTGAGGAAACCTAGTGAAATATTACTATCCCAATTACCATAAATTAAACTTAAATGGTCCTAAAATTATATAGTACCATCAGAACCGGTCTTTGGGGAAAGGCAGGAAGCAGTGCTATAAACATAGTTTCGGCCACAAATTTTCAAAAATCTTCTTTGGTCTAGTGGCATGTGAAGGTTAAAAACTCTTTTAATCCAATCTTGGTTCGAAACTCAAAAAATGTACTAATTTTAAAAAAATTTGCTTCTGCTCTTGGATTCGCTATGACCGGTTCTTAATACCATTTAGGCAGTGTTTTGAAAACCGGATCCAACCGGCCGGTCGAACCGGTCCGACCGTGACTCGTTGAAGAAGCCGAATCTGGTTCAGTTTAAAACCCGGATTTGTAAAAAACCGGTAAAATCGGCTACAAAACCGGTAAAACCGGTGACCCGGGTCAATTTTAAAACCCGGTTCTTAAAAATTAATATATAATTAAAAAACAATGTGAAAAATATGTTTTTGACTTTTATATACTATCTTTTTTTTACCCTATTCATAAAATTTGAGATGTTAGTTGTAAAAATAAATAAATATGATAATTTTAATTGTAAATCATATGATTTTATCAATTTCAGTTTATATAGTATTCACTATTTAGTTTTTTTTTTACTATATATAGTTAGATTTATGTTTATTATTTATATTTAGTTAATTATAGAAAAAAATAGATAATGTATTATATGTAGAAGTAAAGTTCATATAATATAAATATACCATTATATATATATATGTATATATATATAATTTTCATAAATAGAAAACTCGATTCGTTCGGTCTAACCGGTCCAACCAGTCAACTAGTAGCTATACCGAGTCGATATCCGGTCCGGTTTTGCAAAACATTGCATTTAGGTTAAATTGATTAGATTTAGAGTACGCAACGTTAGAAATATATTGCGACTCTTTTTTTATAAACAAAAACCTAAATCTTAAAATGACATTTTGTGAAATCAAATTTTTTATTATTATTATAGTAAGACAAAATCTGGTTGTGGTTATTGATCTAACATCGTCTCCTTTTTGGGTATTTTCTAATCCACTGTACATTTAAATATACATTTTTGGACCAATTTAACATTTTTCAGAATAACAGTATATAAGTTTTCTTCTATAACATACTAAACACATGAATTTAAGGAAGAAAAAAGTATGTAGCTAGCCGCTAGCCAAATCAAATCTCTAGGGCTTACTATTGATGTAGCATGCCAAACAATTTCCCGACAAGATCAGATTTTCCTAGGGTGGTAATCCTTCTCGTGATTAACGTGGTAAAAAGAGCATATGTTATACACCTCATAGTATAAGTATCTGAAATTATTTGGGATCATCATTTAATTAGAAATAGGTAATTTGCTTAATCATTGAGGTGGACGGAAATAGCTAGCTGCATTGAAACGTTTTTCTTTGACCAAAAATAAGAGCTTTTGTCAAATTTGGTTGGAATCAAAATCTGAATCAATGTCAATGTCAATGTCAATTTCAATTATAAATGTTTATGTTTATTGTTCATTAGCCTAACGATTTCACGTATAAAATGTTATGCTGTTATTTTATTCCTATCACTTATATATTGAAAGTTTGAAACATACACAATTTTACTTTTGCTGATATAAAATTGAGCGATTTTGAAAGTTCTTGATTGTAATAGTTGTGATTTGTTTTTAAAATATCCATTTAAATAGCACATAATTATAAATTGCATATAATTTGTATATTTCTTTCTGTGTATTTTTCTATGTTAGCAACTTAGAGACTATAAAACATAACGAGATGTTCCCACATAAAAATGTCTTACAACTCAAAATTGTTAACTTATTAATTTTGATTGGATTTTTCATTTGCTAATCTGAGTTGCTTCCAAAAAAAGTATACAAAATTTTTTATTTTGTCAGTTTACTTCTTATTATTATACATCTGGTACATGAATGAGACTTTTCAATCTCGATCATAATTGATCCAATTGTAATTTTTAACACAGTTCTCTAAACACTCTCCATAGGCTTATTCTGCTAACAAAATTACTACTGTATATACTTTATATTAGTCTCACTAAAATTTTACTTTATACTTGGAGGACTCCACTAAAGCTGAATTTCAGGAAGCCCTATAAAAACAACCAGAGAGTAGCTTCTTTGACTTGCTTTTGAAAGTGCGTTGTCCTTTTGAATTTGATAAAGCGAATAGGAAAAAAAAAAGTTTTTTTTTGTTTCGAAGAGTGCGTCGCATTAACTAGTTGAAAAAACCAAGCTCCATATAAACTTATTTAAAGAAGCATTGAATAAGTTTAAATAAACTTCAACAAGAAACGTATTTGTTTATCGATGAAACAATAAATATATTATTGAAGCATTAATGAAAATGGACTGATCCCATGAATCATTTTAAATGTACTGGAAAATAATGAAGTAGAAAGAAAAAAGTAACGATTTTCATACGAATTCACATACTAATATGATAACTTGAGGCCCATTAAAGAAGGATGATAATGGGACTTTGGGGTCCACATCTAATGAATCTGATTGTATAAAATTTTCACCGAATAATGATTATGTTAATAATACGTCTGGGAACTACAAACTTTACACATATGGTTCATTTCATATTACAAATTATACAAAACATTATCCATATTCTTTTAGAATATGTTTCGTTTGAAAATATACGCAACACCATCGCTTTTGTCGATATAACATTAAAAGAGAGAATATAGCCTATATCTAACACAATCTCGTAAACTTAAACTAAATTGACTGCAGCATATGTAGTGTAAGCGACTAGAGACAGACGGTTCAAATGAAAACAAATAGTGTTATAGTATAAAAATACCACGATAAGAACCAAGCGGTGACTTAGAACATGCACATTGAAGTATTTTAAGGGGTTCATGGGTTCAGTTTTATAGAAAAAATAATTAAAATATTATAAATTTTGTGAACCCATCCCTTGCAGGTTCAGTGGAAAGAGGCGGTATCATGGGATTTCCGCAAGTTCCATGCCACGTGGCGGTCCGCAATTGGTTCAGTTATTTTAATTTTTTTTTAAAATCAAAACGAAAAAAGTAAAAAAAAAAATAATTATTTTTATGAACCTCTCACTAAAGTTCACTAATGTGCATGCTCTTAAAATTGACCGAGTATAAAGTGTATATGAGAATCTCAAATGACTGAAATATTTTTTCATGTGTCATACTTTTAGATACGGGGAAAATAATATAAAATGATAATACATGCAAAAAATGGAGCTTGAGCTTTAGCTTAGACAAAATAAAATTACAGGACAATTTTAAAAGACAAAAAGATTCAAGCTTAGTCAATAGTAATCAAGCTCACTAAGCTCGTTGACACAAAAACAGAAACTACACTAGCTTTGTCTATAAACATGCAGTAATATTTTTATTTGAAGCAGTAAAAAAGAAGAAGTTATTACTGCATTGTTTATTATGGATGTGTACTATGTAGAGTGAGTAGAAAATAAAAGAGTACGTATACATACTTTAATGATATCTGACCTTTTGGTCTGACTGTCCCAGTCTGAAAGTCACGTGACTGACCTGCTCCCTACGCTTAACAACTCACTCGCTTCACAACGCAACTCTTGGCCACGTCCCACGTTTTTTCTCTTATTCATCATCTCTTTTGGCTCTGCCTCTTTGTCAAAGAGTGAAAATACAATGTGAATCTTACAATATAAAACATGTTATTCTTCCTTTTTGTTTAAGCGAATGTGAATGTGATATTCGTTTTAATTATGAATAATTTAGAAACGAAAGCAATTTGTTTTCTTATATTCTAATGCTCAACTCTAAACAATAAGTTCTGACTAAACTAAAAAGAGCGATTAGTATCATTTTACATAAACATGTCGTAAGTAAAATAACCAGAGTCTTAACATAAATTACCAATTAAATTGTAACTCATTGTATTATCTAAGACAGTAAAACCTTGTAAACTTTAATTACCAATTTAGCATAGTCTTTAACTATTCCTTTTTTTTTGGGTGCAAGTGTTTAACTATTCTTGTCAAAACTTTGTCTTTTTGTTACAGTTGTTTCACAAATTTGGCAAAGGGAAATTAGGCCAAATGACAAAAAAAAAACTATAAGTCATTAACTAACCCAAATCTCATCTTCTTTACTCTTTTTTCTTCTCATCTATCTTTACCATTACTACAAAACTAATTTTCTTTGTTTGGTTATTTCACAAATAAGTCAAATAGCAAAAATAATCGAATATATCTCGAAGGATATATTTAATACGTAAATGGTTTCAGATGAAAAGAAGGATAAAATAATTAATTATTAATGTGAGTGATTATTTACCACTTTAGCATTTATAGCTTTCACTCTTCTCTTCTTCTCAAACTTTTGTAGCAGAAAGAAAGCAAAAGGAGAAAAACCCTTGCAAACTTGCAAAAAAACGCATCGTTTCGAAAGGCTGACGATACTGGCTTTCCCTACCATGGAAGCTTTCAGTCTCCTCAACTACTGGAAGAACAATGGTGGTGGTGGTGGTGTCTCCTCCGGCCTTACCTTCCTCCCTCCTCAACCCTCCGACTCTTCTTGCCGTTACTCCGGCGAACCCACCACCATCGTCACCTCTGTCACGGAAACCGAGGAAGAAGATGCAGGAGACGACGAAGGACCGTTCTTTGATCTCAAGTTCGCTGTTCCCGTTGAAGAAGAAGAAGAAAGTGAAGAGAGAGATGAAGTTTCCGAAGAAGACGGAGGAGGAAAAAGCAAAGAGGGAGATTCCGATGGTTGCGAGTATAAGTTCACGCTCTCGTCGTGTTCCGGAGGAGAAGATGGAGTAGATCAAGACCTCATAGTCTCTCCTTCCGGCGATGTTTACTTAAAGGGACAGATCGTGGAGGAGGCTGAGCCACCGTCTACGGGAACAGAGCAGACGTGCTCCGTCAAAGCTCCGGCGGCGCAGTTATCGGCGTCGATTTTGAAGTCAGCTACTAAGCTTCGTGTGTTCATGCTCGGCACGAAGAAGTCGAAGCTACTCCAGGCGAAATCTGGAGACTCGGACAAGCAAAATCCACCACCTCCTCCACCGTCTCAGTCGCCGGAATCTCAACTGAAAAGTACCGTTACGGTGAGTTTGAAATCGGAGGAAGTGCCTATAGTTTCTCTGTTCACGAGAGATAACAGCTCAAGAAACTCCTCGTCGTCGACGCCTTCTCCGTCAACCTCGAAGAAGCAAAACGGCAACGAACTCGTCGTTTCGGAAGAAAACCGTTTCGTGATGATGCAAAAGTATCTCAAGAAAGTGAAGCCTCTTTACATCCGAGTTTCGCGTCGTTACGGCGACAAGCTAAAGCACTCCGGCCCGTTAAGCCTGGACTCCTCCGCTCCGAAAGCGGAATCTCCGGTGAAGAAGGCTCATAAACCGGGAAACATAAACATCAACATCCCGGCTGGTTTTAAGGTGGTGAAGAAGCACCTCGGTAAAAGCAGATCATCTTCCTCGGCGACGACGATTCCGCCGGCGGCGACGACAGTTACGACGACGACGTCTGAGTCAAGGAGACGTGACGACTCGCTTCTGCAGCAGCAAGATAGCATTCAAAGCGCCATTCTACACTGCAAGAGATCTTTCAATTCCTCTCGAGGTATCTCCATTAACATTTTTCTCTTAATATTTCTTCCTTAGAATTTTATTAATTATTATTACTATTAATTTTTTTTGTTTCAGATAAAGATCCGTCGGTGTTACCAAGATCGGTAAGTGATTCTTCCTCTTACGATAAATGAAACAATCGTGTTATCTTTTTCTCGCATTAACACCTGATAATTATGTTTATTGTGAATAGTAGCTACTAGTAGTATCTTTATCGCTTTGTATATACCGTAAGAGTGGTAGCAGCTATGTTTGGTCATGTAGTGATGATGACTATTGAAACTTTGGAACATAAAAGTTTATGAAGAAGAAAAATCAGACTTCTTCTTCCTCCTTCCCTCATCATTCTTTTGGGAGAAGGGGGTTAAGGGACAATAACTTGAAATAGTTACACACACAAAAACATACTATATATAATTAAAGTGATTGATGTGTTGATCGTTATGCCCTATTGTCATATGGATTATAAAAAATTGTTGGTGTTGTCTAAAATATTTGAAAAAAAGCAGTTTGTTAAAGAGAGGGCAAAAGATGCTAAACATGTCATTTACTTTTGAATTTGTTTCATTTCATTCATTTTTACTGTGTGAATTGTATATTAGTAAATATATGGAATGACGGAAAGAGAAGTAAATGCGAGGCTTTATTGATATGTGAGATGGTGAAAGTTGAGACAAAAACAGTGAAAAAACAGATTTACTTTTCCCTTTTCCTTTGTCAATGTGATGTTCTCTTTTCTTTTTGTTCTCAAGTGGTAAAAATATAAGGAAGAAACAACGACAAAAAGTGAAGGAAGAAGCGAATCCATTATTCGCCCACAATAAAAATCCATACATTTCAAGTTCCCGTAAGATATAGAGTAGGTTCTATTGAATAAGAGCAAAATTTCGCTTCCTATAAAATAATTTATATATAATAATAAACTAGGTAGAGATCCGTGCTTTGTGCGGAAAGAAACTATCGTAAAACAGTATAACATACATTACATATACATATATATATATAGTTTGCAGAATACATAATTGATAACATCTATAATATAATGTGAAATAACATGTATATAGTAAACTAAATGAGACAGAAAGAAGTTACATTGCATAACTTTCGGTTTCGGTTCAGGTTTTTGATTTTTTTGGTTTATGAAAAATATCTACCATATTAGAATCATATTTAATTTGGTTTGGTTCATTTTATACACCGTAGATTTTCGGTTTATTATGTTTTATACTAAAAACCATAAGTATATTTACTTTTTATAAAAAAAAAGATTATATGAATAGGAATCATATTTATTAAAACATAAATATATATTAATTAGTCTAACTTTTAAATATATTATTTTCTGTTTTATTAAACTATTAAAATAAGTGTAAGTAAGTAACAATATCAAAATATGATATTTGATTTTTTTTTAATTAATCGGTTATCCGAACCCGCAAAGATCCGAACCAAACATAACCAAACCGAAACAAATGATACCCGAATACCTATCCCTAATCAAATATAATAAAATGTTATTGATAAAAAAATATGTATTGTTTATAATATTTAAATACAACATATTTTAAAAAAAATCATCCGCGCCATGTGCGGATTAACAAAAAGATCCCAAAGAATAGAGACATGAGCGTACTCTCGAAAAATATGAACGTTCATCTAAATGTACAACATTAAAGTCGTGTGAGGAATGGTGAAACATTTAATTTCCCCCACCTAAATATACTATGTTATTACGTACTTATTTAGCGTAGAAGTAATAATTGATGGTGTTGTTTTTTACTGGACAGTTCGAGAGGGTCTTGGAGGATGGTAGAGAAGTGATGGACATTAATTCCCCCACATAATTGTACTATGTTTCTATTGAAATTTTCATCTCATCTGTCTATAAATTACATAATCGGCAAGCTTCTAATTTTCATTCATCAGTTTGAAAATTTCAGTTACAAAATATGAAGCGGTCTAAGCAAGCGGCGTAGCATATATGGCGTAAGCGAGAGAACATTAGAAATGGAAAATCTGCGAAGCCTTTGTAGATGCTATGAAGTTCGTCCACCGTAGCGGTATAAGAATCTCCCTGTCAGCAACCAATTTCTGGTTTATAAAGTGGATGGCGCACTTAATAGCATCTACAAAGGCTTCTGTAGATTTTCCATTTCTAACAGCCTCCGTCACTGCTCGTGTTACCCTTCTATATATTGCGTTGCACATTTTCTTAGACCGATTCATATTTTGTAACTGAAATTTTCAAAGTGATGAATGAAAATTAGGAGCTTGCCGATTATGTAATTTATAGACAGATGAGATGAAAATTTCAATAGAAACATAGTACAATTATGTGGGGGAATTAATGTCCGTCACTTCTCTACCATCCTCCAAGAAACTCTCGAACTGTCCAGCAAAAAAACAACACCATCAGTTATTACTTCTACGCTAAATAAGTATTTAATAACATAGTATATTTAAGTGGGGAAAATTAACTGCTTCACCATCCCTCACACGACTTTAATGTTGTACATTTAGATGAGCGTTCATATTTCTTGAGAATGCGCTCATGTCTCCATTCTTTGGAATCTTTTTGTTAACCCGCGCATGATTTTTTAAAAATGCGTTGTAAATATTATAAACAATACATATTTTTTTATCAAATAACCTTTTTATATTTGATTAAGGATAGGTATTCGGGTAGCATTTGTTTCGGTTTGGCTATGTTAGGTTCGGATAACCCATTTTAAAAAAAAAAAAAAAATCAAAGTTCATTTATACATGAAATAGAAAAATAATATATATCATATAAATTTGAATAGTGTATGCCAAAATACTTAAAATTAACATAAAAATTGGTTTAACTTAAATATTTGATAGGAAATCAATAGATATTTTAAGTATTTTTGATATTTTGATTAACGTTTAGTTATTTTAAACATGTACTTTTAACTATTTTATATATTTCCAAGTATATAAATCTGGTTCGAATATAGAAATATTTTCGGTTCGGACTGGATTTAGTTCCGGTTCTCTAGATACCAACCTGTTTGGTTTGGATATCTAACCAATTTTTGTTTTAAATTCAATACTATTTTTCCGGATTGAATTTGGTTCGGTTTTATGAATTCAGATTTTTTGGCCTACTCTATTTTTTTATATTGTAATAAAATTTTAAATGAAAGTTATGATGGTTCTTATTGATTTTGGGTATGCAACATTTTTAAAACCAAAAGGCTCTCTACCATATACATGTCTCATTTGGTTTGGTATCTCTATGTCACCCCATTCAGGTTCCACTGCCTGAGTTCTCAATCCCCACCAACAAATATTTCGATAAATTTGTTCGATTCTTAAGCAGAAATCAGAAAACAACAACTAACCTTGAAGTTTGATGTCCATCGTGCAATCGATCAAAGGTACCACTCAAAACGAGAACGAATATGCCCTTGTAATCTTCGAAGCTCCCACTCCTCGCACATCGCCTTCCCCATAACCTCGCCTCCCTGACTCACTCTACTTCTTCTCCACCGTCTCTTCATTCCTCCGCCGCCGCAACGGCCCTCACATGGCTATACTCGCTCGTCTCGTTAACCTCAATGACCTCACCGTCTCTTACATCCCTGTCTCCACCGTTGTCTCTTTGAAATCATCGGAAACATCACAAAATCGTCTCTCACCATCTCCGACACGACTCTCCAGAAACATCCCTAAAACATTCACTCAAATCTCACATTCTCGATTTATCAGATAATCTGATAAAAGGATGATTATCTATTTCGATTACTCTAGTCTCCAATCTTAGAGCTCTAAATTTGTCGCAAACTCAGATATCCGGTGAGATACCCGGCATCATCTGCGACCTAATCTCGCAAAAGAGTAAAAAGTCATTTTACTTAATTGGTATGATCGGTTGAAGAGAAGAAAATATATGCATTATCTTTTTATTAAGCGAATTATGTTATATGTGTACCAATGGCATATATTGTAATTTCTCTAGTAAGTAAAAGGTCATTAAAAATGGAAGCTGAGAAAGGCTATGGTAATTACACATAAACTATAATGGTAAACTTGTAAATAAAATACAAAGTAAAGATTAGTTTTCAAAAATGTTTCTCTATTAATAAGTAAGGGACTAATTTAGAACAATATTGCTGACTCTGATTTCAAATTTATCAGTTACAAAATCATCATGTGTGCACACGGGTTACAAAATGCATGTCGATTATTTTATCGTGTTGTAACTTGTAACATTCAATGCTTGATGCTTTTAGCCAATCATAAATGATGTATTTGTACTTGCAGTATGTCATAAAAACGACAAGTATGTAAGGGATTTTTTAAATATATTTTTCTGTGCCAAAATTGAGTAAAATAGTCTAAGCCCAAGCCCAAATATTAGTATTATAGTCGACCCACCGGTTTCAGCTTTGTCCAAATTTCTGTGAGGTTCAAAACAGTATTAAAATCCGGATTGACCGAATCGAAATTTCGGACAAAAAAGAATCCAAATCAACTTTCATTTCAAAGATATCGAGGATGATTGGTTGGGCTTTATCTCCCTACTTTAACTTTATTTATTTTTAAAGCACTATATTTTACCAATCATGTTGTAGCTTTATTTTTGTTAGTCAAAGCCTACAACAAATTTCTATTAACTTGCCGTCATCTTTAAACTTTATTTTTAAAGCTACAACAAAAAATTAAATCAAAATTTATTCTTATGTATTTTAGTCAAAACACCTACATCTTTGTTTTATAGGTTGTAGAAACTGTAAAATAAAATAAAATTATCTATAATATCAAATTAATTAGATAATCATAATTAAAATATTTATAAATATTTTTAATTTAGTTATGGGTGTTTTCAAAATTATTCAAATATTTTAAATAACATAAAATATTATTTACATATCACACTTTAAATAACAATAAACTTTGATAATTTATAAAAAACATTAATATAAATGATTTTAGTTGATAAAAAATAATTATTTTATATAAACATCGCATATATTATTTTAAACTATCTACGACATATAGCTTACGGCTACAACAAATTTATCTACAAGAAAAGTCTCTAATAAAATCTACAAGAACAACTTTACAAATACAACCGACTTACCTACAATTTAAATTTGTACGTACCAATCGAACCAATCATCACCATTGTTTTTTTGGGCTAAAATCGTTTGATATTGTTTCCATATCAAACAAACAAACGGAACCGAATTCAAATTTGATAAACGAAAATAGTTGAAGGCATCTTCAATAGCTTACCTCATTTTTCCTTTAAAATAAAGTAAACTTAAAATGAATTTGTATTTTATTCCAACAGTTCTTTTTTTCTTCAATTTTTTTTTCAAAGTTATTATATTATTACTATTTATTATTGATTCTAAAATATTTATTATTTATAATATTTACAAATTTTATCGAAATAGATTGTTTTTGAACCTTCTTTTTTTTGTAGAAAGGGTTTTCATTAACGCGGAGAAACCAAACTTTACAAAGGAATAATAAACAGAGAAGCGAAGAACATAAGCTAAACTGGAAAACAGTCCCATCCCAAAGAAATACTTATCCAAAGCGCAAGAGTTCTTCGCCACTAGCATCAGTGAACTACAAGAAAACAATCATAAGTAAACTGAATACCAAAAGTAAAGAGAGGAGCCGGCAGAGAAGTCAACAACCACTTCAATTTCATGCTTTTTTGGCACTGGCTGTCGCAGCCGCAATGAAAGAGCTCAGACTGAATTAGCGGTGAGGGAAGAGTACAGACCAAAACCAGAGCCTTTCCAGCATTTGAAGTGACGGTTAGCTTTGCCAAACTCCAACTCTTTGTATTCGAGACCCCACAATGGGCAGACCCAAAATGTAAGGCGGAGGTTCGTTCTCGGGATGGCTCCACACCACCGGCAACGGAGAAGCTATGTCTTCACTGCCCGCAGCAGAAAGACCGGGTTAAGATGGCAGCAACCGAACCTAAGCGTTACCTGCAAAGAAGAAACCAGAAAGCTCCTGTCGTTGGTGACCGCGAGCACGTAATCCATTACTGTGGATGGAGCATCCTGGACCGAGTTGCCACCAGGAGCGAAGCTCAGATCAACTCAACAAAAGAGCTCACAACCTGGACCCGATTCGCAACTGAGAACCAGAGACGATAACTACTTTAATCAAGGCCGAGAAATCTCGATGGCAGCGAAACGCCCAGGAACGAGACCCAAAAGGCAAGGAAGCCTCACAGAGCCTAGAGGAAACGGAGAGGACGGGGGAGGAGCAACCGAAAGGAGGAGCAGTTACGAAGCCTCAAGTCTCCCATCACATAGACGTAATAGAAACCTGAAGACCCTTTACCTGCACGCACTTGACCGGAGAGCTCGAGACTGACACACGACTGAAACGAGACCACCGAGCACGCCTAGCTGAAGCGAGACCAACTAACGTCAACCTTGAGGCTGATACAAACGACGGAGCCACCCTCAGGACACCCAGAGAAGAAGCACACCGAAGCAGACCAGACTCCAAACTGAACCAGATCCGCAAGATATCAACTGAAACAAGCGCAAGAACACCGGACATTGCACAAGACGCTGCTCAGACCTCCACACGCTACCACCTTCTATCGGAGACCCAGATCTGAAAAAGGATAACTTCTAGATCTCCGACAAGGAACCCTAAAAGCCGACTTCACTTTATGCCCACCCTCCACAGAACCCTCGTCGGAATACCAGAGTGCCGGAGCACGACGCAAAAAAACCCGATCCGCCGGCGAGACCAGAGAGACAAGGACAGCGACGACCTCCAGGGTTACGAGCATATCGGGAGCGGGAGGAAGAGCCGCCATGAAGCAAATAAAAACAAGGACGGGAGAGAGGAGGACCTCGATACCGGCAAAGCCGACCGATGTCGGGGAGAGGCGGAGATTCTTTGGTTTGTCTTCAAGAGAGAGGAAGAGAGAGATTATTACATAAGTTTAGTTTTTTTTAAAAAACGATATAGTGATATATATACTTAAAACTATATTACTAAAGTATTAATAGTTTCTCTAAAATATAAACCATAAATATTAAATATAAAACAAAATTATATAAAAAGTTACAAACTAATTTATTAATAAAAGCTTAGCCTTAAAATGATGCACTATTAGAAAAGTTTTTTTTTTACTTTTTTGGATGTTTTTCTTCAAAACGAAAGACCAAATTAAAGTGAACCAACCCGCTTTTCTGAATGCTGGATGGAATCCGCTTTTCTGAGTGCTGGTATGTGAAGGTTGTAAAATTTGTTAACCCGATTTAACCATATCCTAAATCAAATCCATCTCATCAGACCAATATATTAAACGGGCATTCGGGCCGGTACAGTATGGCTAATAGGTAGATGTAATGTGATGTGTATGTCATCTACGAGTCAAAATATGGGGCATTCGTATTAAATATTGGGGAAAGTCACCTAAATGTCCATTTACTCCACCATTAAATTATTGAGAAAATAATGCAATCACTTTCTTAACGCGCTAAACTTTTTAGTTGTGATTTTCGTATCCAAAATACTAGATGATAATCCTCGCCATGTGCGGAATGAATATTTTTTACAAATATTATATTTAAATGTTATAAAGAATATACATTTTGTTATCAATAACATTCTTTACATTTGATTAGAGGTAGATATTTGAGCACCATTTGATTTGGTTCGGTCCGGATCATTGTAGTTTTGGTTCGGTTCAGATTTTTGTGGATTTGGTTCGGTTTTGGGTTCATTTAACCTAATTAAAAAAGTTTCAAAAAGTAAAGTTTATATATGTTTTAAATTTTTCAAAGTCTAAAAATCAAAATAATATATCATATAAATTTGAATAATACATGCCAAAATATTTAAACTTAACATAAAAATTGGTTTAACTTAAATTTTTAGATAGGAAATCAAAAGATATTTTAATTATTTTGGTATTTTAAGTATCAATTAGTTATTTTAAACATGTACTTATAACTATTTGTATATATTTCCAAATATTTTAGACAACTTAAAAACATCTTATATTTTGTGTTTATTTTTTAGATATTAAATTTTAAAATAATTAATATATTTAAGTTTATAAATCTGGTTTAAATATATTCGAATACTCTGAATATTTCTGTTGGGATTGGGTTCAGTTCTGGTTCTTTAGATACCAAAATTTTGAACCCATTTGGATATCTAACTAGTTTTGGTTAAAGTTCAGTACTATTTTTGGATCAGACTTGGTTCATTTTTTAGATTTAGATTTTTTTCTCAATCCTATATTTTTATTGTAACAAAATTTAAAACGAAAATGATGATGGTTCATATTGATTTTGGGTATGCAATAATTTTTAAATTAAAACACATTTTACTATGAACGTGACCCATTTAGTTAATCACTAAAAACTGTTATATGTCAATTTGAGGAAAACAATGGACTGAACTTAAAAAAACATTACCATTTCAGATTGTCAATCGACACTTCCAAATATTTCATTTTGGTGTTGTGATGAATAGAGAGGGGCTAGGATTAGAAAAAGAAATTTGATACGCACTCCATGCCTCGTTAGGTGATTTCAGTAGCTTATAAATAAATGTTCGTTGTATCGATCTCTTGTAAGATTTTTGAAAAATATTAATTAATAAAATCTTACACTTGCTAGAGTAATCAATTGTTTCTCAATTAATATATAGGAGATTAGAGTAATCACGTAAATCAAAACAAAACATCTTGCTTATTTACAATATTTTTATGGTAAATAAAACAAAATAATTATTTTATTTATTTTATATGGTATATAATTAAATTTCAATGATGTTAACATAAATATATAGTATATTTGACTATAAACATTTATTTTGAGACTTCCTACTCATATGGTTTTATTAACATTTGTATATTCTATATAACAAAAAATTTAAACCATTGATTTTAGAATTTTTGATGTGATATTTTTTCGATGAAAATTTCAAAATTAAATATTAAGGTCTCAATACTTTTTCAATGCAAATTCCAAAATTAACATATTTATGTATTTTTAAATGGTACTTATAAACAATATTAAAATTGATATATATATATATATATTGTTTAATGTGAATTTCTATTACATAAAAATTCATATTAATACAATTTTATGATCATTTGTATTTTGTTATAATAAAAACAATTAAGACACTGATCACAAAATTTTCAAAGTAAATTGTAGCTGTTTTAAAAATTCAAAATATAACATTTAAGAAAAAAATCTGATTTTTTATTATATGGTTAATATGATTATTTAATTTCTTTTAATAATATAAAACTAAACAAAAATTAAAAATGATACACAAATTGTTATCAAATCTTTATTATCTATAATCATTAATTGTCATAAATATGTAATCATATTAGATAATTCTGTAGCTTTTATATAAGAAAGGTATATTTGTTTTTAATATTTTGGGTTAATATAATGTTTCCTAACACATTATATTATATAATTAATGTTTTAATGTCTCTAGCATGACATATTAATTGAATTGGACCTCATTTTTTCAATTAACTATCTAATTGATTGACACATCAACACTGAGTCTTTTTTTAATTATTACAAAATTGAGGTTACATCTTTTCAAATGTTCCTCTATTAATATATAGGGGATTCCCCTGTCATATACCATGAAAATACAATATCGCAAAAACGCAAAACAACAAATAAATCTTCTTAACCGGATTACAAAACCGATTAACTACTAATCACATTAAGAGGATGTGATGCCATGTGTATGTGTGAATCAAAATGTAGGTCATTAGGGCATCTCCAACCCCACACCATTTTTTTTTTTTCAAAATAGAGTAAAAGTGATTATGGAGTAAAGAATGCTCCAACCCTACTTCATTTTCCATTCCATAATAAAATTTACTCCATAAATAGAGTAATCTATTTTTTGTTTGTTCATTATTCCATTATGGAGTAAGAAGTAGAGTAAGGTTGGAGCATTTTTACTCCAAAATTATTTTTACTCCATTTTAAATGAGAAAATGAAATTTTACATTGGAGATGCTCTTTGTACCAAATAATGAGAATACCATTAATGTATAAATTGTTGAGAAAATAATTTAACTTTCTTAATTTTTAGTTAACATCGATGAATAAGAGATACTTTTCATATACAAAGACCATGAATTACAATATCGCAAAAACACAAAACAACAAAGAATAATAATCTTCTGATTACCGGATTACAGAACCGATCAATAACTACTAATCACATAACAAATTTTGGATAAACCGACCGTTTAAATTAAGTCTCATGGTACAACTCATCACACCAATTTTCCATTTTCTCCTTCCCATCACTTTAATCCTCCCTCTAACCTCGGCAACACTAGTCAGCTCCAAAAACCCAGACCTCAAATCCGAATCCAAACCCCTCGTATTCAATAACCGAAACGAACCGATCTCAGCCTCAATCCCGGTTACTCTAACCGTCTTATGAGCTTCTACTCTCCTCCCGCCAATCGTCGTCTCTCCCACAACTCCATGATCAGCGTAAACAACTCGCAACGAACTGTCCTCAAACTCGAAAGCTCCGAAGTTCGAGTTTCGAATCGAGATATCGCTCACTAGCGTCGCGTTGAAGTAAGGGTCCGATGAGTTGCCGCCGAACCGGAGATCTCTTGTGGATATAGATACGGTTTCGATCTCTGGTTTTGAGATGCGGAGAAAGATTAAGGAGAGGATGAGACAGACTGCGAAGACGATGACGATGATTGTTAGGGAGTAGACGATACAGTTTCCTGGAGGCTCCTCTTTTTTCGGACGCCAGAATTTTGGTCCGTTCTGTTGTTCTTCATCGCTCCGGCCATAGATTTCCGTCGGTGCTAATGTCATACGATCTTCATCAGCCATTTTTGATCGGTGTTGTGATCAGAGGAAGAAGAAGAAGAGAGAGAGGAGTTAATGGGAAGGTATGTGGGTAGTTTGTTTCATTTGGCGGTTAATAGAGGGGTTTAGGGGGCTTTGGTGGGACACGTGGCGAGATCATGGTGAGTTAAGAAGATTCCTCATATAATTTAGAGACGCGGTATTTTTGTTCACTTTTCCGTAGGTTTTATTTCTTGACTCAGTTTTAATTTCTTCAAAAGTCTTTTTCGGAGGCCGTGGTTTTTTTTTCTCTACTGCAGATATTTTTTTTAATTATTATTTTGTGCTTTTAAAAATACGATATGCTCATGACAAAATATATATCTCTTATATATTACCAAAGGACAAATTTTTATGTAGTTTAAGGATGCTTTCCATTTTATTATTGCGTCGTACTATATTATTATTATAGCTTGAAACTGAATCATTTCAATTACTATAAGTCTATAAACATATAAAACTAAAGTAGTCATGTGTACGTAACAGTAAACAGGAGAAACAGAGTCAGCTTTGAAAAGTCAGACGTTATTGAAAGAAGGATGAAAATCAGACGAGAAAGAAAAGACAAATCTCAAATCAACCAATTGGAAGAATGCTAAATTAAATAGTTAATTGTTGTTCAATTAGTTAATTAACGTCGACGAATAATTTGCAACCAAGAGTTGTGGTGGTCGTTAGTCCGTGCCGAAATGGTTCAAACTCTGTCATCTATGAACCTCCAATGTTTGTCTTTTCTTTGATTACTGAAGCATTTTAACTATCAAAAGATGAAAAAATATTTTGACATGCTTGACCTATTTCAAAAAAAAAAATATGGCTGCTCCAAATCTAATCAGTCAGGGCAAACTCGAGTTCATAATTAGCAAAAATCTGAAATCAGCTTTATAAAGGTGAAAATCTTTGAAGTTTTAGTACTTGGTTAGTTGGTTGGTTCAAATTGCAACAATTGAACTAGTCCATTTTCCCACCCAAAGACCAGTATTGGATGGAACACCCACTTATCAAATGGGTGATACATTTAACTCATTTAGGATATTTGAAAAACAAATGGGCTTAGTGGTTCAGAAGTAATAACGATTTGGACTGATCCATTAAAAAAAGATTTGAACTTGGATCTGAGAAATTGGCATTCCTGTTTTTTTTTTTTTTTTTCTGAAATAGAAGGGGGCAATCCTTAAGAGAAGGAAGTAAAACAAACCCTTTTTTGGTCACTGAAACAAACCTTGAATACAGAAATAATAATATTTCGTGCTGACAAAAGAGTTGTTCTATATAAACTCATTCATCTGCGTCAGAAAAAAACTCTTATTCCACTTTGATATGAGTTGTTTCTTTCAAATGTGGAGAATAGAGAAAGCATATTTGTTTGATCAGAAAAAAAGAGAAAGAAAAGCATATTTGCAGAAAGGATGACATTTTTAAAAGGTTAAGCGCATTTTATCTATGTAAAACTGTGAAAGTTTATCTAGTAATAAAACATAATATTTTAATTATATATGTTTTCTTATTTTAAAACAAATTTATTTAAGTTTCTTTTGAAAAAAATTCTTACTTTTATTTTTTATTATTATTTTAATTTTCACATATTTAAAAAACTTAGGAACACTTGACATCAATTGCCTCCAGGAACACTCAATACACTCATATTTGTTGGTATTTAACTGTTTCCCAATAATTATGATTTAATCAATTTTATACAGTATTTTTCAAATCAACCAAATTATATTTAAGTATTTAAGTAATATAGTCATTTTACTTAAAACTGTGAAAGTTTATCTAGTAATAAAACATAATATTTTAATTATATATGTTTTCTTATTTTAAAACAAGTTTATTTAAGTTTCTTTTGAAAAAAAATTCTTACTTTTATTTTTTATTATTATTTTAATTTTCACATATTTAAAAAACTTAGGAACACTTGACATCAATTGCCTCCAGGAACACTCAATAAACTCATATTTGTTGGTATTTAACTGTTTCCCAATAATTATGATTTAATCAATTTTATACAGTATTTTTCAAATCAACCAAATTATATTTAAGTATTTAAGTAATATAGTCATTTTACTTAAAACTGTGAAAGTTTATCTAGTAATAAAACATAATATTTTAATTATATATGTTTTCTTATTTTAAAACAAATTTATTTAAGTTTCTTTTGAAAAAAAATTCTTACTTTTATTTTTTATTATTATTTTAATTTTCACATATTTAAAAAACTTAGGAACACTTGACATCAATTGCCTCCAGGAACACTCAATACACTCATATTTGTCGGTATTTAACTGTTTCCCAATAATTATGATTTAATCAATTTTATACAGTATTTTTCAAATCAACCAAATTATATTTAAGTATTTAAGTAATATAGTCATTTTACTTAAAACTGTGAAAGTTTATCTAGTAATAAAACATAATATTTTAATTATATATGTTTTCTTATTTTAAAACAAGTTTATTTAAGTTTCTTTTGAAAAAAAATTCTTACTTTTGTTTTTTATTATTATTTTAATTTTCACATATTTAAAAAACTTAGGAACACTTGACATCAATTGCCTCCAGGAACACTCAATACACTCATATTTGTTGGTATTTAACTGTTTCCCAATAATTATGATTTAATCAATTTTATACAGTATTTTTCAAATCAACCAAATTATATTTAAGTATTTAAGTAATACAGTCATGTTTTTTTTTTTAAATTTCACAATAGTTTAACCCGACTAAAACTCAAACCTCACCTTAATTACAATCTGCAAACTTGTCATATGTTTAATCGGATTAAACTACTAAGCAATCTGTTAGATGATTATGTTAATTAAATGTGATTTAGTTAAATTGAAAAATTGTGAAAATAATCTAATTATTGGTCAAATAGATTTAAGTCTATTGGACCTTGGTGTCGATACTAAATATGGTTGGATTGTAGCTGTAGAAAATTTATGGTAAAATTTAGACTGTAGAATTATTTGATGTAGCTTTATCTAAAGTAGCCGTATAAATTAAATGAGAAAAATAATAAAAAGGAAATATATTCCTACAGCATTATTTTAAAAAAGAAATAAATTCCTACAATCATATTTTTTGTTTTAGAAAATAAGGTTTCTACAACCATTTTTTTATTTTATTGATTTTAACTTTAAAAACTAGTTAAATCATGATTGTTAACTTAAGTGATTGTAGACAGATTTTAAAGCTAAAGTCACTAGTTACAATTCAACCAATCATCCCAAAGAAATAAGTGATGTCAATTAGAAATCTCCTCGACATTATTTTAAGTGATTTTTTAAGTTTGTTTACGTATCCTCACCATATTTATTATCATTAAAAAATATGAAATGACTTAATAAAAATAATAACATGGTTTGAAACTAATTGTGATATATATATATATATATATATATATATATTTGCATTTAATGTTTGATTTGTATTTTGGGTAAGTTTCTTAGAATATTGTAATACCTCATATATCATCATTAAATTAAATCTTTTGAATATAACATTAAAATAATGATTATAAAAGTTAAAATATATTTTTTTAATTCTTTAAAATTTTATACATTTTCAAATTATAAATTTCTAGTCCTAATACCATCAGTTTTTTTTTAATATCTACAATTTTTAAAAATACTATTTAGTTTTACTTTTGGATAACTATAAAAATATTTCTACCAACATTTTCTCTTAATTTTATGCAATTTATTTAATATATTTTAATCAAAAATAGAGAAAAGTCTTTCTAAAATCATTTTAGAAAGACTTTATACATAAACATTGTAGATATTAAAAAAAACTGATGGTATTAGGACTAGAAATTTTTAATTTTAAATATATACATAATCATTCTTAACTATATTTTTTTAAAAATATTTTTTCTTAATTTTATGATTAATTAAATAAAATTAAAATAAAATATTGTTAAGCAAAGAATAAATTTATAATATTATTCATTGTTTAAAAAATTAAATTATATATTTGCCTGTGATGCAGAAAAACACCTAAATAGTATTTAAACTTTTTGGGGTGTAATAAATAGTATTAGACTTTCTGTAGTGTACATCTTATATTAAAATTTAATAACAATAAAGATAAATTATTGGAATTCCCTTATTTCCCAAATATTCTCCCAATAGTCTAGAAGCTCTACTCTCTCTTTCACCGACTCCACTGAAATTTTCAAAGAGCAAAAGAAATCTTTAAGAAATATAAAAAATCCCCGAAAAATGTCTTCTCCCTTCCTAATCACATGGACCTTATCAACGCACTATCAGCTTACATCCTCTCCGTTTCCTGCAGCTGTATTGCACTTTCTTCACAAGCGAAAACGACTTCGGATTTACACATCACAGTCCTTTTCTCTCACCAAACCCTCACCTTCTAGAATCTCTTATCTCATTTGCTTGATACGCAAGCAATTAAGTAAACCCTAAATATATAACATGAAAAAGTTACTACAGTATATTCTTCTATCAAACTTCCCCTGTATATATTTCTCCTCTTAAATATTTACACGTATGCCTCGGTGGATATAGACCTAGAGAACGTGTGGAACTAAACGTTAACACACTCACTTTTGACAGCGTGTTAACGTGTAATTGCTTTGAATTAAAGTATGTATGGGGAAAGGGGAGCGAAGAGATTGATTCTATACTATTAAGTGGCTTTAGGTTTCTTCCTTCTTCTCTTTTAGAAATGCTCCTTGTGGAACTCAAACTTCGTTGAACCCTTTTGGTTGAATGTGTTGCATAGTTTGCTAAGCTCTTTGCCTAGAACCGGTACTCCGCAGTAAAACACTCCTGTCAGAGAAAGAAATTCAAAGATTTAAGAATCATTTTGATGCTTTTTAATTCTTATTGTTGTTTGATCGTGATGGAAAGTGAAAGCTTCTATCAAATCATGAGAGTGAAAACTTCCATAAAAGCAGTCACCCCTCAGAATACGTTAATGAAACTCATTGCCGTATATAAAATTGTAAGGGAAATGTGTAGACTAAATTGGTTGAATCTAAAGATATTCTCGTTTTTGTTTATATATGTGAAATCATAGAGGCAGTGATAGTTACCTATTCTTGCATTGCAATGCTTGGAACTTAGCTTAGAGAGAACCTTTTTCCAGTTGGGTCTTGCAAAATGTGTCCTGACCTGAAATTGAAATCACAAATGGGGTTCATTATTCCACAAATGGGATATTGGGGACCGTTTTGACTTTTGAGAATTCAAAAGAATCACGTACACTAGTGCCAGAGACAATGTCGACTCCATTTTTGGCATGGTTAAGAGCTTGAACCATTGTAATGAGAGCTGAACGAGCATCACCTTCTTCATATACACTTGTCAGATAGTTATGCATCTCTATCACACCCTGTTCAACACACAAGATAGCAAATCAACTTTGATATTCTCAGGAAAGCGCTAAGTGATTCTCTTAGGAAATGCTTTACCCGTTGGTCAAGATCTGCTACTTCGTTCATGACGCCTTTGAACCAATCAAAAGAGCCTTGTTCTCTTGTCACCCAATAGAAGTAAGCATTTGTGGTTTTTAATATTTTCTTTCCTCTCGGTGTACTAGTATTGTTGCCACTGTTGCTTCCTGTGCTGTTCTCTGATGATCTACTAAAATCCGAGATCGAATCCTGGAGATGTAAAATATATTCATCAAATACACATCTTCATTAATTAGTTGTTTGGGGGAAATAGAGACTAAAGATTACCGCTTGCTCCTCCATTTTAACAATGTTGTTGAGCAAATCTTTCAAGATACTGATAAATGGAGTTGCACCAATGCCAAGACCAACCAATAAGAGAACATCATATTTTCTATAGTCTTGTGCTGGGGCACCATAGGGTCCATCTATCAACAGCTTTGGCAAACTGTAACAACATTTTTACTAAACACATCAGAATTTGATTAACTAAGAGTTTTTGAAGTCTCTGGTTTACTTTTTATTATACCTCTTCTTTGTTGTCTCGTCGGCTCTGAGAAGTCCACTTTTACCGGCAACCGGTGGCTCACACACTTCAGAGAATACTCTTTTGAGTTCTTGAGTCCAATCTCCGAGTTGTCTGATGTGAATACTGAGATAATCATCTCCAGGTGCTGAAGTGATGGAGAATGGATGCCTAAATCAAATACAAATTAGTAAGAAAGATTTATTTGATTAATTAGTAAGAAAAAATGTTCTCATTTGTTGTAATTTTTTACCATTCAAATGGAGAAACTGCTGGACATTGAACGAACATGTACTGTCCACTTTTGTAACGAAACTGAGATGGTTTCGACATTTGCAGCGTCAGAACGTTACCAGGATATATAGCAACCTAAGGGAAAAATGAAAAGAAATTAGATATTTAAAAATCGAGATATGATTAACAATAAAGAAAACAGAGTGCTCTGTTTTGGTTTTCATTCACTTACCTTTAGAAGCCGAACCGAATAAGAACCAGACCGGAAGTACCTAAGTGTTCTTTCTCCACCATAGAGTAAAACTGGTACTGCAAGATACATCCATGTCTGCAAAAAGAAGAAAAGCATCTCACAATCAAAATCAAGATTACGTTTATGTCAACAATTAACAATCTTGGAATCATTTTAGAGACTTACCGTGTGAACATACCAAGGTTTGGCGAAATAAAGGAAGATACCGTGAAGCACAAGCAAGACATAGACGATGATGAACAAATGGTGCGAATACCAAAAGGCGTTAAAGCCAGTAAGACGATCAAATGGCTTCGGAAGTTTGACGAGGTTACGTCGAAACCATCTCGTTGCTAATGTGAATGAAATAGCCATCAGAATGATCATTAAAATCCCTGTGATTCCTTCAGGTCCCTTAACGAGATCAAAGTACGTTGGCTGTTTTTGCTGAAAGTAGTGAAACAGATAGCGATTGTAGTCATATTCCGTGGCTTTAATGATTCTTGGGAAATCACAAGCAATATGGTCTCCAACATGAAGGATCACTGCTACTACAATGGCTCCTGCTATTGTCTGCACATTACACAAAAGACGAGTGAATTTAAAACAAAACAAAAAAACTTTTTCAAACCCTAAACCAAAAAGGGAAAGCGAAGTGTAATAGCTGTTTAGCTGTCAACTTCTAGTGCGTGCACAAAGAATATGAGCCCCACATTATCAGCTTTGCTAGACAGACAGCACATTGCGTTCGAAGAGGGCTTTGTATCTAATCAGTGTTGTTTTTGACTTATAGAGTCACAAAAAGAAAGTTCTAATGGGACCCCAAGAAAATGCTAAAAAGTAACAATCAAATGAAACAAACAAATTAAAAAAAAAAAGTTTATATTTTCAGGGTTTATTGTATATGGTTCACTAACCTTGTGGAAGTTGATGTTATCATCAAAAGGAATAAAGTAGGAGAGTCTTGTGGATCTGAGCCAAGTGATTGTGTTTCTGCAAACTGGGAAAAGTATAAGAGCCATGTTGAATTTAAGTGTCTCTGCTGCTCCTTTTGCTGTGAGTAAGCAATAACCCATCACATGAAATGCATCTTTTTGCTTGTATTGGAAGAATTTCCACAAGAACAATCCAATCATGATCATGACCCACAAAGACAAAACCCAGATCCTTTTCCAGTTCTCTTGCATGAAGTAGACGAAATCCGAGCTCATTCGATGTATTCTGCTATTCTTTCTTAACCCTTGAAGGTTTTGGCTCAATGCTTGGCTTGTATAGCTCAATGCTTGACTGTAGTTGAGGTATGTATCTTTTTGTAGAAGCAGAGTCTCTAGTTGCCATAGCTACACAAGGAAACAGCAGCAATGAGATCTTTGTCTTATTGAACTATAATAACAAAATGCTTATGAGTTAGATGTATGTAACTAGACAAGCTTAAACAGTGTCATGTATTAAATTTAAAACTCTATTCTACCTTAATTGGACATTTGCAATAGTTTAATTGTTGTAACTACTTCACCAACAATTTGAGGTCATTATTGAATGTCAAACTTTAGCTAATGGATTAGAAAAGAAAAGGAAAAGTTTATACTATATTTGAGCTGCTGAATAGAAGGATCTAGGTGTCAGCAAATGAGATAGAGTGGAAAAAGGTAAAACAGAAAATAATGTAACGCCAATAAAAATTTATTTTATATAGCACAAGTATTGAATTCTATCTATGGGCGGCGGTTTGGCATACTTTATTCGGTTTGTGTAATGAAAGTTGAACTCTTTTTTTGCAATATAATATTCACATCATGCAAGCACGGAAACAAAACATGTGATGGCATGAAAATTCAATTCTCATTTTGTGACATATTTAAGATACAGAGTATTGGGACCAACCAACCTCTATGTAGCCAAGTCTTTCAGGGTCTAACTCCTCCATAATCAAAGCTGCATATTCCTCTGCTTGTTCTTTCAATCTTGATAGCTTATTTGCAGATGCACTCAGCATTATAATCTGTAATAATCCATTTTTTAATTTTGCAAACAAAAAAAGGGTTAAAGATCTTTCATAATGTTAAGTAAGACATCTCTATTACATATAGTGTCACCGTCATTAGATAATAGTGAACAACTTGATTATTTAGTCAAAACCAATTAAAAAATAACTAATTTCAACATATCATGCCACCTTAATTACAGATAAGAATCTAAAGGCATTGGTAAAATATCAAGGACAAGAAAATTCGCATTTTGTTTCTTTTTTTATTTTTATAATATAGATGGAGTGGTTAGTATATCAGCGTTTCATGCGATTTAAGGTCACCAAATCCCCGCCTAACTTTTAGTATATGTATATATATAAAAACCAAATTGAATTTTACGATAATGTAACATTTAAATATTTATTTAACTGAAAATTAATGAGACAATCAATGACGTTAATTGTCTGTTTGTTAGTTTAAATATTTTTCAAACTAGTCAACATTTAATTAATTACCTCCTTTACTTCCTCTTCTGTAATTCTCCCATCTTCATTCTTGTCCACTCTGTAATTTCCGACAAGAAAATGTCATTAATAGATTGTGATCGATTGCGTATTAATTAAAGTCAAAGGTTCTGTAATAGGAAAACGAGTTTAGTATAATTAAAACATACGCATCGTCAGGAACAATAATTCCCGCACACATGCAAATTACCATTATCATAATTAAGAAGACTGATCTGGAGGGGGATCGTTTATAGTAAAATGATTATTACGAGCTTTTAAGATTAATGATTATTAGTAGGAAAAGTATGATTACGAGTAGTAATCTCATAACTTTATCATTAAGTAACTTTTTCTTTTAAAAAAAAGAAACTTACATGTCGAAGAAGATCTGGAGTCGAGAATCGAAGCTATCGTCGTTGATTTGCAACCAATACTCGTAAAGCTCGTCGTGACTGATCTTCTCAACCTTCAACCTCCTTCTCCTACTCAATGCATCGTACAGTTCAAGTGCAAACTCCTTTGAATCTTTCATTCCTGAGAACAAAACACAAAACAACAAAAATCAAGTTCTTGAAAAAATTAACATAATCGAGTTCTTGAATTAAAAAAAAGGACATGATCGAGTTTCGAACCTATGCACTGGGCGAAGTCGGAGCGATAGATGTAACCGTTCTTGGCAAGCTTTTCGAAGTTGGTCTGAACATCGTTCCACCCTTCAACGTTCTTGTTCTTATTGCTGATGAATCTTAACCCACGTAGCGCTCTCTGAGCACTAGACCGAGTCCGATCCAGCTGAGCTCGTTGCTTCCGCAACGCTCGCGCCTCTAGAGCCGAGTTCACTATACCACCGCCGTTTTGGTTCGCGGAGGTTAACGTACCTGAGAAGGAACGAGACCACGAGAACCGTTTCAGCTCCTGCGATAACTGCTTCGCCTTCGCCACTGCCTCCGCCTTGAGCTCCTGAGAGAACTGCCGGAGCCGGTTCGAGGAGGTGCGCTTCATCGTCGGAGATCTCGAGATCGAGACCGGAGTCATCATCCCCCCGCCGGCTCCTCCACCGCCGGAGGTTTCGTCGGAGATATCGATGTTGATGGAGGTCGCTGGCTCGACGCTTCGGAGGACGATGGTGTCGTCGTCTTGGAGATCGATCGTGACCTCGACGAACTCTTCACCGTAACCGCCGTTGGAGCATTCGGTTCCGGGAGAAGTGGATGCACTTCCGACGGCGAGTCTTCCGGCGGAGACGGAGTCAAACGACCACCGGCGACGATCGTTCTTGGAGAACGGCCTCATTGATGAAAAATCTAATGATCCAGGGGAACACTAATTAGGATGAAACTGTTGGGATGTGTGTATATATATATATAGGTAGGTGGAATCTTTGAAAGGAGGAGAGGGAGAGGGAGAGGGAGAGGGAGAGAGAGAGATCTTAGACGCGTCGTGGCTCAGTGGAGAAAGCCATTTTTCACGCGCTGTGCATATCTGTGCTTTATAGGCGAGGAGAGAGAGAGAAATTGATGCAGAGGTTAAAAAGACTAGAGAGAGAGAGAAACGCACTGAAGCAGAACGTTGACGAAGAGAGAGAGGAAACACGGCCCATGAGCTTCGAACTGGACCGGCAAAAAGTTTGCGCAATATGCTCTTTTTGAATTAAAAAAAATTATAATAATAATACTGATTTTAATGTTTTTTTTCTCTTATAATTTTTTGTTATTAACTGCGAAAAATATAGAACTATTTTATTTACGAGAAATATTTGGTTTTATTCTTTTCTAAACCTGAGCACATCAAATATATAATTTGCAAAATAGAACAAATTGTTTTGTAAAAAATATATGTTAATCCCAAGTTAATGTACAAAAACAGTTAAAATATTATGTTTGGGTTCTACATTTTAAATTCAGGTTTTAAATTTTCTTTATTATTATGAATTTTTAATCTTTTGATATACTGAATTTATACAATTTTAAAATTCTAAATTTGGTGTTAGGTTTGAGGCCTGGGACATGTGGGACAAAAGAACTTGCTATTTTGGAAAATTTAGCTTTTCTTTTTCAAGTTTATATTTTAGTTTTATGTTATATATTTGATTAGACAAATGAGACTTGAGAGTATATCAGCCATTCTATCAGTGGGGTGTTTTTCTACATAGAGATAGTTTATTCGTAAATATCACTAATTGTTTGCTCTTCCATGAAATATGTAAGACATGTATATCTACTGTATCCATGGCGTTTTACACGAGTGACTGTGTGAATGTTTGTCTCTCTGCAAGTCTACTTAAGTCTTTCGTCCGACGCGTTTTTGCCAAAGTTGTGCTTGTAAATATTTGAGAGAAAAACAAAAGGGACGACTTTGAATATAAGCTTAGACGAAACTTTTGGATACAAGTGTTGTAGTGATTGATGTATATAGTATATACAGGCCCGGCCCTGGGCTAAAGCTGGTAAAGCAATAGCTTTAGGCGCCACAGATTAAATATATTTAAAGGGCGCCAGAAGTCGTTAGAGTCACTTTGCCTTGGTGGTTTGGGTGTTATTGTTCTCGAACTAAGGTAAAGTGTTCGAAGTTCTCTCCCTTTAAAATTTTTTATTTTTCTTTTGGAAATTAGTAATAAAGATTTGACCTCAACGATTTGGTTTCCTTTTGTAAACAAACTTAATTACTTTATTACAAAACTACATTAGATGATATATTTATTAATAAATTGTTTAACTAGGTAAATTCTAATTATTTTTAAAGGATATATTTTTTTCTTGGTTCTCCACATCTCCCAGTCTCCAATGTACCAGATTTTTTCTATTCCTTTGGTTTTGCTGTAATCTTTTATATTTTTTTCAAAAATTATAAAATCTAAAAAAAAGTATCATAAATTATGCTCTGATATTCTGTGAGACATTTCTCAAATGAAAATGGTGTTGTTAAGGTGATTTTATCATATGTATTGCTATAATTTATAGTTTTTTTTCATTTATAAAAAATACTATTTTAAGTATAACTAAGAATCAATCAAGTGGATTGTCAATGGAATAAATACAAGCTGACTGAAACATGATTATTTAAAATTGATCAATGATTTCGCAAGATTTTTTTGTCTTATATTTTATTTTTTGGATACTAATTAAGTTTTAATAATGTGTATATTGATTATATATTAAAATACAGTAAAATTAGTTATAATCATAGGGCATAATTTTTTGGATGCGCTTTAGGCGCCAAATTGATCCGGACCGGCACTGAGTATATCGTTAAATCCACGACGACAAATATATTTGTCGTAACTGAAACGAGTTTAGTTTAAGAAGAACAAACCAATTTTGATAACAGCATTTTTTTAAAATGCTTCACTAATAGATTCAAAATATTTTACATCAAACTGAGTATGTTTCATATGGGTCGTCGAATAATCTTGTATCGCGAATATTCACTTAAGACACGAAGTTGTTTTTAAGAATTTACTTGTATTCTTTATAGGAAGCCACACATATATTTTGAGTGCTTGTGTGTGCCTCTTCATTTTTTCATAGAGATTTCAGTTCAAATATTAGGTTGTGTAACAATGTTAAGTCGTAAAACAAAAACAAAAAACTCTATGCATGTATGAAATTGAAATGTGAAAAACTTGATGAAGATTTTGACTGTACTATATCTGACATTAAAATATCGTGTTATTCTGTAGAACGAGCCCCCTTATGGTATAATTGATCAACATAATGAAACCTTTTTTATTCCAGCGGTTTCGTACATGATACATCTATTCATCAATAAATCTTTTAAATTCTTCAACAAAAAGACAACATCTAAGCAAAATATTCTAAGTAGTTACGTTTTTATGTTACAGAACGAATAACCTTTTCACATCTAGATATCTATATTATATTAGTATCTATTTTTTTGTTGGCTATATTTGTAGCTGGTTAGAATTGGTTTAACATTTATGCAATACATCTATGGGATAGTGCTTAACTAAAATTAATTAGAAGGATATTTAATTTTCCAGGCGTCTACTTAAACAACTTATTTTTAATATAAGCTATATGATATGGGTATATATATATATGTATATATATGATGTATGCATGCAATGTTTCAACTTCTTCGTGAACTAAGTAGAAATCAGAACTTCTTAAGATTGTGACTTAGCAACAAACTAATTTAGACTTATTGGACATAAGTACATTCTAAACGAAATGTCGATTAATCTAAGAAATACATAATTAGTTTCTTATTAGACGTTTACTGAGGAACTTTGTCTCCTTCATTCTTGTTAGTCTTTGAAAATGTTTTCGTATCTACCAAGTGTTTACATATATTTTTTTTTTGTTGATTGATGAATTAAACCACACATGATTGTTTGAAAGCTAATCCTATATTATGATGTGCGTTCGACCCTAATTGATATCAAAATTATTATTTACGGAAAAATGAGACTATATTATGACATCTCATACTAGAATCCGTGAGTACTAATCTTATAGCCAACGTTGGTATCATTATGATGATACATGATATCTCATACTAGAAGTCTAGAACCAATGAGTACGATGGTACTAATTAATCTTTACGAACAAAGTTCGAAACCTAGATACAAAAATGGTACCAGACCAGACTTCTTTAGGGAAGCTCCTCAAGACAAAAAAAATATCTATAATCCTTTGTAATTAGTTGATAAACGGTCGCACAAGGTGTAAAACTGATTTTTTTTTATTCAAATAAATTTTACGGTCATTTAAAAAAGAAAATATACGGCAATTGATAGTCTAAAGTAATACGTTAAGATGTTGTCAAATTAATCGGATGTAAAAAGTCAAGCTTGGTTCTAGTTGATATAGAAATATTTTCAGACATAACTAACCTCAATTTAATAAAACATGTGCTTTTCACGCCAAACCATTTTCGATTTAATAAAATATAATTGTTAATGTAGCCACTAAAAAGTTCTTAAAGTTATGTGGATGAACAATAATCAGAGGTTTTTAACATACTCGAATTTAAGAGATAAATTTTGTATATAAACACACTTGTGTATATATATATTTGTAGAATTTCTGTCACTATACTACTATATTCTGCAACTTTTATAATTTCGAAGGAAAATAACGTAGTGAAGTACTATGCATATCTGACTCTAATGTTGTAATGAAGAAAAAAAGTCTACTGAAAGAACATATTTAGATTAGTATACGAGACCTTTATATACTTACAACATTTTCCCTTAACTGCAGATTATAAAATCTAAGGGGAGTTAACCCACCTGCTTGACTTTCAGGTTTTCAAAATTTGACATATCATGTGCTTTTCGATGAACTGTTAATTACAATAATAGGTACCTTTCTGATTAAAGCCAAACATTTTTGGAATGATGGATCAACTCTAACTGTTGTTTGTTTAATTTATTATGTCGTCCCACAGACAAAATAAATTTTTTAGAATTAGAGCAGTTAATTGTTTCTTTTGTGTTAATGATTATATATATGTTTTTGCAGAAAATAAAGGTTCCCTTTACATAGGTACAGAAACTTACCAAAATTAATGGTCACCAAGTCAAAAGTTTGTTTATAATATGTTTATACACGATAAGTTATAGACTTAATAGTTTTATTATTTATTTTTGTTTCTTCAAAAAATAATTTATTTTTGAACCAACAAAGCAAACAATATGCATATGTATCATCCAAACTTCTGGGCTTCTAGAAGAAAATTACGTAATGGAGGCCCAATACAATGAGAGAGGGGCCACCACATATCTGGAAGTCAATGACCCAACTACTTATAACTTACAAAAGAGAATCTATGCCATCTTATTTGTTTGACAAAAAAAAATGCCATCTTATTTGTTTAATTAAAAATCCTTGAAAATTATTTATTTATTGTTGTTGCTTATTTGACATTTACAATTCTCTTTACCCTACCAACTTTCACTAACGAGGAAAAATGTATGATTATGAGGATTAAGTCTAGATGATGACATAAAGCTAGCATTAGTAAAATAATTTCTTATCACAAACATATAACTTCTGACATCAAGAAAATTGGCTTGATGCAAAAAGCAAGAAAACGATAAAATAGCAAATGGAATGAAGTAAGAACAAAATGTTTTTTTTTTGCCAAAAAAAAAAGAAAAAACAAAACAAAATGGTTCTCATAAATCATTTTCCCGTTTTCTGTAAACACTTATGGTTTAATGACTATCAAATTTAAAAGCGGCTATACTAGATAGATCAAGCTTATAAATTAATGTTTTCTTCTATATCCAAAAAGCAACTCGTTAAGAAGTTTCAATATGTTCGATTTGATTGAATCAATATTTCAGTTGGGAATTATATTCTCAATTGTACTTCAAAATAGAGTACAAATTCGCATTGTAGTCTCTAGTGTACTATTTGATAGGGGATTTTCTGTTGTACTACCTTTTTTTCTTTTGCTTAACCTACTCTACTTTGATATGATGCTTTTAGAAAAAGTTGGTAAAATTGATTTTCTTTTTTTTTTTTAAATTATATATTAACCAATCCCGAAAGGGTTTCAAAGTCGAAATACAAACCCGACTCAACCAAAGATCTAGATCAATATTTTACAAATCTAGTTTCGCATCACCACCTATCCGGCGCGTTCTGCTAGACCGCTCGATAATCACTAAATTACCAATGACCGTTCTCTTCTATTGACGTTAACCCCGGGGAGGTGGGTTTTACCTCGTTTCCTTGGACGCCGGAGTCCCCGGGACGCCGCCTGAAGTAGCTGGAATCGGTGATCTTACCAAGTTTGCATTCTTCTTTGTCCATTAAGCGCAAGACAATCAAAGGAGAGACGGAACGAGAACATCCATACCTGAGGAGAGCTCGAACCCCACTGCACACTCGCCTTCAACGCAAAAGTCGGGTCTGATCTCGAACGCCTCACATTGCCTAGGAGAGTCCTGAAAACCTGCACAACCAGCCAAAGGCACTACTGATAGGATCAAGTAACCCGACTCAGAACTGGGATATGCCCTTGGCCAACCGAGACACTGAAACGAGCAACGACAAATACTCGCTACCGGCTGTCGCCTTTGAGAACCAAAGGACAAAAGGTTGAGACACGTCAAAACCATCCTCTGGTGTCAACAAAGGAAGATAAGAAAACCACAGAGACCAAATTCTTAAGCAGAGACCGTCGTCACCACCATAGAAGTCGAAGGCAAGGACGAGAACTGAAGATCCAAAGCTAGAGCGAGCCCTCGAGAGCACATCTACCAGCCATAGACGACTGAAATCCGAGCTAAAGAGATCACCACGAACCGAACCGAGTTGGGCATCACTACCGACGCATACCACAACACGCGTTCGTCTCCGAAAGAACCGGACCTAACTTGGTTTCACCGGAGAGGAGACGAGTCTCCACGACACCGCAGAAGACCACAAAAACACCCAGCTGAACCGCAAACAACCTCCGCAAGACCTACTAACCACCGCAAGCCGAGACAGAAGAGCAGCCTTCACTCCAAAACCCGAGCATCGAAACCAACAATGAGAGATCTAAAGGGGAAACTCGATCTACTCACAAACCCTGAAAAACCGACTCCTCCGACAAGACCCGCTCAAACTACACCGCGTGCTGACTCCAGATGAGGTCGAGATCACCGACGAGGCCGTCACTCCTCGCGAGCGGAAGACGAATCCGTAGATGTACACCAAACCAGAACCAATCACAAAGCGATGAGCGAACGGAGTGAAAGAGAAGCAAAGAGCAAACGGAGGAAAGGAGAAGGGGGAGCTCCGGTGTCGGCACGCGCTCTCACTCGCGGCCGGACACCGGCGCTGAACTTCAATTCACTTTAGAGAACGAGAGAGATGAGAGAGGCTGGGAGGAGAGAGAAAAATTTTTTTTTTTTTTTTTTTGGTTTAAAATTTTTCTTGGTTTTTCTGTGAAATGGTATTCAACTAAATAACCAGTAAATAAAACATAATTTCAAAAGTATGTTAAAAACGTAAGAAATACGAACTCTCCGATCGTGATCGGTGTGACACCACGTAGATAAAGTTCGAACTAGAACCGACTTCGTGATGGCTTTCCAATATTAAATATATTATCTTAGGTTAAAATAATTGTTTATACACAACCCATTAGTTACACATGTGTAGTGTATGCCTTCTCAACAAATAAACAAAAAGTTATTCTATCTTTTTGTGGTTGAAAGGATGTTTAAACTAATTCTCTAAAAAGGATGTTTAAATTAAAAACAGTTGAACGGTACAAGACTATGACTTATGAGCCATACAGTGTTTTACAAGGAACATAAGATAGAGGAGGTTCCTAAGATGAAGAAGGTGAAGATTACATACAATTTGACCGTTGAACATGAGTCTTGTATGTAGTCTTCCACAATCACGACTTCCGCAACCGCTACGACAAAAATGAAAATAGTATAGCATGTCTTGGAAACTAGTTTTGTTTACAAAAGCTTTTTAGCGTTACACGGCGCTTAAGCGCCTGAAATTTTGGAAACAAGAGCAAGTTTGAATAGTGACGCGTTCACTGCGTTTGGTGAAAACGTAAAAGCAGCTATTATATGACTATTAAATTTTAATTATTTATTTTAATTTATTAGTGGTAAACGGTAAACGTAAAAAATACTTCAAATTCATGAGAATCTTATGCGTACGCGTTGCCTGATTCGTGACCAAGAGTGTGTTGTTGGTGGAGACTAAAAAGAACAATTCCAAATTTAGGAGTTGACGAAATTTTCAAAGCTAAAATAGTCTAAATGTGATATGATAACTAGAAGCAGACCAAACTCTAACAACCATCTATATAATGCCAAAATGAAATCTCGTATTTTCTGTTCAACACGTTAAAGGGACATATTTCAAATTGCTACTCCCCTCTTTCCAAAAGATTTTTTTAAATATTAAAAATATTTTAAATATTTAATTATTTATACAATTTTTAAAGTAAACAATTCCCACTGATTGTAAACCAATATCTTGTTTGCGAATGTGTTTTAGTTATCGTCCATAAATATTCTTAAAAATTTGCTTATATTAATTATTAAAATATGCATTGAGATTTCTTACAAAATTTTCTTTAAGATACAATTGACAATGTAACTACAATTTTTTTTTGGTAACCACAAAAGTGCTGAAATACATCTTACAAATCCGGAACGCCTGTGTGCCAAGAAAACTGACCACTTTGTCTATGAAAACACCACGTTAAATTAGTTTGTTACAAAAACCACTTCTAACACATTCACGCAGTCCATTACCCATGAAACATGAAGTGCTACATAAAATATTTCTTAGCTCCTATTATTGTTTCTTCCACTCTTTCCTTACTGCAAAACCATCTCCAACCTCAAAATTTATCTAAACTTTCAGCTCAGCCAAAATCTTTATTTGAAATTCGACATCACCAACCATGTGCGCATAAATACACGTATTAAGGGTTAAAAATCTTCAGCTCAGCAATAACACGGTAGTGCATACATACTAATACAAAGATAATAAAGTTGGGATTTATATCATTTAACCTCGAAGAATTAATAATCTTTAAACACAACAGACCTTAAAAGAACTGTGTGGCTACAACTACAAATGAAAAAAAAAGTTACAACATTGAAGGCAATACATATATAAACTATATATAGTCTTCTGCACCTCCTAATCTGTGCAAATAGAGAAGAACTTACCTTACACCGTGACAACATTCATATTTACAGACGACTCCTACCACGTGGTTTTGTCCCCCTTGTAATACCAGACGGGCTTTATGTGTAACGAAGCTCGGTTTTATCTATCAACCGATTCCTGGAAACCTTCGAGATTTATGGGGATAAGTGGAAGACTTTTGGAGTGTTCTCGTTGGTGGTGGAGGCGGCGGCATCATCATACGGGAATGATTCTTGAACTTGCTTGAAGATGAATGTTTTCTATCTGACTCTATTACGGAAGATGATGATGAGCTTGGGAATAACACTTTCTTGTTCTCCATCGTCGATAATTTCAGTCTCTTTGAGGGCTTAGGAAGATGATGACGATCATGATGATTATGCACTGGTGCTGAATCTTTTCTCACGTGGTTGTTCTTCTTGCTGCTTGAGATAAGATGTAAGGAGGAGGAGGATTCAGTTGTTCCGTGCCTTTCGAGAGGCGTTTCTATTAGTTTGGATTTGCGGGCCTTCATTGACTTCTGAGAAAGCTTCGTTGGCCACCTGAGGATTCCGTTTGGGTTGTTGTGGTTTCCGGATCGGACTGCAAAGTCACAAAGTGTTTGAGCAGCTGCTAGTAGCTGAGGACATGATCGAGCTGCACAAAACATATTATTATCACAAGATGATTCCAGGTGGTTGAGTAATAGCGTTTGTGAAAACATACCATCGTCTTGAACATCACGTGAGCCCTCTGCTTCTGCATTTGATGAGAAACAGATTCATATCATACAGTTTTAGTTAAGAGAATAAAAGGGTGAAGATTTCGAAAAAAGGAAACACCGAAGGCAGATTCTTACCTGTAGGAACACATGCCCCTTTTTGAAAGGTAGACACAGATGCTTCTGTGCACTGGCACGAAGTGGTGTTAGCTAAAACTGCCTGAGAGGTCTTAGATCCAGCAACAGTTTGCTTCTGTACTAAGCTTTGGTTGAAAGTGAGTGAATCCAGATTTGCGAAATGATTGGTTATACTCTCGTGAGAGCTTATAGTAGTCTCGGCTATTCTTAGCCATCGTCCTTGACAAAGCGTTTTGCCGGTAAGAAGCTTTGCAGCTTCCGAGTTGGTTCTAGAGCTCGCATTATAAGCCTGTGACCAAGGGAAATGTGGCAATCCGCCACGATGAGGTAGTTGTTTAGCTGAACGCTGCTGGTCCGACATGTTCTTAGAGTTTTGGGAAGGTTTTGAAGCATCTTGGAGCAGAGAGTCTAAATCTTTCGACGGAGGAAGGCCTAATCTTTTCAAAACATCGCTAGACTCGCATAATGGAAAATTAAGTGGTGTGGAACGAATCTCAGGATTGACACAAAGATCCTGAAAAAGAACAAAGAGTAAATAACTTTTCAGTTGAACCAACAGAAGCATCTAAAGCATGTTATACTCGTATACAGGTCATATCAAGAACATATATGAAATTTCAAAGTATTGAATTAAGAAACAAACCTTAGAAGATGAGGATAGACCTCCATCAAGAGAATTTACTTTAACGCTGTTTTCACCATTTACTGTGGCAGAGATAGAGCTAGGCGACTCCAGAGATCTGCTGATGCAAGGGTCTAATTCAGCAGGGATTTGTGATTGAACAGGCCTTCTAGTTGGAAGAACAGACCAAACATTTCTCACTACACTCAGCAAAGCGTCATTAGGATTCTCCAGTTTCTTCATTTTGTCTTTGCCCAAAGGTGGAGGACACTCATAAGAGCCTTCAAGAAGCTTGTTCAATGACAAATCTTCAACGAGCTTGGTAACATCATTTATTTCAGGTTTCAAGCCATATGCACCTGTATACAAGGCAGATTATGAGGTAGACAGAACACTACAAAAAGATCACAGCGTATCATGCGACGAGGATATAAAGACAAAACTTAGCCATATTACCAAGGTCGCGTCTAAATGAAAATACTAGTAGTGAAAACACAGGTTCTGTGACTCTCACATAGTCCCTTTGGTACCACACGGATGCAAAGAATATGTCAGCCAATGAAACCTTTTCCGTTAGATGTTAGGGATACTAAGAAAAAAAAGAGATTCAAAATCACCACACAACCGAGGGAACCTCTAAAGCAACATCAAAACAGGTTCACTCCAAAGTTCAGATGGTGCAACCTATAGAACTGAAAGTATACAAGAACTAGCCACAGTAAATGAATCAAGTTGAGGATGGTTAAATCCGCAGCACACTATTGTTGGATACCACAGAACTAGTACAGAAGCAGTCACATACCAAAAAATGCATTCTCGCCAGTGGCTGGATTGACGGTTGAAAAATTTCTAGTGAGAACTTTTGGGTTCCTCTTATCACTTCGCTTGCCATTACAACTGCTTCTTTGCTTCACTGCTAAGGGTTTATCTATGCAGCATTAAACAATAAACAATAACAAGTCAACTGAGAGTTCTCACTAGAAAACTCAACAAATTCATATACTTTTGTTGTTTTCATATACCTGAGAGACTAGATCCTTGTCCACATATCTCCTTGGTGTCATTTTCTCTTGGTGTGTCATCTAAAAGAATCAATCTAGACCTTTTGGAAGTAAGGTTACTACTACTACTTCTCGAAAGCTTTCCTCTTTTCCTAGAAGACTCTGCACTTTCCGGACTGGCGATCGGTAGATAACCGTTCTGAGGCTCGGAAGAACTTTCGACACGGAGTTTTGTAAGCCTATCATGTACAAACTCGTGTGAGTGCAATAACTTCCGCCATTGCGATGGATCTGAAACCCCACTGCTACTCCCTCCTCCTGGAAGATTTTAGCAAATTTAACCAAATCTCTGATTGGATCTACAACTATAAATTCAAAACGGAAAAGTAATAAAAAAGGTCAAACCTTTCTTACTAACTGAAGCACTGCAACGCTCAATCTCGACACGAGTCTTCTCACAGTTGTTGTTGTTGTTGTCTGCTGTTTTGTTCGAAGAAACCCTAACTCCACCACCACACCCTTCGGATCCCATAAGCTTAGCCGGACAAGAAACCTCCAAAACGTCCATCCATCACCACCGTGAGAAGACGACGACATCGCAACCGTGTCGGCTGCGAGACGAAGAAGGCATCTCTTTCTCTCTTCTTCCAAGCTTAAAAAAACTTCGATCGAGCTCGAGAGAAGCTGATTCGTGTGGAAAATCGAAAGCTAAAAAGAGTTGAGACTGAATTTAGGGATTTGGCGATTTGGGGGAAGAAGAAGGGAATGGTGCGGCTGCGTGGTTGATTTTTTTCTAGGGCAAAAGGAAAAATGAAAGGGGATTAAAGACGAGTATTTATAGTTTTTGGGAAATTAATTTTGTCATCTTTGGATATGCTGTATGTTCCGGTGTGCTCGTCCTTACCGGTAGGCATGACGTGTTAAGTACATTATTGCTGTAGAGAGTGATCAACAACCGTTCGATACACACTGGTGACGAGGATTTTGTGATCTAACGGCTTTAAAGAGTCATGTAGGCTTGGGCACGTAAATGTTTTTGGTGCGTTTCTGAAATGTCCCGTGGAGTATTCAGGTGTTGGCTTGGGAACATTTATTTGACGGAATTGCCCCTTATCTGAATACGAACGCCGTTAGATTGTCTAGTGTCCGTCAAATGTTTACATTTTTTCATTCGATGAACTAAATTCACTTTTATTTTTATCAACACTAAATTCACCTTCTTCTCTATTAAAAGAAAAGTACAATTTTTATCTATCATAAAAAATCATAATAATCTATTTCATTATTTCATCAATTACCAAATATACAAATTTTTTTAAAAAAATTTCTAACTCAAATGACAATATTCTAAACTATACAAAAGATAACATCATAGATTCTAAGTATATATTTTTTGAAATACAATATGAGAAAAATATATTGTAAAAATTAAAGTGGTATAATATTTTGAACTTTAAAATTAATAAAAAATATTCAAAAAACTTAAAATCATAACATCCAAAATATCATATATCAATAAAATATACTAAGATAATATGATAGATGATCTATATATAAACTCTACTAAAATAATAGAGCTAAATTATTTAAACTGAACAATGAATTTACTTACAAAATTCTGTAATATACTAAATTATAGATGCTAAAAATATATTTTAAACACATCATGTAAATATAAATTATCCTAAACAATTATCCTTTCTATAATGTAACTAAATAAATTTTTAAACTGTATTGTATGCAAACTGTAAAAATAAAAAAATGTTTTAAAGGGGATTATCTATTTGATTATTTCATATAATAAATTTATTGTACTGAACTCGAAAATATATTAGTATGTAATAACAATTAAGTAAAATGTATAAAATAAATTATTATATATTAATAATGTCGAATATGAAGCCTAACCAATAAGACATATAGTTACACAATATATATAACACTAAAATGTAAATCATATATTTAAATTATTTACAATAATATCAAAGTTATATACATTTATAAAATGAAAAATTATCCACACGAACGTGCAAATCAAAATAGTTTTACATTAAAAACTAAGAAGTACAAATAGTTTCTCCTCTATAGAGTTCAACAAAGATATTGTTCTAATAGTCTAAACTATTCTTAAGAGTAAGATTATACATCAACAAGAAATACATGAATTCCTTTCAAAACTCACCAAAAACCGTCCTTGAAAAAGTATATCAAACTATATTTAAACTGAACAATGAATTTTTAATTGATTGGTTTTATTCGGTTTGATTTTATATACCAAACTATATTCATATACCGCGATTTCTTAAAAATGACGTCTATTCAGTATATCCGGTACTACCAAATCAAGACCACTTTCTCTATTTCGATTCAGTTTGGTTTTAAGTGGTTTGGTTTTATCGGACTGAACACCTCTGCCGCGCACATAAAAATTTTATCCATGGTCATTCATTTTTTATGTTACGAAATAGCTCTTCCCTTGTTCTATTTGATCTATCTCACTCAGTCTTAGTTTTTGACAAGTATTTCCTCAAGCATTTCAGCTACCACTCCAATTATCAGCTATCCGATGTAGACAATGAAGTGAAACAACCATGTTATTCTAAAGAATGGTAAATACACTATTTTGTATATCAAATGGTTATTCTATTACTCAGACTTGAGGTGGTCTGAGAAACCAAACTAGAATAAAATAACTAACATAACAAAGAGCCCTATAAAAAGACCGAACAATTCTAGCTAAAAACGAACCATCTAACTATTCGTCCTGCGCCAAATTTAAAAAATTATGAAGGATTCCCGATGAACTTTATGCATCATAATTTTTTCACATAAAAACTAAAAAAAAATATTTTTCTTCATTTCAACACTCTTTCTCTAAACTCTCTATCAACCAAAGAACAGCCGGGAATTTTCCCCCAAAAATCCCCTTATATCATGTTAGTCATCTATTATCCTCTCAATAATCATATATGTTTTTTTCCAACCTCAATAATCATATATGTTAGCTGTATATGTGTTATGTTATTAGAATTGATAGATTTTAGTGATTAGAATGTTAGAATTGAGTTAGGTTGGTTGATTTAGGATTAAATATGTTAGATTGGTGTTAAAATTGTTAGTTTTAGAACTTTACATGTAAGATTTAGTATTTGAAAACTTAATTTAAGTTTTTTGGTGTTTTATTTTTCTAAAACATTTTTTTGATTTTATGAAACTTTTTAAGCTTTTATAAAACGTTTTTAAGCTTGTTATAAAAAGTTTGTTACAATTTATAAAACGTTTTTCTGTTTTTTTTTTTTAAATTAAAAAACGTTTTTTCACTTTTTGAAATGTTTCCAATTTATAAAACGTTTTTATATTTTTTAGAATTTATAAAAAACGTTTTCAATTAAAAATAAATTTCAGTCTATAAGAAACTTTATATTTTTAAAATTTTATAAAAAAAAAATTCACTTCTCTAAAATTGTTTTCAATTTATAAAATGTTGAAAGTTGTTTTCTATAATTTTACAAACGTTTTTAAAATAATTATTATAAAACGTTTGCCGGACCAGCCTTCGGAGGCAGCGGGAGTGTTCTACAGTCACCACCAGCTTACAATCTCTTCTCTGGAGATTCTCCCAAAGACATCGTGTAACATCCCGAGTTGTGATATATGAGAAGGTTTAAGAGAATTGATTTGGCTACCTATGTCATCAAAGTCGACTTACATTTTCCATCACAGATCCGTTTAGAACTCCAGAGTTAAGTGTGCTTGGGCTGGAGTAGTGAAATGATGGTGACTTATCGGGAAGTGATTCGCGATACCGTTCGAGTGAGGCCAAAACATGGGAAAAGGTCGGGTGGTGATTGCAGGGTCAGTAAACAATGATTGCGAGCCTTTGGAAAATTTAACGGACCGACCTTCAGATGGGATGGGTTCCACGGGCCGAGAGAGCGGGCGTGGGTGGTCCATTAGCCGTGGACGGATCGGGGTGTTACAAGTGGTATCAGAGCTTGTTAGCAATCTTAGTTCTGACCTGAGAGGCGTCTTGAGAGCTGTTGTGGGGTGCAACGAGGACGTTGCGTTCTTTGAGAGGGGGTGAATTGTAATATCCCAAATTGTGATATATGGAAAGGCTTAAGAGAATTGATTTGACTACTTATTTCATCAAAGTCGACTTACCTTTTTCGTCACACATCCGTTTAGAACTCCAGAGTTAAGCATGTTTGGACTGAAGTAGTGAAAGGATGGGTGACCTATCGGGAAATGATTCGCTATACCGTGCGAGTGAGACCAAAATACGGGAAAAGGTCGGGTGGTGATTGGAGGGTCAGTAAACAATGATTGCGAGCCTTTGGAAAATTTAACGGACCAACCGTCAGATGGGATGGGACCCACGGACCGAGAGAGTGGGCGTGGATGGCCTATTAGCCGTGGACGGGTCGGGGCGTTACACATCGCTTGCCGCTTTCTTGAGTTAGTTTCACGGTAAGGGCTCCTTGATATTTTCTTCCTTGCTTGGAGAGTACCATTAGATCGGGGGCCAAGGCTGCTTTTAATAGGCTTGCCTCTTCTATGTTTGTCCCAAGATGCATTTGCAGTCAGCAGTCAACATATCTTTTAATGGATATATGACTTCCTCCAAGTCTTCTAGATTCGCCACCACCTGGCTGAACATAGATGAAGTTTTCTTATCTTGTTTTAGAAAGTTTTTGAGGTGTGATTGTCATTAGATAGTGATCTTTTGCTTGTTGCACTACAAGAAAAAGAGTAATTTCAGACGGCCAAATCCGTCAGAAAACGGTCAGAAATGGTCTGTCCCGGCCGAATCCCACAGATAAGGCTGTCAGATCTATATGGTCAGAAATCTAGAATCGATCGGAAATTGTTGGAAATTTCTGAGAGATAACTGACGAAATTTTAATGGTCGGAAATTTCCGACGAACGTATCCGTCAGAAATGGCCGTCAGAAATTTCTGATGGGTAGTGTCGTCGGAAACTTTTGACGGCTAAATCGGTCAGAAATTTCCGATGGCTTTCTAACAGATGAGGATTTGATTTTAAGTGGGGGTTATTAGTTCTAGTATTTTAATGGATTTAGAAATCTAAACCAAATCAAGTGTTATTGGTTTTATGATTTTAAAATCTATATGCAAATCTAGTGTTATTGGTTTTATGATTATAAAATAGATTTTGAAATCAAGTGTTATTCAATAACAAAGATTTATTTAAGGATTTGATTTGAAACAATATTTGAATGGATTTGTAGGTGTTTTTATGCTCAAAATACAAAGGAACAAATACAAAGGTAAACCTTGTTATTCTCCTTGGATTTGTGATATTGACTTTTAAAAAAAAAAAATCTCTAAACATCACAATATATTTCTTGTTCACGGAGATATGAACCCCACCGCCTACAGCTACAACCTCATCAAACATTAGATTCTTTTCCATCCAACTTCATGAAGACATCCTGAATAACGTAAAATTACATGTCAAGTAAAACTGACCACAATTTTTCAAGCTTAGCTTTTTCTGCTGCCTTTGTTAAAATTTGTAGTGCTTGATTTTCTTCAAAATATAAATGCCTTCATCTTTCTGAATTTGAAATGAGCTAATCAATAATTCTCTCGGTATTGTAAAAGTTAAATTTCCCTGTCGTATATATATATATATGAAAACTTGAATGGAGGGAATAAAAAGAAGATTGTTCATTGGTTCAAAGTAAAAAAGACATGTTGCATTGCTTAGATCTGTGTATATATGAAAACTTGATTGGAGGGAGTAAAAAGAAGATTGACAGCTCACTGTTTTAAACAAAGATAATCATTGACGTCAGCGACTCAGCGAGATAGAGAGATTGAGTAGTTTCTTATTTGTTTCTGTCATTAATTGTTTCATGAGTAGTAGATGTTGCTTTTTACTTTCTTCTCTGTTAGATGGAATGATTATTGCTATTTAAACGTTTCTTTGATTTGGATTTACAAACCAATAACACACCATTATGTTGTGGTTTGGATTTCTAACAGTTTTTTATCACATAGAAGAAAGTGTTCTCTAGATTAAGGACTGTTTGCATCTTCACAAATCAGAGATGACCGGAGATTTCATAGAAATTTTAATAGATTTGGAATTTTAATAGATTTGGGTGTATTCCATCATAAAGCAAAACGATGCTGACTTAGTCCTTACTGGTAAAGTGATTGCTTCCAAGGCAAGAAACTCTAATTTCGTCTTCTCTCCTGCATCACTCAACAGCGTCCTAACCATGGCGGCTGCCGACACCGCTACTGAAGAACGTAAGGCTGTCTTCAACGAGATTGCTACCGTCGCTTTTGCTGATGGAAAGGCGAACGGTGGCCCAAAGATCACGGCGATTAACGGCGTTTGGGTTGAGCAATCACTCCGGTTGATCACTCTTATAAGGATCTGTTGGAGAGCGTCTTCAAAGCTACTTTCACTCGAGTTGACTTCCGGTCCAAGGAAGGTTTCCCCCCATGCCTTAGTTTTTTTTTTCTTCTTCTTTCTTTTTGTTTTGACAAAGGTTCTAAATTTCTAACTTAGACCACAGTTCCCATGCCTTAGTTTTATATGGGATTATATTGGATTTATTTTAACATGTTTTTATTGTTCTGCAGGCTGAACAAGTGCGTACAGAGCTGAATAAATGGGTTTTAGATCACACAAATGGTCTCATCAAGGATCTTCTTCCTCCTGGGTCCGTTATAAGCGAAACGGATAAAGTTTATGGAAACGCATTGTACTTCAAGGGAGCTTGGGAAGACAAATTCAGCAAGTCAGAGACGAAGGACAGAGACTTTCACCTTCTCAATGGAACCTCAGTGTCTGTGCCGTTCATGAGCAGCTCTGAACGCCAATACGTTCAGATCTGTGATGGTTTCAAGGTCCTTAAGCTCCCGTTTCGACAAGGCCTTGATATCAAGCGCAGTTTCTCAATGTATTTCTATCTTCCCGATGAGAAAAGATGGTTTGGATAATCTTGTTAGTAAAATGACATCGACTCCTGGTTTTGTGGACGATCACAATCCAAGACGGCGAGTTAAAGTTGGTGATTTCGCAATTCCAAAGTTTAAGATCTCTTTTGGGCTTCAGGGTTCAACGGATGTTTTTGAGGAACTGACGATCTTAGAGGAATGTGTTTCAAAGGCTTTGTACCATAAAGCTTGTGTCGAGATCGATGAAGAAGGCGCTGAAGCTGCTGCTGCTACTGCTTTCGCTGTGAACAGATGCAGAGACCTTTCTAATAAGGTTGATTTCGTGGCTGATCATCCCTTTCTTTTCTTGATTAGAGAAGACACGATGGGAACCGTTTTGTTTGCTGGTCAAATTTTCGATCCTTCCCAATTTTCTTAACCGGGCTAAGATCAGGTTTAAAGAATATGTTCTGGCGGTTATGGTTTAAGTTTTATGTTCTCACTAGTATTGATCCCGTGCTATGCACTGGCATATTTTTGCTTGCAAAAACGTGAAATTCGGAATAGAAAGTGCACACAAGTAAAGGAAAGTGAAAATTTTTGTTACGTAAGGAGAAGAGAAGAAATGAAGAAATAGATTGGATATGGGAATGAGCCAATCATCAACCACCACTGAAACAATCAGATCTAAGAGAATTAGAAAGGATAAAGATTCCAAAGAGCAGAAAAGGTTGATACATTCGGGTGGGCGGTGGGAAGGAGACATGAAAGAAGCAAGTAGGTGTCGAACTGTCGACGATCTTTACGTTGACGTCTTTAAGGGTTATTTTTTGTGGTCAATGGAACAAAAAAAACATTCGGGTTTTTCTTTCATCCCTTAATTAAGACATTGGCAGTTGGCTGGCGCTTCTTCACCATCCTGCGCCAAAAGTCCAGCAAACCAACGTTCTTTTGTCTCTCCAACTCATATGTTTCTTTATTTGTAAGGTTCACTATATTACGTATTTAGAGAATGAGGACCAATTTCTTGAGAAAATACAAATTTTAATAGAAACATGTACATACCTCTGTTTTGTTTTCGAGATTAATCAGGCAGCACCCATTTTGCCACCTTTTCAACATTAACAGAGGCGTTTCCTTGAGCTACATATAAAACAGCCTCGAGGTTTTTCCTGCTTTTAAATTCACATTGATTTAGTATGTTACTTATCTTTCTCCACAAGACACTCGATATATCATCATGAGCTCTTTCTAATCGCAGAAACAGTTTCTGTAATGCTTCAAAGCTTATGCTCTTGTAACACAGTATGATAACAAAGCAAACATTATAGTTTTGACATTGTTGACCAAACACTTACCTGTTTTGATCATGGTCTCGAACAAACTTCATGCCTCTATTACAAAGATTGCAAATACCTGATAAGACAAATAACTATCGGATTACTTGATTACAGGCTATATCCTTTTGATCGAGTTACAATGTTACCTATCACACGCCTCTTTGAGTGATTATATGCTATATTATAAGTATTATAAGTATCTGTTAAATTTTAGAGATTTATAGGAATTAAGAAAAGAGAAAAAAAAATGTGGAGTAAAAGAGAACGTGTGTAGTGGATTGTTTGAGAACCGTTGTGTACAGTTATTTTTTACATTATTTATTTTATTTTTAATTTTGAAAACAATACTTATGTGACAAATATCTATTGGATAAATGACTTGTGCTTTAGTATACAACGGATCAAACAACATCAACCTCTCCAGATTTCGACACCATCGAACTCTTGGTTTGGTTTCGTAGACATCGAAGAAGAAAAGAGAAACCGACGAACGATGAAAGAGAGACACGAGTTTTTTTATTCTCCTCTCTCTAAATTGAACCAAAGCGAATAGCATGCCGCCACGTAAGGGCCCTTAAACACTCCTACAGACACTCAATTCAGGAGCGCTCCTGCGTAACTAACCCATTTTTCATTTAATTTTTTGCGTTAATTACTTTAGCACCTCAACTAAGTACTACCGATGGAGGTGGTCTTAGGCTTTAGTTTATAGGTAGCGTTTGGTTCATTGAATTGATATGTGATATCTCTACGATGATTTGGTTCAGGCCAGATCGGTTTGCTTTGAGGTTTTCTCCGAATTTATATTATTATTATTATTTGATCAATAAAGTTGGGTATCTTATATTTGTTTTAGCAGCTTTTCATACTGGTTATAGTTTATTTTTAGCAGCTTCTTAAAGGTTATCTTATGCAATAAGTTAACTGACTAACTAAGAATTTAATTTTTCTCATAATATACATTTTCTTGTAATATACATTACTAATAAAGAGAAACTTCCTAGGATATCACTAATTTTTTTAATCATAAATATAGCATACGATAGATAAAATAACCAAAATATTTTATTAATAAGGATAAAAAGACCTCTAGTTAAGAGGGCAGTTTTAAGGTGGGGTTTAAGATTAAAGAAAATATCAATATTTAAAATCTAAAATAATAATTTTAAAAATAGTTTGAAAAATAATTTTTGGATTTCAAAATGAACTTTCCAAAAAGAAAGAAAATTTGAAAAGCTTTTTTTTAAACAAAAAAAATATTATATTTTTCTTATTTATTTAAATATTTATTTATTTAGATTTATGTATCTATTTAGTAAAGATAGAATGGCCTTTTGTTTTTTTTTTTCAATAAAACTTTTTGTAATTTTTCTTCTTCTCGTCCAAAAAACCATTCTAGGGTCTTTAGGAGATTTGATCTAATTTTTGTTTTCAATAATATTATTTTAAGTGTTTAGTGGTTCATTGTTTTAGCATTTACCAAACATTAAATGTTTATATGACTTTTTAAACATACATATTGAATATGTTACATGCTGTAATTTACTTTATTGTTATAAACCATAATTTATCATATATATATATATATCATTGAATTTGCATTTGATTATTAGAAAAATGAATATATCTGTGAAATAGCACATATAAAGATTATTTTGTATTCAAAATTAAATTTTCACGTGTATATTTTACATTTAAATTAAATAATTATTTACTTATTAATTCTTTTTTTTTGTCATCGACTAATAGAACAGACTTAAACTGATTCTATAAACCATACATGTAATTCCGCATCCATGTGAACGAAAAAAGACGGTTGATTCCTAAGACTTCGTGCTAGCTTATCCGCCTTTGTGTTTTGCATCTGTGGTACATGAATGATCTCCAAGTTGATAAAACTTCCTTGCAAGATTTTGATATTTACTTATTAATTTGATTTACATTTATAACAATCTTAAATTATTAATGTTAACAAATATTTAAATATTTGTTATTATTTGAATGTGTGATAAAAATAGACTATTTACTTTGAAAATAAAAATATCTAACATGATTTAATATGTTAAATTTGAAGTTTGATTACTAAAACATAATGTTACATATATTTAAATTTAAATATATCTAAATTTAATGTGAGTTTTGCTGTTTTGCATAAATGTACATACCTTACATTTATACAATAACTCGTTAAAACAGGCCAATATGTCTTGTAAATGTCAAATTAGACAATAATATGTTAATATAGATGAGAGAAAGTTCAGAAGAATTGTAACATCTTTTTAATTTTTATTGGAAGAAACATGTGTGTAGCTTCTAAACTTAACTAATTTATGACGAATAAAGTTTGATCCGCGCACCCATGGTTGGCGTCATGGTTAAAAATATATTTATGAATATTCGCAATGTACTTAAATAAAAACATTTCTATGGTAACTGGTGTAAGGATGTATAGCAGTGAAAAAAAATTTAAGAACGAGAGGAATACAAGGTGAAATCTGATGTGCCAAATGTGGAGCTCCTGAAAAATCTATAAATCATGTGTTTTTTGAATGTCCACCAGCGATACAAGTTTGGGTACTTTTTCAGATTCCAACGAGTCCAAACATTTTTCCAACACAATCACTTTACGCAAATATATATGGATAATCTATATTGGAGGGTCTATCCACAAATGAAGGATCATCACCATGGTTTTTAGGCTATAATTTGGAAGGGAAGAAATAACAAAATGTAGTAATATGGATGTAGATCCAAGGGATACTCTTAAATTAGCTGAAACGGAATCACAACTATGGGAAGAATCACAAGCCTCCATCCCACTAAGGGTGGCTCAAAGTAGATTAACCGGGGCTACTATTTTACCTTCTATACCGGGAAGATGGTGTAGGACAGTCATTCAGATCAAGGTTGCTATAGTATTTTAGAAGGTTTTGATGGTCTAATGGGGGCACGAAACACTAGAGCTAGCCTTTCACCCCTGCATGCCGAGATAGAAGCTTTCATTTGGGCAATGGAATGTATGAGGACATCAATTTCAGGTTACATTTGCGTCAGATTGTTCTCAATTGGTGAAGATGGTTTCGGAACTATAAGAGTGGCCAGTGTACGTAACTTATTTAGAAGAAATCAAGATTCTGAAGGAGAGCTTCCACAACTCAGAACTCATTCATATACCACAAACTATGAATTCAAGGGCGGATAGCTTCGCACGTAGTGTTAGGAAACAATCATCTTTTGTCATCCATATGGATGCAAAGTTACCTGTTTGGTTTGCAGAGTCTTCATGAGTCTATTTTTTTATGTAGATGACAAAAAAAATCTTTTGAGAAACACTATGTAAAGTTCACCTTGAGGTTAAATTAGATTTAGTATAGTTTTGAGTTTTAGTTTAATAAATGGCAACAATTAGGGATATAAAATTGAGTATCACTGATTTGTTTGAGAAATACATGGTACCAATTATGGTTGAAAGGAAATCTGATTTCATTATATAAAACAAGAAACATGTTTGATAAAATTTTGGGTTTGATCAATTTTGTTTATGTCTTATTAAAAAACACATGAACGATTGAAATTTATATAAACCGGTTTAAGCTATGATATTTCAAAATTTTAATTCTTTGTTATTGTTAAGCATGTAGTATATATCTATTGATAGTGCTTAGTTAAAGGCATGATTATTGTGGGTATGACTAACAAATTTAAACACATAAACGATTGATAATGCTTTGCTCATAATTTAAACACATGAACAAAAGATAGTGATTAGTGACATGATTAATGGAGATACAACGTAACAAATATTATTTTAGTATCAATTCTGGTTATTGTTATAAAATTTATAATTGTTAAGATGAAAAAACCTTGGGTACGTCAAAATAACACCGGTGGTATTATGGTAAATAATTAATGATGCAATTAAAAAGATTAGAAAAAAGTGTAATAAAAATGTTGAAAAGAAGGTTAATTAAATTTTCTACTTCAGTTTTAATAGAATTAGTGGCCGTGCCGGCCCTAGCGGTTGCTTCTGGCCGTTCAATTTATAAACGAATTTCGGTCACAAATTACTACAATTCCCATTAGTCTAGTGGCCTAGAGCGCTTGTATTCAGTCTTAATTACCCAGGTTCCAATCTCATCATCCTCATTTCTGCAGATAATTTTTTTCTTTGTCTTTTTTTTCTTTAAAAAGTGGCCACTTTTTTTTTTTCTTCCAGCCACTAAATTTCTAGGATCGGCTCTGTGCACGGGTCTAATATTTGGCCTGCATATTTTCAGTAATTTCATTTTCACATAAGCCAACAATTTCACCATGTATGTCTACATAAAAATGGGAAATTAAGCAAATATTAGCTAAAAATGAATGGGGAAATAATGTACTAACTTCCCTATATATTTAAATATGTAAAACTTAAGAAAAAGAACATACATATGAAGACATCATCAACATTGGACTGAGATAAAATATCTGGAAAAGGGCTTAAGTTGAAGTGGGATAGATTTGAGATCTGCTTAGAGGTATCACATATATGGTAAATATAAAAGTTATCTTGTAAGGGTGTGTGGTTCCTCTGTACTCACCATTATTACCAACACTTCGAAACTGATGACATCTAGATACTCTCCTTCTTTTAGGTCCCTTTTGAATTTTTTAATCTTCTGTTTCACAGAAACTTGAATTCTTTCTCCCTGTCAAGTGTGAAAATTACTCAATCATATCAATCTTTCATGAGTATTCAACATATTTTAGAAAACAAAACGACTACTTAGGATCAACAAATTCATCTAAAAAAATACTTTTAGACATCAAAGTGTATGCACCTTTTCATCCACAAGGATAGCTTCCATCCCGAGAACAACTTCAGGTTTATGTTTGGAATAGTAGTCCCATATCTGTGAGACCAACACTCGGATTTTCCATTATTTTTGAGATGGATTGAGCTGGGAAATAGGAGTATTCTCCAGTGGCATCCTCAACCTAAACTCTGCAGAAAGACAGAGTGGATGATGTATTAGAGAAGAAAAAGAAAAATTATTTTAAGAATATTGATAGAAAGCATAAATATTTGCAGAATGTTTTGGCTACGATGGTGAGCAAAATAGAGATGAAACGATGATGAAAAAAACAATGGTGCTGTAAAAAGAAAGGAAAAAAGATGAAACTATCATGGGATGATGGTGTTCCGTTGAGAACAATTAGGAGAATGGTTTGTGGGATTAAAAAATCGTGGGTAATACTAATTTTATATTTATCTATTTTATTTATCTCTTTTTTTATTGTTAAATTAATTTTATGGAGTTTGTATTTTATCTATATTTTATTATATTAAATATAATACAATTACATACACACAATTATTAGAAATATTAAGTTCCACATTAAAAAATTTGTTGTCACAAGTTTACAATTTTTTGTTAAAAGAAGATACAAATAATCATATAACCATCTGATTAAGAAGTTTGATTTAATAGATATACACATATTAAAATATATTGCATATATATATGTTAATATCATTTAAATTTAATTAATCCATACAAAATATAATAAAGTTGTAATTTAAATTTATTTACCATACAATAATTTTAAATAAACAAAAGTGATTGTTTTAATGTTTTTAGGTCAATTTTATCATACAATAAAAGTGAATTATTTTCAATTATATAATTTGTATTTATTAATTTTTAGTTTTCTAATATATAAAAAACGTAAAATAAATAATAATACGTAAATAAATTTTTATATACAATAGTCATTCCGTTCAATGGAGAGATATTAAACTAGTTCTAGGTCCACTTCTTAATTAAGGGCGGCGATACACCAAACCCTAGTTCTATCTATAACTTTTGATATCTTCTATATATGTATGTATGTATAAGTTCATTAAAATATTTAAAGAAACCCTAAAAGATGGATCCAAAAGGGAAGAAACAAAAGCTTAGCACATCTGAAATCACTAGCCCCTCTTTGGATCTAAAGAAAAAGAAGAAGAAGAAGCAGAAGGTAAGCAAATCATTAATAACCACAAGTCCCTTTCACTCAGAGAAGGATCTTGTAATCCCAAGTCCCTCTTTAATCTCAAAGATTAATGTGGGAATCACGATGAAGAAGCAAAACGACATCACTATGTTTCTTGCGGAGAAAGTAATCTCTGCCGTAGCCACAAACTCAAACTTCGTCTTCTCTTCCACATCAATCAACTTCGTTCTCGCCATGGTAGCTGCTAGCTCCAAAAACGAAACACTAAGATCCTCCATCTTATCCTTCATTAGGTCTGATTCAATCGATGAGCTTAGGACTGGACAAATAAACCAAACCCGAAAATCCGAACCGATCCCGATCCGATAAAAATGAATCCGAACCGATCCGAACCCAACATAAATACCGAATAGATCTTGTTTTGTGGTATTTTGGATTATGGGTTTTATCCGAACTGAACCCGAATTTAAATGGATAATCGATAGAATCCGAAACATTCAAAACCCCAAAAAGATCTTGTACCAAACATGATCTCAATTCCTAATATGTATCCAAAATACACTAAGATATATTGAACATCTAAATTATTATGTATTACATAAAGGTTGGTGGTTCTATAAGATGAAAGTTGATGGTTGAAGGTGGCCGTTGAAGTTTAAAGTTCTTATATTTTGGTTTTGTTTTCATTGAACAATGTTTCTCATTTCATGAGAAATTGATTTTCGTTTTATACTTTCATTTATTTGGTTTTATTCCTATCGATAAATATGTTTAATTTTTTTTTTTTGATTTTGAATTATCAAGGTTGATGTTCATTTCTTATTTTTGAATCAATTTTATTTATGTTTTGGTTACAAAATATGTACAAATCAAGTATTTTAAAATCAAAGAACCGATTTTACTTATGTCTTGAAGATTGAAGTTTGAAGTTCGTGGTTGAAGGTTGACAATGGTGTTTGCAGTTGAAGCTTGAATTTTATTTAAGTTTTTGGTTTTTGATTTCATTGAATAATATTTTTCATTTGGTTTTGGTTTTGGTTTTGGTTTTGGTTTTGGTTTTGGTTTAGGTTTTGGTTTTGATTTTGGTTTTGGTTTTGGTTTTGGTTTTGGTTTTGGTTTTGGTTTTGGTTTTGGTTTTGGTTTTGGTTTTGGTTTTGGTTTTGGTTTTGGCTTTAGGTTTCTTTGAATTCTCTCATTTGTTTTGTTTTATTTATATCAATAAAGATGTTTGACTTTCGTTTCAAATTTACGTCATTTCATAGTTCTTTTGACGAAATTGATGCTTTTACTTACTTATGTAGATTTGTATTGGTTACATTTAGTACAAACGGTATATTCAAGAATCGAAAGTCCATTTGAAACCTAAACTGATAGTATTTCGGGTTATATCAATACCAAAATAATTTACCAAATCTGACCAGAATCGAAGAGCATCCGAACCGATCCCGAACCGAAGTTTTAAATTATCCGAATGGGACTGGTTTTCGGTAACCATGAAAACCCAAACCTGATTAAAACAGAACCGACACCCGAATGCTACCCCGGTTGTCCGGCCCTAGATGAGCTCAACGCTGTTTTCAGCGAGATCGCTACCATGGTCCTAGCCGATGGAAGCCCAAGCGGTGTGATACGGTAATTCCGTATGTTAGATCAATGTTCGAGTAAACAAAGATCTAAGAACTCAATAGCAAGAGATTGATTGATTAAGAAACAACCTCAAACGTATGAATCCGAGTACAACTTTTCCGAGAAAGTAATGAGATGAGTACTGAGAATTACAGAGAGAAAATACGAGAAATGTTCACAACTTTTTCTGAATGAATTCTAGAATCACGAAACAGAGTACTTAAGCTTCAGAATCGCCTCGCCACGCCATCCTCTGAATCGGTTTGTTGAAATCCGTCAACAAACTCTAACGACTGCCTCTTCCTCCATTTATTTCTTGCCACGTGTCCTTCTTCTTCACTTATTCGAATCCCTGTACCAAATCCTTCCTCCCCAAGCAATCTTGCCCACAAGATTTTCAGAGAGAAATATCAGGGTATTTCTTCTGCAGATCGAACAAAAATTCCCATGTAGCTTCCTCCACACTTCGGTTAACCCATTTCACTAGCACCATTGTAGCAGCTTTCCCTTGTCTCTGAACCATTTTCCTCTCCAAAACATATTCAGGAGCCTTACTCGTCGTGATCGGATAAAATAGATGGCAACTGCGTCGAAGAAGACACCTCACCAATCATCTTCTTCAATTGTGAAACGTGGAAAACCGGATGAATTTGAGAAGAAGACGGTAACTCGAGCTTGTAAGAAACCTTGCCTCTCGTATCAACTATCTTGTACGGACCATAGTACTTAGGAGCAAGCTTTTGGTTGGAACGAGAGATCACCGAGTGTTGTCGATAAGGTTGTAACTTGACAAACACAAAATCACCAATCTCAAAACTCCTTTCACTTCTATGTTGATCTTTCATCTGCTTCATACGGTGCTGAGCACGCAACAAATGGAACTTTAAGACCAACAACATGTCTTCTCTGTCCTGCAAACACTTAGCCACAACCTGCACTTTCGATTCACCAGGCAGATAAGGAAGGTGTACGGTGGAGATTGACCATAAACCACCTCATAAGGAGTCATCCGAGTTGAGGTATGATAATTGTATTATACCAAAACTCGCTAACGGTAACCATTTACTCCAAAGGTGCGGCTTGTCGCTCGTCATACAACGCAAATAAGTCTCCACGCATCTGTTTACCACCTCCGTTTGTCCGTCACTCTGAGGATGATAGGCTGTAGACATGTTCAAAGAGCAGCCTTGTAATTTGAACAATTCCTGCCAAAATTCACTCAAGAACACTGAGTCTCTATCGCTGACAATTGATCTTGGAAACCCGTGAAGACGAAAGACAGTATCCAAGAACACCTGAGCCACCGAAATTGCTGAATAAGGATGGCTTAAGGCCATAAAATGAGCTGCTTTGCTCAAGCGATCGACGACCACCAAGATGACTGTTTTGCCAAAAGAAACTGGAAGTCCATCAATGAAATCCATGGAGATATCCATCCATACTCCTCCGAATTGGCAATGGTTGTAACAAGCCTGGAGACGGGCATTATCATATTTACATTGCTGGCACACACCACAACTTCGTAAATATGCTTGTATATCCTTCGCCATTCCTTTCCAGTAAAACAACCCTTTAACCCTCTGTAAAGTGACTTCGCGTCCAGAGTGACCTCCCTGAGCAGAACCATGTAACCACGCCAACAACTTGTTCTTCAACATGACATTATCAGGTATCACAATTTTACTCTTTCTGCGCAAAATATTATTAACCCAAGAGTAATGTTTCTTTGCCATTTTGTTAACCTTGAGTTCCTCTATCAACCCTTTCACCACCATATCTGTCTCATACGACTCTTGAATCTGTTTCATCAAATCACAATCCATAACAGACATCGCCATATGTAGAATCTCAGACCCTTCAACTCTTGACAACGCGTCAGCTGCTAAGTTTTCTTTCCCTTGTTTATATTGTATCTCGTAATCAAACTCCAAGAGTTTTGGTAACCACTGCTGCTGAATAGGTGTATTCAAACGCTGCTCTAACAAGTATTTAAGACTTCTTTGATCAGTCTTGATAATAAAATGACTTGTAAGCAGGTAATGCCTCCACTTCGCACCGCAAACACCACAGCTAATAGTTCTTTCGTAGATTGACAACGCCAGTTGTTTACCCTTTAGCTGTCTACTGATATAAGAGATTGGGTGCCCGCCTTGCATCAAAACGGCTCCAATGCCATGTCCACAAGCATCTGTTTCCACTAAGAAGGGTCGATCAAAGCGAGGAAGTGCTAGTACCGGAGCCTCACATAATGCTTTTTTCAGAGCAACAAACGACTCCTGTGCCTCCTGATGCCAACAGAATGCATCTTTCTTCGTAAGAGCTGTCAAAGGTCTAGCTATAGCTCCAAAATGTTTCACGAATCTTCTATAATAGCCTGCAAGACCCAAGAATCCCCTCATCGCTTTCAAGTTACTCGGTTGAGGCCATTCCTTTATTGCTTGCACCTTACTCGGATCTGTTGATATGCCTTCTTTTCCAATGAAATGACCCAAGTATTCCACTCTGCTTGTACCGAAGTACACTTGCTTCTCTTAGCAAATAGCTTCTTCTCCTTCATTATTGTAAATACTTCTCTCAGGTGGAGCAAATGTTGTGCCATGTCCTCACTATACACCAGTATATCATCGAAGAAAACGAGCACAAACTTCCTCAGATAAGGTCTAAACACATCATTCATAAGACCTTGAAAAGTAGCTGGAGCATTAGTCAAGCCAAATGGCATTACTAAGTACTCGTAGTGGCCACTGTGAGTTCTGAATGCAGTCTTCTGAATGTCTAAAGGATTCATCCGCACCTGATGATACCCCGCCCTTAGATCAATCTTAGAATACACCGCGGAACCTCCCAACTCATCCATCGATCCTCAATCAAAGGAATGGGAAATCTATCCTTCACCGTCATTTGGTTTAGCTTCCTGTAATCTACACAAAGCCTCCACGTATTATCTTTCTTCTTCACCAATACGACTGGGGAAGCATACGGACTGCAACTCGGTTGTATTGTACCAGCTTCCAAAAGCTCTTTAACCATCTTATCTACTTCATTCTTCTGGTGCAAAGCATATCTATATGGACGTTGATTAACCGGGTTGGCACCTTCCATCAGTGTAATCTTGTGATCATGAGTGTCTCTGAAAGGTGGTAATTCACTCGGTTCTGCAAATATCTCAGCAAATTCAGTAGTCAATTGCTCCAGTTCGAACTTTTCTCAGATCATTTGGTGTATGCTCCATCGCATTTAACCACGATCCTCCTTCACTTCTTCATAAGCATATATCATATGCAGCTGTATCTCAGGCTCTTTAACTGCATCAACTCTCTTAGCTTTCACTTCTCGCATTTAACCTTGTTTCAACCCATGTAAAACACATTTCCTCCGGTTCCACCGAACTGCATATACAATTTGTCAAAGTCCCAAGTTATAGGACCCAACTTCGATAACCATCTGACGCTAGTACCATGTCATGTCCACCTAATGGAATTACCATGACATCTGACTGAAACTGATGGTCCTGAAACCTCCACTTAAAATCGGATATTTTTGCACACACTCCTATTTTAGTACCATCAGCCACTGCAACTCTAGATCGTCCTGCAGTTTCCAACTTACAGCCCAACAGATTTGCCATCTTTTTGTCTACAAAGTTATGTGTAGACCCGGAATCTATCAGAATATAGATGTTCTTCTTCCCATGAACTCCTCTCACTCTCATTGTGGTATAATCTGTAACTCCAGTGACAGCATTTATAGAGATTTGTGCAACGTCACCGTTATCTATTTCGTCAGAAAGTTCTTCGTCACTATCTTCCCTTCTCTGCTCCTCAGATTCTTCAAAATCAATCATAAAAGTGAGTCTTTTATGCTTCAAGGCATGTTCGAGAGAATTTTTCATCACAAGTAATAACAGACCTTTAGCTCTCCTCTCGCCATCTCCTCATTCGTTAGAAACTTTCGTAGTTGCTGATTAGTCCCTTTTTGTTTTACTGTTTCTGAACCTGCCACGCTCTCATTCACCTTAGGTGTAGACAACAAACCCTTAGCAACACTGTTAGCTCCTGCACCTTTACTCGCATGCCAATTAGAGTTAAATGATTTTCGTGGATGAGCCTTCTCATACAGTCTTCCAAGAACCAAGCATTCTCTTGTAGTTCGAGGATGAAACATGCGAATATGCATCTGAGTGTCCATCCTCAACCCCGCCAGATAATGCGACTCACCGATACTCCTCAGACATGCGAATTCTAGATCGAATCAACTCAAATTTCGCATGATAATCACCTATCCCTTCTGTTTCTTTTAGCTCCTTCAACTCTGCAATAGGATCATCAAGCACTTCCTCAAATCTTTCTTTGAGTAACGCTCTATATTGCCTCCAATCTCGTAGTAACATAGCATCATTATCTTCTTGTACGAGAGCTTGGTGCCATGTTCTTGCTAGACCATCAAAGTGAATAGATGCGATCGCCACTTTTGATTCCTCAGGGGTGTTATCAATGGTAAAGAATTGCTCCGCCATACAAAGCCACTCCGTATTTTATCACCATTGAAACGAGGAAAATCAATCTTAGCCAGCGAAGTTCTACCAGGGTAATGGTGATCTCCTCCTTGCGTGTAGCGATGATGATGATCTCGCGGAGAGTTTCCCTGATGAATCTGATCACTACTCGTGGAAGGACCAGTTTGATTGGGAAATCGAGTCATCAACTTAAAAGCATCTACCATATCCTGAATGCTTCGATCCGTCTTCTCGCGACCGCGTCGCAAATGCTTTCTCCAGAGCTACGAATCGACCTTCAATCTCTTCATCCACCTCACGAACTACAGTCTTCTTCGATAAAGCTTGCGATCGTGTCTCCGCCATCGAGCTTCTTCAGAAAAAAAAAAATTTTCCGGTAAAATCCAAGGAATGCCGAGCTCTGATACCACTGATACGGTAATTCCGTATGTTAGATCAATGTTCGAGTAAACAAAGATCTAAGAACTCAATAGCAAGAGATTGATTGATTAAGAAACAACCTCAAACGTATGAACTGAAAGTACAACTTTTCCGAAAGTAATGAGATGAGTACTGAGAATTACAGAGAGAAAATACGAGAAATGTTCACAACTTTTTCTGAATGAATTCTAGAATCACGAAACAGAGTACTTAAGCTTCGTAACTGCCTCTGCCACGCGTCATCCTCTGAATCGGTTTGTTGAAATCCGTCAACAAACTCTAACGACTGCCTCTTCCTCCATTTATTTCTTGCCACGTGTCCTTCTTCTTCACTTATTCGAATCCCTGTACCACGGTGGCCCTAAGATCTCGGCCGTTCATGGAGTGTGGACGGAGCAATCTCTGCATGTTGATCCCTCGTTGAAGGATCTCTTTGAGAATTTCTTCAAGGCTAGTTTCTAAGGTTAGTTTCTCTAATTTCACTTGCTTTGATTAGATTAGGTTAAGAGTCTGTCTGGAACTATATTAGGTTAAGTGTTTGTGTGAATCTCTCTGTTTGATCATATATAGATAGTTTAGGTTAAGAGTTTTTGTGAAACTGTATTAGGTCAAGTGTTTGTGAATCTCTCTCTCTCTCTCTCTCTCTCTCTCTCTCTCTCTAGATTAGGTTAAGTGTTTGTGAATCTATCTCATTGACCATAGAAGAAGATATATGTGCGTTTCATAGCTTGATAAATCAGCTATACTTGAAACACAGGCCGAAGAAGTGCGTGAGGAGGTGAATTGTTGGGCTTCAAAGCACACCAATGGTCTCATCAAAGATATTCTTCCTCCTGGATCCGTTACAAGGGACACCGACTCTATTTATGGAAACGCACTGTACTTTAAAGTAACATGGGAACAAAAATTCCCAAAGTCTTTGACAAGAGACAAAGAGTTTCACCTTCTCAGTGGCACATCAGTGTCTGTGCCTTTCATGAGGAACAATACGAAGCAATACATTGAGGAGTACAACGGTTTCAAGGTCCTTAAGCTGCCATTTCGACAAGGCGGTGACATCAGTCTCCAATTCTCAATGTATTTCTATCTACCGGACGCCACGGATGGATTGAATAGTCTGGTGAAGAAGATGGCATCTTCTACTTGTGGATTCTTGGATAGTCACACTCCAAGAAAAGAAGTTGATGTTGGTCAGTTCAGAATCCCAAAGTTTAAGATAGATTTCGGGTTTGAGGCTTCAAGTGCTTTGGATGGTTTGGATCTGGCTTCAGTTTTATTGTACCATAAAGCTTTGGTCGACATCGATGAAGATGGTGCAGAGGCTGCTGCTGTTACTGTTGTAACATTCACAAGTGGTGGTAGAGGCTTTAACAGAGGTAGGAGGATAGATTTTGTGGCTGATCATCCATTCATTTTTATGATTAGAGAGGACAAAACTGGAACCGTTTTGTTTGGTTAGCTATTAGATCCTTTTAAATCTTCTTCTGCTTAGGACCGGCTCGGATTACGGTTTGGTATATTACTTTGGATTTGGCAGTTTTAGGTTTTGTTTAGATTCAGTTACAAAAAAAAAAAAATGTTGCTAAATTGGCTAATTATAGTCAAGATTCGTTTCTAATTTCACCTTATTAGTATACAAGCGAAGAAATTAGATCATAGATTCATAACAGATAAATGTCATGGAAAACGAAAATTTTCTGTACGACCAAGATATAAAGGATGCAAGCATGTTGGTATGTTTTTTCACACGAAATACACAAAAAGAAAAACTCTAAAGATGGTGATCTGTTGGAATCCCAATTCCCACCACATGCTTTGATCCTGTCCAAGCAAAATAATAAAAGACAAATTGGATCAAAGAAGTTAAAGGCACATGCCTAACAGTTGACGTGCATATGTGACGAACAACATCAGTTTAGTAAAGACACTATGTTTAAGTTAAGTTGACAAAATAATAGTTTTCTTTTCCCTTGAGTTTTAGGAAGTTTTCTAGATACAATTATGTTAAGCTTTTTATTATAAATACCCGGAGGCCCGAGCTACTAGTTAAGAATATCAATAAACTAGAGTTATTAAGAAGTCTAACTTGTCATTCTTCTTGTTATTACTTTGAGAACAAAGTCAAAACTTTTTCTTCTTCTATCACAAATTCCAACACCAACATGATCGATTCCAAAAAGAAGAGACAAAAAGTTCGCAGATCAGAAGCTGAAGATCTCTCTCTTACCAAGATTAATCAAAAGAAGAAAAAGCAAAAACTTGGCAAATCACAAGCAATCCCAAGCCCATCTCTCACAGAGATTGATTTGGTAAAAGCGATGAAGAAGCAGAACGACGTATCTATGTTCCTTGCGGGGAAAGTAATCTCAACCCTAGCCAGAAACTCTAACTTGGTCTTTTCTCCGGCATCAATGAACGCAGTGCTCACCATGGAGGCTGCCACCTCCCAATCCGACTGCGTCAAAAAAGATATCATGACCTTCCTCAAATCTGCCTCCATCGATGAGCTCAACGCTGTATTCCGAGAGATCACTGCCGTGCTTCTCCCAGACGGCAGCATGAGCGGTGGCCCCAAAATTGCCACGGTTAACGGAGTCTGGATTGAGAGATCACGCCGGTTTAGTCCCTCTTGTAAGGATCTCTTGGTGAATTTCTTCAAGGCTGAGTTTGCTCAAGTTGATTTCCGATCCAAGGTACGTAATATTTCTATATGCAGCAAAAAATAGTATGTTTTCTATTTCCATTAATTTCTAATTAATTAAATTAGGGTTGTCATAATGAACCATAACTTATGAACTAGCCAACTCAGCTCAAGTTTCATGATCACGACTTTGTTTTTAGACTAATTTATCCATTTTAATGAACATGAGTTTGCCTATGAGATTAGTCTTTTTATTGTAGAATTACAATAATACATCTTTATATTGATAATTTTTATTAAAAAAATTAGATAAAAAGCTGTCCATACGATGACCTCTTTTTTTTTTTTTTTTTGGAGAAATAATCCATACTATGACTTTTTGGAGATATCAGATATCTGTAGTAAATTGTATGAACCTTCAAAATATGTTAGATATTAGATATCTTCAAGTTATCCAACTATCTTTGCTATAATGGTTTTTTTTTTTTAATGTTTGAAGGCTGAAGAAATCCGTATGGAGGTTAATAAATGGGCTTCACATCACACCAACGGTCTCATCGAAGATCTTCTTCCTCTTGGATCCGTTACACGCTTAACGACTCAGATTTATGGAAACGCATTGTACTTTAAAGGAGTCTGGCAACATAAGTTCAACAAGTCCTTGACGAAATACAATGACTTTTACCTTCTCAACGGCAAATATGTACGTGTGCCTTTCATGACAAGCGGTCAAAGACAATACATTGAGGCTTACGATGGTTTCAAGGTTCTTGAACTACCATACCGACAAGGAAGTGATGATGATACCAACCGAAAATTCTCAATGTACTTTTATCTGCCCGACAAGAAAGATGGATTGCATAATCTTGTGGAGAAAATGGCATCTACTCATTGATTCTTGGATCGTCACATTCCGTCAGAGAGAGTTATAGTTGGTGCTTTTGGAATACCAAAGTTCAAGATTGAGTTCGGGTTTGAAGCTTCACAGGTTTTTGGTGATTGGAAGCACGAAATGCCACTGTACCATAAAGCTTGTGTCGAAATTGACGAAGAAGGTACTGAAGCTGTGGCTGTTTCTGCTCGAGTAGGTTATTGTACCTCCAATGGTATTGTGCCGAAAAGGTTAGATTTTGTGGCAGATCATCCGTTTCTTTTCCTGATTAGAGAAGACAAAACCGGCACTGTTTTGTTTGTTGGTCAAATTTTCAATCCATGTTCTCCAGCTTAGGACCGGTTTTACCATACTCCAGTCTGATTTGTTTCTTATTGGTTCTAATCAGTTCAGTTTAGCGAAATCATTCGGTTGAGGGCTATCTAGAATCGGCTCCAGACCGGATTATTTTGTTTTTTTTTTATTGGTTAAACGATATATTGAGGTTTGATTACAAAAAATAAAATAAAAACAATACACATAAAGTTCTAGATATGTTACCTGAAATCAGTACATAATAATTTGCATATACCATATAACTAGATAATGGTCCGCACCTTGTGCTAACTAATATATATCCAACTAATTCAAATTTTAATATATTTTTAATTTCAATCTAAATTATTTAATTAGTTTCAAATATTAAATTTATTATAAGATATAATTTATTTATTTTATTACAACGCAATATAGATAAGGTTAGGTACTTACAAATTTTATTTATTTATTCTAGCTATTATTGAATCTTAAAGTTTTTTAACAAAAATTTTGCATTGTAAAATTTTGAAAAAAATAACATAAAAGATAAATCTAAAAAATTAAACCATTACTACCAATTATCAGTGAAGCATATAGACCCAAAACCTCTTCATCAAAGTCTTAGTTGTATTTTATATGAATGTCTTCTTCATCGGAGTTCTTAGTGGCACCTATTAATAAAATCTACAATAATTAAATACATACTTCTATTTAAGTAATATTTTATAAAATAAAAAAATAAATTATATATGTCTAGTAAAAGCGGAACTTTTAATTATAACGGCAAAAATCGAATTCTTGGGACTATATTTTTTTATTGATAAGATGATTCTGTATCATTAAAAAAACTTCCTTTCAAAACTAAAAAATAAAAAATAAATGATTTGATATCACTAAACAAAACATAAGATGAACAAAACTATAAAATTATTGCTAAAATTTGATAACACTCGTTAATGATAATTATCTCTGAATATAATGAAAATATTTATTAAATAATCATTAAAATGTTTCAAAACTAACAATTCTAAAATGTTATTTATTAAAACTAATGATTCAACCTAAACAATGAAATATGACAAATAAGCTTCAAAAAAATAATAATAAAAGATGACAAATACGTAAAATAACCTAAAATCATGGAGAATATACAAATAACCAAAACGAAAACCACCTCCTAAAATTATTTTAAAATATAATAAATAAATAAAATTATGAATTAAAAATGTTAAGAACATGGAAAAAATTAATTAACCCAAATTATGGAAAATATGATAAATAATCAAAAGTAAAATTATTAAAAATATAACAAATAAACAAATTACCTAAGATTGTAGAAAATATGACAAATAAACAATAAACAATGACAAATAAGCAAAAAACCTAAAACTATGGAAAAATTGACACATAAGCTAAATCACTTCATAAATAATAGTATAAAAATATTTAAAAACTAAAAATTCTAAAATCTTATTTATTAAAACTAATGATTCAACCTAAACCATGAAATATGACAAATAAGCTTCCAAAAAATAATAAAAGATGACAAATAGGTAAAATAACCTAAAATAATGGAGAATATACAAATAACCAAAACTAAAACTACCTCCTAAAATTATTTTAAATTATAATAAATAGATAAAATTATGAATTAAAATTGTTAAGAACATGGCAAAAAAAATAATTAACCCAAATTATGGAAAATATGACAAATAATCAAAAGTAAAATTATTAAAAATACAACAAATAAACAACTTACCTAAAATTATAGAAAATATGACAAATAAACAATAAACAATGACAAATAAGCCAAAAACCTATAACTATAGAAAATCTGACACATAAGCCAAATCACTTCATAAATAATAGTATAGATTGAAATCAAAAAATGTAAATTCTAATATCAGGTTTTACTAAACATAATTCTTCTAAATATATCTATCCTTTTTATCATAATTATATCTGAAAATTGTAATAAACATCCTTATGTTCTCATCTTTCTTAGATACCAGGTCTGTCTCCACATTATGTGCAGCTTATGTATTAAAAATTTGAATTTGAATTTTATTTGAATTATTTCATGTCTGAGTTTGTTTGTTTCTAAATTTATATTTTAGTAATTTTATTTTATGCTTAGTTTTAACTAAATATTTAATATATATATATATATCAATGAAATAAATTAATTGGAATAATTTATTGCATAAATTTTAGTAACTTTTTATAATATAGGCCACCATTTTGATTTTTGAATTCCTCTTATGAAAAGAGGTTATGAATAATGTATTCAAAATTTTCTTTTCAATATTTATGTAGCACTATCAATATAAGGGAACATATAATTTGATGATAAAACTTAAAAAAAAATTATACTTTTAATATAAGAAAATAAAATTCATTCACATACACAATATTCTGTATGTTTTATATTATATATATATATTTACTTTTTATTGTTTAAGTTATTTTGTAAAAAAGGAAACTTACATTAAAATATTATTAAAGTTTTACTTAAAAGGAAATAAAAACATTTACCACTAATGGCATTTAGGTATAATTTTACTTCATTAATGTTATCTATGTAATTATTTTTTGAAAAGTTTGATATTAAATGATCAGTTTATTTTGTTTAAAATTATTTTCGTATTAATCATTTGATCATAATTATATTATAATAAAAGTATTGTTATTTTTTCAATTTGTTTTGTGAAGTTATGCTATATATATGTGCGTGTCTATATATTTTACAACTTCTAGATATTTTCTTTTTTATTTGTTGTTTTGAGAAAATATAAAGATAAATTAAATTATAATTCGTTTATATATAAAAATCAATGTGTTTATATTTTAAAAAATTTCCTTTTCTTATTTATTAGCTTTTGTAAAACAGGAAATTAAATTAAAAGGTTCACTAAATTAAACTAAAAGGAAATTTAAGAAAAAAGAGCTAAACCGACTATACGCCGACAATAGAGATGTTCCTTTGATTTTTTTTTTCCTTTTACAAAAAATAAAAAGTCCTAGATGTACTACACGAAATAAAGTATAACCCCCAAAGACGGTGATGGATAACACAACGATTAAAGAAAAAGTTGGTAAGTCACAAGTCTCAGATCTCTCTATCCAAGAGACGAATCCAAAGAAGAGGCAAAAACTTAGTGAATCACAAGTAATCCCAAGTCCTTCTCTATCAAAGATTGATTTGGCAGAAGCGATGAAGAAGCAAAACGACGTGGCCATGTGCCTTGCGGGGAAAGTAATCTCAACCCTAGCCAAAAACACTAACTTGGTCTTTTCACCGGCATCAATAAACGCCGTGCTCATCATGGCGGCTAATAGGCCAGAAGAAGACGAAAGACTAAGATCCTTTATTCTCTCCTTCCTTAGGTCTTCCTCAACCGACGAGCTCAACGCTGTCTTCGGTGAGATCTGTTCTGTGGTTCTTGCAGACGGCAGTGCGAGCGGTGGACCTAAAATCGCAGCAGTTAATGGAGTCTGGATCGATCAATCACTCTCGGTTGATTCCTCGTGGAAGGATCTCTTAGTAAACGTCTTCAAAGCTGAGTTCGCTCCAGTTGACTTCAGTACCAAGGTACTTTACTTTTATTATTTTAGGTTTTTCTAGGTTTCTGATTATTTCTGGAACATAATCTCGGTCGGTTTATCACTGGAACATAATCTCGGTCCGGTTGATGATTTAAGTTTTTTGCTTGTTGATTGGGATTCTATATGCATTTTTTTGGGATTTTCTAGGCATTTGCTTTGTTTGATTTTAATAATTTTATAGCTATATACACTTTTGTTATTGATCGGTGATTTTGCTGTTTTGAAGGCGGAAATAGTGCGTATGGAGATGAATGCGTGGGCTTCATGTCACACAAATAATCTCATCCAAGATCTACTTCCTCGAGGATCCGTTACAAGCTTAACCACATAGATTTATGGAAATGCATTGTACTTCAAAGGAGCTTGGGAAGATAAGTTTGAAAATTATCTGACTAAACACAAACCATTTCACCTTGTCAATGGCGAATCAGTCTCTGTGCCTTTCATGAGCAGCCATACGGACCAATATGTAAAGGCTTATGATGATTTCAAGGTCCTGAGGCTCGATTATCAACAAGGCCGTGATGATGCCGACCGCAAATTCTCAATGTACTTCTACCTACCTGACAAAAGAGATGGATTAAATAATCTTTTGAAGAAAATAACATCTACTCATGGATTCTTGGAATCTCACATTCCGAGAAACAAAGATCGAGTTGGTGCATCCAGAATTCCAAAATTTAAGATCGAATTTGGGTTTGAAGCTTCAAAGACTTTGATGATTTTGAGCTAAATGTGTCATTGTACCAAAAGCTTTCATTGAGATCGACGAGGTAGGTACTGAAGCTGCAGCTGCAACCTTTTGAGGGGTGGTGTTGGCTTGCCAAAGAGGATAGATTTCGTGGCAGATCATCCATTTCTTTTCTTTGATCCTTCCCAATCTGATTAGGGTCTTGTATTAATTTTGCTGTTTCTGAGGTTTGGGGGTTCAATTTGTTGATTTACTTGGGTTTTGAAAATGTTCATGATTTTAATTCACTTTGATTTGGTTCTCCTCAACTAAGTAAAATATTCTGAGTCATTCTTCACATGCAGTTTAGTTGAGGATTAATTTCAAGCATCCTTTAATTCTTTCTTGCAACAGATATATGAATTGCAAAATGTGCAAAGGTACTTTATATAAATTAAAATGATTTATCAAAAATATTTAAAGGATTTGAGACCCACTAATTTTACTATACTTTTATTAAAAAGCTGTTAGTTTTTGTACATGATTGAAACCTCTATAAATTAATAATGTTGGGACTACACCAAAACTATAATTTTTTTATTAATTTATAGAGATATTAATTTATTGATATACTAATTGAACCAAAACTCAATTTGAGACTATAAAATTATATTATTTTATAAAGATTTTTAGTGTATATTAATTTGTAGAGTATTAATTTAAAGAGATTATATTGTACTTGAATTTTGCATCGGTTCTATAGTAAAGTTAGGAATCAATTAATATCTAAAAAGATTCGGTCTAATATGGCTCGGTTCGGTTCCAACTTTTGTGTAACTTTGGATAATATGGATAAAAGCGTCAGATAATTCAATTTTTAAAGTTAAATATACAATAATTAGTTGTTCAGATAAAATGTCAGTTAATTAAGATGATTTTAAATATTTAGTGTAATTGGAATTTTGAGTATTACAGTTTGTAAATAGTATTTTTATGATATTTAGTTACTTAAAAACTAAATATATTGATATTTTTAAGTATATAGTATGTATTTTAAAATTTTGAATGTCCAGTCGATTCTTGGTTTGGTTTCAGTTTTGGTTATTTTGGTTTTGGTACACTTCCATTCTTGGGTCTGGATAAATATATATATATATATATATAATTACATACGCCCAACACGGATCCGCTTTCTAATTTTTTAAAACTAAACTTTTCGACTTTAAACAATTTCAAAATAATATCATACATAATTATGTATCATTACAAAAATGCAATAATTTATATTGAATTGAAACAAAATACAAAGAAACACCACAAAAATTAAGAAAGCGACCGGATTAGGCAATACAACAGTACGAATTGATGGTCTTCTTTGGCTTCGAAATGGAATGAATTCATTTATTTGGTTTCCTCCTTTAAGGTTCTTTTTCTATTTCTTTCATAGCAAGAGAGTGCAATGTAAGAGCGGATCTTTTGCCGTTCACAAAACTCTATTTTTTCTCACGTAAACTCTTTAATTCCGGTGAAATTGGATTCAAAGGCTAACTATTTCACCTGAATTGATAATGCATATGGAGTTTGACGTCAAAAAAAAACAAACAACATGATGAAGCAATAAAATTTTAAAACTTATGTTGATGGGTCATCATTCAGATGATTTGTAATTTTAAACTTAATAAAACAATAATCTCATTTCCATCCAAATGATACATTTTGATCGTGAAAAACATGCCCTGACAATTAACAACAGTACAAATTTAAGCAAAGTTCAATTAAATAATTATGTGCGTTTGTTTCAGAGAAACTCGGCAGCAAGGAAAATGTTGAAGCAAGGTGGGATTGATATGAACAGTTTGAAAGTTGATGAAGAGAGTAAGAGAGTTAAATAAAATAATATTTTTGAAGGAAAAAGCATTGGTTTTTTTTTTGTTTTAAATCATCTTTCAGTTTCTTCATCAGACAATGAGATAATATAAAAAGTATGAGTGATCGGGAGAATTTTGTATGTTATATAATTTTTTGGAAAATGTATTATTATTTTCAGAAAAGAATATCTAAACTAATTTTCTTTTCGATTTGTTTTGTGAAGTTATATATATAAATATAAGTATATATTTTTTTGATCAAAAAAAAAAAATATAAGTGTATATTTTAAGAACTTCTAGATATTTTATTTTTTATTTGTTTTGAGAAAATATAAAAGTGCTTTTTGCAAAAGTGACCCACTCAAAGTCAACCAAAAACTAACACTATGATTTTTTTTTTGGAATTTTCATTTTCCTATTCACCCACAAATTCAAATTATTTCTGAAAATGCAATTAATTTTCCTTTTTGAAAATGAGCTTTTACTCTCTCAACCTCATCATCTTCAGTATTTACAAGATTTATTGCCATCAATACACCACCATGAACAATTTGAAGCTCTTAATGCACCTAAAATCGATTTACACTTCTTCTTTTCTCAATTCTTATGAACTAAAACAACATCTCTTTACTTTCTCTCCATATTCAACCAAAAATCCAAGATTTTGATTCTAAATTTTTATGGTTCATAAAGGCATTGAAGGTCACGATTCTTGGTGGGTCACTTTCATTTGAGCTTCTGTGCGCTTGGAGAAGACTTCTTTGTGCTAAGGAAGTTATCTCACTAATTTAAGGTATGAAATCGAGTTTTTATCCAGATCTTTGCGAAGACTTCCCGAAGTCTTCTTGGCGTCAACGACTACTCACGGAAGTCGATGCAGTCAAGAGAGGTTAATTTTGTAATTGACTTTTAAATATGTTTCTAGAATCGACTTATATTGAAGTCGTCCATCTTTATTTGTTTAAAAAATCTCGAGAAACCGAGCGAAGTCGATGCAGGATAAACAGGTTAGTTTTACAATTGACGGATTGTATCGAAATTGACTTTCCATGAGCGACTTACTTGGAAGTCGATGGTGAAAAAATCAAAAATTCAATATTTTATTATAAAGAGGCGACTTAGGCGAGTAGATCTCAGGTTAGTTTTGCAATTGGAAAATAAAACTTAAATATTTAATTTACTCTAGGCGACTTACGCGAAGTCAACCGACAGACGACTTACAAAGAAGTCGATCCGATTTTATTCGAGATTCTGGTCAAACCTTTGTTATCTTGGGCGACTTCCTTAAAGTCGTCTAGAAGACATATATTTAAGTTTTATTTTCCAATTGCAAAACTAACCTGAAGCGACTTACATGGAAGTCGCCTCGTTATAATAAAATATTGAATTTTGATTTTCTCTTGGGCGAAGTCAAATTTGACACAATCGGTCAATTGCAAAACTAACATGTTTATCCAGGCGTCTCGGGTTTCTCGAGATTTTTTAAACAAAAGTATGCCAATATTTACAAAGGAAGACTTCCAAAGAAGTCTGCTGTATAAACGGTAAAATTTTAAATGCAAAATGACCTAAAGTGGCGACTTCTCACGGATCTACTAGGCGACCTCGATGATGTCGTCTGCATCAATGTTTAATAGAATTGCATTTTCTCTAAAACTATAAAGAATTTTTAACATTTTCTTGTTAATTCATGTTTATTAATGTATATTTGTGCTACTGAATGAAATTTATAACTTAATTGGTGATATTTATTAGGTTACCAACATTCATGTTAATTAAAGTTTATAGCTAATGTGCTTTTAACTCATACATGTTCTATGTTTGCTAATGTGTTTTGTTTTGTTTTTTTCAGATGGATCGTCGGTTACATGCAGTGTGTGGAGAATGGTTGTTGAAAGATGGCTGTTGGAATTTTGTGGTTGATAAGTTCAAAGGCGAGGCTGTTCTTTTTGAGTGAAGGTTCGACACATGCTGAACTTGTAGCAATGGCTCGAAGATTATAACGGACATGAACACGAGTCGTGCAGTTAAGCGTACTCATTACCGAGGCAATGATGCAACAGATGGCTCCAGACACCCCCCTATTCATGTTACAAGTGATAGACAAGTTCAGAACTTGCTCGAGATAGCTAAACGCATGAAGCGTCTTCGTGTATCAAGCCTTAGCAAGATGAGAGCTGTTTGAGGAAGGGGAAGAGGATGATGAATAGGATGAAGCTTATGAAGGAATAAATGTGATGAAGGGGATGAAGATGATGCGATATGGCTGAAGATGAAAATCATGATGGGGAGGAGGATGATGGGAGCGAGGATGCTGATATCCCAGTAGTTGCTGGCGATTGATGATGCTGAGGATTACGGTGAGTATGGTAAGGTTAAAGATGAGGATGAAGATGAGGAAGAAGATGATGATATGTGTTTTGAAAGGGACATATGGTAGTGCAGGGAGGAAGATCGTATGGTAGCGGATATATGTCAACCATATGTTTGTTAGTAAAGATGCATTGGTTTCAGAGTTATGGTTGACAGTGGCGAGGCGTAAGTTCTCCTTCAGAATATACAAGTCAAAAACTCTCCTTGTGGCAACATGTCGGGTTAATGGTTATGGATAGAAGATCGAGCGAGTGTGAAACATGAGACAAACACTTTTGGGTAACCAAGAATGTGGAAACTCATACATGTTACGTGGGAGACAGAATGCATCGAATGACTCTGTACTCAAGTATGTTGGTAGGCTTTTCATAGATCGGTGTTGGAATCATTGATGGGTTGAATCCATGAGCATATCAAAGATGCAATGAAGAACATGTTTGGCATGACATTTTATTACACCACTTCATACGAGCATTGTTATATCGCAAGAATAGGTGAGAGGATCAGCGGAAGATGGGTATGGCGACTGCCTTCATATTTGGAGCAAATCTCCTTAGCAAATCCGGGTTATCACGGTCTAGAACTTGATTCTCTGAATAGATTTAAGTATCTATTTCTCTTCTTTGGAGCTTCAATCCGAGGTTTTCAGTATCGAGACGGTCATTATGGTAGATGGCACTCACCTAAGTGGGAAGTATGAAGGTGTTATGTTAGTTTCAGCCGCACAAGATGGTAATTTTCAGATATTTCCATTGGCTTTTCGCGATCGTTGATGGTGAATCTTGGGAGTGGTTTTCACAAAATTGGCGAGTTGTGTATCTAATGAGTATCCTCGGTGATAGTCTCGACGGCACACGGGCATTAAGAATGCGTGTGATAAGGTGTTTCCGTGGGCTACGAGGAATATGTTATTATCACCTTCAATAGAACATTGTCAAAAAGTATAAATGGAAACATCTCTTGTACTTGGTGAAAGGTGCTGCTTATGCTCATACACTTTACGATTTTGACGGTACATGGATGAGATAAGGAGTGCAAACCGAACTTGCAACCTACTTGGAGAATGCCGGCGTGACCCTATGGTCAAGGGTTCATTGTCGGGAGACGGTACAACATAAAACTAACAACATCGCTGAATCTATTAATTCCGCAGAAGCGAGCTAGAGGATTTCGATTCATTTCCTGTTGGAGTTCATAAGGATAAGATATCAAGGTTGTTTTGGAAAAGGAGAAGATGCTTTGAGTCTCACAACTCAACATAGTCGGGGGTTGAATACTTGCTTGCTGTTCGATCGAGATATAGCGGATACAATGTCTGTCCAACAAATTGATGGATGGCGATTCTTTGTGCAAGGTGGTAAAAGAGCTGTGTTGTCGATTTGGAACATCGAAAGTGTGATTGTGGTGTCTATGGTGTCGAAGATACCTTGCTCTCATGCTATAGCAGTTGGATCATATGCTGGTTTTCATATCTCGCACTTGTATGCCCGATCTACTCAAAAGAGACTTTGTTTGCAGGATACTCGAGAATATCTATCCTTGTGCTGGACAAAAGTTGAGGCACACACATTCTTTCCTCGGGAAGTAAAGCGTGGTCGGAGGAGAGAAGAAATCAAGATGGCAATCTTGGTTGGAGCTATCTAGGATGAGAGGGCCTTGCGCCGGAAGCAACACATGGTTTATAGATGCTCGGTCTGCAAAAACTGACCATACGCTTCCACATTGTAATAACGGCGTGGGCGACCTTCGTAGAAGTCGTCGAAGGCTTAACTTATGGGCGACCTTCTGATTAGTCGTCGGATGACTTAACTTCGGGCGACCTTCGATTAGTCATCGGATGACTCTTCTGGGCGACCTTCTAGTAAGTCGTCGAAGACTTAACCTGGGCGACCTTGATTAGCGTCCGAAGTCTATCTATCTGCATTCGTTTATGACTTTGTGTTATGAACTTCTGTATTATTGCAATTTATCGCTTCTGTTATGACTTTGTGTTATGAACTTCTACGTATTGCAATTTATGCTTACGTTATGACTTTGTGTTATGAATAAACCTTGTTATGACTTTGTGTTATGAATGCTTCTGTTATGACTTTGTGTTATGAATCTGTGATATGAACTTAATTGCAACTTAAAAGACAACAACTCCATCATTAGATTAGACCATTAGATTAGATTATCCGAAGGTTACAACACTACCAAACTAATTTCCTACAAAATGATAGTTTGAGTGCGAGGATAGGTTACAAAAACTACATCCTATCCTGACTCTGTTACAACAACATCACCTTCCTAATCTGTCATACAAAAGACATTTCATCCCACAAGTTCAAGTACAAATAAAACATCATTAACCTTGCTGGTCATAAGTTGCAAGGTTCTCATCATGTCTCCGTTCTCTTTTGCATGGCCTTACGTAGTCTCCTTAAATATATCCAGCCATATTCTTCCTTATAGCCTTGAGTTCTTGTTACAAAGCTGGAGGAAATGAAATCCCAAGAGCATGACATTGATGTACTTCAGGCGAACATGCCACAATCACCAGCTTCGGCACTGAGGTACTCAACGGTAACTCTCTCATATGTGTATGGCTCCAGTGTGTGTTTGACACGTTCTTCGTCTGAGCCAGCAAATCAACGAGCAGATAAGGGACCATGTTGACAAAGGCTCCATGAGCACATCGAGGTCTGCAGCTCTAATATGTGTTAAAATGTTGTCCCGCGATGACTATGTGCCTGTTAGGGATCGATATCCAAATAATCCAATGCTCATTCCTGAAGTTCGGCATAAATATCATCCACATCCCCCCAAAACCTTCATAGATTGGCAAAATGATGGTACAATGCCTGCGTGATAATTCCACGCCCCACCAGTCTTCCTAAGCCGTTGATGTAGCCCTCGTGGTTCTCAAATTGCGGGTAATGGTGGGACCACTGCGAGAAAATACATGATCAAGAAAGCACAATCTCGGTCCTGAAATGATGTGGATTATCTTGGTACCGTTGCCTCAGTACATTAATAAAAGCATCCATATGTTGCATATAAAGCAGTACAAGTAAGAGATACTTATCGGCGACTTACGCTTTAGTCTTCTAGTAAGTCTTCATTAAGTCTTCTAGAAGACTTACCGGCGACAAGCGTAAGTCGTCGATAAGTTTTCTCGAATACTTAAAAGAAGACTAATTGGTAAGTCGTGCTGTAAGTCTAGAAGACTTATCGGACGATTTAAAACCATCAGTAAGTCTTCTAGAAGACTTAAGACTAATTGAGTAGTCGTGCATTAAGTCTTCTTGAGAAGACATAACTACTGGTAAAGGGAAACTAGAAGACATAGCAGGAGACTTACACCGTCGTTCAGCCATTCTAAGGGGTTCAGTAGGGTGAAATAAAGCAGACTTGGACATCTACGTGGTTTTGGCCATAGGTGTTTTAAAATAACTGCAAACACAAAATGTAGATAAACATGATATTTTTGTATAATAAAGGAAGCTATTATGAGACATTCTCACTTACGGATCAAGTTTCACCCGGTCGGTGAGCACCTTCGACATCTTCTTGGCAAAGGGTGCAAAAGATCATAGCCTTGGCCAACCCTTTTGTTTGGAATGATCAATTTGGCAGTGCTGTTTCCCTTAAAGGAGTTTGCTGTGAGGCAGCAAGTTTCCTTGCTCGCTCACTCTTTCCACAAACATGTGTCATAGCAGCTTTCCTCTTTCTCGCCTTCTAGTTTCTCCTTCGTAAATCTGAATCAGTGGGTACTTCTTTGTCCAATACAAAAGCGCTAGGTTCACCACTCTATTCTGGAGGCTCATTTGCTATCACAAGACTCAAGTCTTTAGGAACTTCGGTTCTTGGGGTCATTCTGTCTGCTTTGGCCCCATTCTGTCCTGCTTTCTCTCCATTCACACTCTCAGTCTCCAGCACATCATTCCTTATTCCTAGCTTTTTCTAGTCAATCTCTTCTCTGCGATTTTGGGAGAGGTTTGGTACTAACCCTGGGTTGCCCATGCTTTTCCTGATTTGAAGTTCTCATTTGAAGTTCATTAGATGCAGTCCCCTTTTGGTGATTCCCACTTTCTTCTCCACAGCTTCTATCCTATCCCCAGCAACTTGATCTCCTAAGCCACATCCCAAACCCATCCCTCATGACATCAGCTATGCCTTTGAAGCTTTTTCAATATGCTCCTTGGTCATCCCACCAACAGGCGTAGAAGCCTCTGACGAGCCTCGCGTGCCCTCCAGGCACTTTACTAGCCTCAACCGAGCTACGAGCTTTCTTCCGGCGTACTCTACTTTCTTCCTTCACAACACTCTGTCTCCGCTGCCCTCTCTTCCTTCTTCACTCGGTTTAGTACGGTGACTTCCCAGCAATTCATGGTCCAGTTCAATTAGCTTCGCATTAAACATGACTATGATTATGTTCTCTGGCCGGGTCCATATCAAAGTCCCATCGTGGAAACATCTCAGCATAGTCCTTGCGGACACAGTTGATCACGCTAGTCTGCAAAATAAAAGATATCAACTCAGATAACAAAGACTGAAATTATCGAGAAAAGACTTCACGAAGACTTTAAAGTAAGTCGTCGGTAAGTCTTCGAAAACTTCGAAGACTTAAAGTAAAGTCATCTGGTAAGTCTTCGAGAAGAACCGTAGAAGACTTTAAAATAAATCGATCGGTAAGTCTTCCGGAGAACCTTAGAATACTTAAAGTAAAGTCACCCAAACAACATAACTTTAAGTCTTCTGCGAGGTCTTCTATGGAAGACTTACCAAACTACTTTAAATTCTTCGTGAAGTCTTAGAGATTGAAGTTTAAATACATGTCTGGAAATGGCCTCTTTAAAAATCTGCGTCCTTTGCCACCATTGTAAGCCAGCAACGTGAGATGCATGCGGTAGGGGATGCACAAAATTAGCACCAAATTCGGCGAGCAAAGTACACCCACACCGGAGAAGTTGAACAAACCCATCAACAGTGTATGAATTTGAATCCAAATTTACACATTTCACAGACTCCATCAGCACCTTAAGCGCCACTCTCCCAAGGATAGTTCTCAAATCTTTCTAAATCCATCACTAGCCTTGCAAGACTAGCCCGTGTAGCGGTTGAGTACTTTCTCTCTTCAATGAATCCATTGAAGATGGCAAGGTAACCGAGCGCATCGCGATCTTCGAGACCACTCTCGCATCTCCCAAATGTTGCTTTTATATGCTCAGTATTTGGCTCATCGACGACATCAACACCCATCATCTCCCGAGCAGCCATCTCCTTTGTGACCTCAACCCTTGGATTTTCCAGGTTCGATGTAATCGTGAGTTCAGACCAGTGAGGTGTTCAAACTCCAACAGTGAAAATCTCACCGGTTGTGGACCAACGAACTCGAGCTCATACTTCTTCTTGATGTTAAGCTGGAAACTGAGCATATAATGAACCAGCCGAAGCACAACCAAAATTCAGCTCATTGAACTTGATGAACACTCCCAACTTTGACTCCTTTAGCTCCTCATATTAGATCAGCGTTTAGAGCTCGCCTTAGTCGTAAATAGCTTGAGTCATCGGTGTGATAAGAAATGCTCTTCGGTCGGGCTCTTCCCCTAATGTATACATCCTTCGAGTGCTGGTAAATCCATTTTCCGGCCTGTAAAACAATCAAAACAAGCATCTCAAACACATAACAAGCACTTTTCTAAATACAAAGTGGAAGACTTGCATGTAAATTTTAGTGAGAAGACTGAGATGACTTCCAGGAAGTCTTCTACAAAGTCTTACACTCGGGCGACTTCAACGGCGACTTAGGTCGTCCGGAACTTCGAGAAGTATGAAGTCTTACACTGGAAGACTTCGAGGAAGTCGTCTGAGTAGTCTTTCTGAATAAATACAAAAGCTGTTTCTTTAAAAGATGGATTACTTACGTCCGGAGAAGATATGGTCTCCAATGACACCAGCGGTTACATATCTGCAAAATCGGCGGGAAAAGAAGAATCAAGACTACAATTTTAGGTTTTACGGCTTGCGCGCTTAAGACAAGAGAAATAACTTACCGGCGGCGGAGTTCAACGAGGCGCGGTTTCAGATCTGAAACAAAGGAAGCGGATGGTCAGTTTAAACTACTAAAACTCGCCATGAAGGAAAAACAAGATTCGTTAGTAGAGGAGAGATTGGCAGTGAGAACTACACAATCAGAGATTACCGTGAGGAGAAATCTGAGAAATAATCGCAGCCGAAATCGACTCTGCAGGAAGCGGTGCTAGGGTTTTGTAAAGTTGTGAAAAAGTGAATAAATGGTATTTATATGTCCGAAATGATCCGGTTAGGTTTAAAAGTACATTGGTAAAATAAAGGATTCAGTCGGTATGGACGACTTCTCGTAGTCGTCCATCTAAAATATTCAGGCGACTTCTGGAGTCGTCTAGAATAAACATAACCCTAAACTTTATTAACTAACTAAACACCGTAAAAATCAAATTAAACTTCAAAAGTGTTTACTATACACGAAATAAACACGTATCGTAAAATTTTAATTTTTCAAAAACATTCAAGCTTTCCAAAATCTAACCCTAAGAATACATACAATGGGAATGATTGGTAAGTGATGTGATTTCATTTTGGCTGTAGATTTATAGCTGTGGTTTTTTTTTTGGCTTTAGGTTTATAATTTTTAAGAGTCATTTAAATTTTGGCCGTAGATGCGTTATGTCTCTACAGCAATTATTATAACATGACTAGAGATTTTTCAGCGCTTGGCGGTTATCTTATAAATTTATTTTATTTATAATATTATTTGTCGGTTTTTTCTTTTACATTAACTTCTTATTTTTCCAATGTTAGTTTTTCTTAATTTAAATTTATATGTTTATAATTTTCATTTTTCTTGTTGTAGATGGAGAATTATATTTTTATTGATGATGGTTTTGTATGTGACATAAGCTTTTGAAATTTTAAAATAATGTTATATATAGTACGATTAACACATTAAAGAAGAGAACATATTCATGCACATTTTACACAGGTTTTATATGCATAATTTTAAACATTATATATGTATATATTATAAGTTTGAAACATGTAAATGCTTTCTAAAGCTAAATACTTGTTCTGAGTTTACATAACTTATCGAAAGTTTTATCTCTTTTAAATTCAAATCAGAAAAAATATCAAAAGTCAGTATAGATGGGTTTTGGGCTTTTAAATCAACACTGAAAAATTACATGAATCAGATAAAATAGTTTTATAAACAACTGGATAAAATTTGACCGAGCCAAAGATTTTCACACCATATGTTCTTTCTTCTTCAAATTCGAAGAGCCTATAGACACAAGAAAAAATATCATAATTTTGTTTTCACTTATATAACATTTTTCTCCTTTACACGAGTTTATTACACTGCTATAAGCAATGGAGAACTCTATTCATATAAGATTCACATCTATGCATTTTGACAAAGAAGAATTTTAGCCATCTTTAGTTTGAATGGACCAACTTCAGTCATATACACTATATTTTCTCTATGATTCAAATCTTGCAATTTTAATATATGTGCAGATTTCCATGTGAAAAGCACGCATGCATCTACCATTCAACCTATTACTTTTTCCAAAGTAAACACTATAATCCTCGTTTGGTTAGCTCCACAAACTAATCTCTTTGGATCAGTTTACTAAAAATATGGATACTAATGTCGAAAAGAATATAAACACTATCAACAACAAATATTGGCACAAGACTATTTGGTTCAAGGAACATATTCCACGTAATCCGTTTATATCATGCCTGGCTGCGGAGAAGACTGACCAAGGATCGCTGGCGTTGGGGTTAAATATCTCAGGAGCGTCGTCCTTTGTAATATGGAAATAGAGACTCACCATCATCTCTTCTTTGAGTGCTCTTTCTCTCGCTTGATATGGGAGCCTTTTGCTGCTGAAGTTTGGATTTCTCCTCCGGCTGATCTACACTCTGTTGCAGCCTGGATCAATCAACCTCGCGTCAGCTGATCGCATGCTACTCCAGTCATCAAGCTCTACTTTCAGTCAGCCATCTACCTGCTGTGGAAAGAGGCGTGTGCTCGTGTGTTCACAGCTGTCTCCTCATCTTCATCAGTCATCCTTGCCTCTCGACCGTATGATGCGTGACCGTCTCCTCTTTACCGGCAGTTCTTCTTTCTCCTCTTCTCTACTTCTTTTTATCTTTCTTGTATAAGACCTCCTTAACAGCTTTTTACCTTGAGTTGTTGTTGGTTGTTTTGGTTCGTTGCTGTAATAAGTTGTTTAAAAACAACGTTGCACTTCTTCGAAAATGATAATCTTAACATCTTACCAAAAAACAACACATATTGACTTATTTATGTGAATATATATTTTATTTTAAATCATTATAGTGGGGAGAAAGCACCATAATTTGTACAACAAATTTTCTTAGATTCACCTCATCATACTCACCATTTTACCATTTTAATTACATAATTTTACATGAGCTTCTTCACCCTCCGGTTATTTTCTCTTTATTTATAACTACAATATAAAGTTATAAACTATATATATATTATAAATTAATAATTTATTTACCCTTAAAGTCTAACGATTAAAAATAGAACATAATTCAATATAGATATATGATTCTATTAGAATTAGCAGTTACAAATTTGAAATTTCTAGAAATATCAAAAGTCGTGTGTTAGTTAATTATCTTCTAAATGACATCTATTTCTAATTCTTTTGGATGAAAATATTTTGGCTGTGGTGGATAGTCCCAAAAGCCTTGAATTTAGTCCCTTTTATATAGTAGGATATTTTAAATCATTATAGTGGATGAAGAAAGCACCATAATTTGTACAACAAATTTTCTTAGATTCACCTCATCATACTCACCATTTTACCATTTTAATTACATAATTTTACATGAGCTTCTTCACCCTTCGGTTTTTCTCTTTATTTATAACTACAATATAAAGTTATAAACTATATATATTATAAATTAATAATTTACTTACCCTTGAAGTCTAACGATTAAAATAGAACATAATTCAATATAGATATATGATTCTATTAATGAATTAGCAGTTACAAATTTGAAATTTCTAGAAATATCAAAAGTCGTGTGTTAGTTAATTATCTTCTAAATGACATCTATTTCTAATTCTTTTGGATGAGAATATTTTGGCTGAGGTGGATAGTCCCAAAAGCCTTGAATTTAGTCCCTTTTATATAGTAGGATTTTAAAAAGTGGTGTGATTTTTTACAAAGTGTTGTGAACATAAAAGGAAAGATAAATCTTGATTGCTTTAGATTGAGTGCTTTGAACTTAAATGGTGCTGTCTACCGATCCCACAGCTGGTACCAATCATCCTCAATACTACAACATATGTTGCTAAACCCTAGACCAAAGAATACCATGATTTACTACCTACACTTATCTATGTTGAAAACAATTCAATTTTGTTATATTTTAATTTATATCACTTAAAACTGTTTATAATTACATGATTTTAATTTTTCACTTATCAAATATTTTTAAAACATTTATAAATTATTTTAAGATTAGCTATACCAGAAGACTTACTTTGAAATCATCTAGGCGACTTCTATCATTTCAGACGATTCGAGGGCGACTTAATGGGGCTATATTAAGTAAAAAGCTTCGTTTTTGTTTGGTCACAAGGCTGGCTGTAATTTCACAAGGCTTTTAGGTTAGTTTTGCATTTAATTCAAGTTTGGGTATAAGTTTGTGTTTAAAATCAAGTTGTGAGTCATATTTGGCAAATCTCCCAATATAAAACAGTAAAATTTTAATTAGTTTAAATATAAAAATCTGTATATTTATAAATATTTTTAAATGTTTCCTTTTCTGATTTATGGGCATTTGTAGAAAAGGTTAACTTAATTAATTTTTTTAGATATTAAAATAAAAGTAAATTTAATGGAAACTTCTAGGAAAATTAAATTATGGAATAATAATCTTCTAGATATTATTACTATCAGTAAACTATAATTAGTTTAAATATAAAAATTAAATTTTTGAATGCCCTCCAGCAAGTCAAGTGTGGGCATTATCTAAAATACCATCGAACCACTATTCCCTACTTGCTCGTTTTTGGTAACTTGGATCATCATCTCTTTTGAAGAGTCAACCCAAAAATGGAGGACCACCAATTTGCATGGATATTATGGTATATATGGAAAGGTCGAATAATAAAGCGTTTAGTAATCTGAATATTTCCAAGGAAACTCTTAAACTAGCAGAACTAGAATCAGCACTTTGGGCTGAAGCACGTACTCACGACCAAAGGAGGGAGCGGCAGTTCTGACTACACCTTCATTAGGAATTTCAGGACGATGGTGTTTTACAGATGGTTCCTGGAAAGAGAAGGAACTATTTTCGGCACAAGAATGGTATAGTACCTTACCCGGCTTTGATGGTTTATTAGGAGCAAGAAAGCGTAAGGGCATGCCTATCACCTCTTCACTTTCGGTGGAAGCGTTGATTTGGGCAATGGAATGTATGAAGAACTTACGGTTTCAGGTAGCGTTTGCAGATTGTTCTCAATTGGTGAAGATGGTTTGAACCGAAGAATGATCAGCATTTGAAAGTTATGGAAGATATCAAGCTTATCGTAGAAGCTTCCTCAACTCGAGATCGTCACGTTCGAGCGGAGACCTCTGGCGGATAGCTTGCGCGTAATGCCGGAAACAACCGTCTTTAAATCGTTCACATGGATCGCGGAGTTACCGTTTTGGTTTGCAGAGTCAATAAGAGTCGTGAGTGTCTTGTTGTTAAAAAAATCTTCTAGATATATACATAATAAAGTGATAAGTTTCCAAATTTCGATTGTTTCTATCTTATACATATACATTTTGTTTCTTAAAACATTCCTTTTGATTTTTGTTAGTCAAAGCACATGTTTCACAATGATGATCGGCATGGGCGGTCCGCGGTATGGACGGTGATGTTAGGACTGAAATTGTTGGCGTTAGTTTTGTTAAAGTTGTGACCAAACACCTTCTTCATGCTTATAAAGGAGAGTTATGGTGAACCATTTCATTCATCCCAAAACAAGAAGCGAGAAGAGCGAAGAAGAGAGAAAAAATTTCTCACAAAAATCTTCTTTCAAATTACGAGTAATTTTTGAGTGTATTTGGGATCGGGGTGTGAGTTGTGAGCTTGTAAAATTTTCTGGGTTGATAATAAGCGATCTGGCGAGGTCGGAGGCGTAGGCAACATTGGCGAACTCCGTTAACAATTTTGTGTGTGTGCTCTTTTTCGCTCCCATAAATTCTGGTTTACCACAAAATTTGACCTCACATTTCCTAATAACTGGTATCAAAGCTTGAGTTACGGTGATCAGTCAAATTTTGTCGGTAACATCGGTTTGTCGGCGAAGGTGTTCTAATACAGTGGTTCGAGCGATGGAGGCGAGCGGTTCGGCGCAGTATTGGAAAATTTGGCGGTACAGATTATGCATTTTGGAGAATGCAAATTGAAGATTATGCAGCGGAAGAAGCTTCATCAACCGCTGAGCAAGCCTGAAGATGGATCAGGATGAGTAGGAGCTCCTTGACATACAAGTTCTGGGTGTTATAAGGTTAACACTGCCGGAAAACATTGCTCTAGCGTTGCGAAGGAGAACCGAAGGACTCATGAAAGTTCTCGGATATGTATGAGAAACCGGCAAACAATAAGGTGTTTCTCATGAAGAAACTCTTTCATTTGAAGATGGAAGAAGGTGGCCTGGTTGCCACACATGTGAGCGAGTTCAACACGATTGTCAACCAACTGTCATCGGTTGAAATCGAGTTTGGCGATGAAGTCGCGACACTGATTCTTGGCATCTCGCCAAATAGTTGGGAGCCGATGAGGGCAGCGGTTAGTAATTCGTGGGTACTCAAAAGTTTAAGTTCAATGATGTTAGAGATCATATCCTTTCTGAGGAAGTTGAAGGATAAGGGGCATCAACGAGCTCTGCTTTCAAGCGTGGAAAGCAGAGGAGAAACCGGATAGAAATAACGGGTAATGGCAGATTGAAGTCAAGGAATGGACGAGTCAGTCAAATCCAGAGGCTGCGAGTGCTGGAATTGTGGAAAGACATGTCACATTAAGAAGAATTGTCGAGCACCACGAAGAAGGAAGACAACAAAAGGCGAGCCAATGCAATGACATGAAATCGCTGATGCATTGGTAGTGTACGATTCCCGAGGAAAATTGAAGCTCGTGATGCAGCGCAAATACCACCAAGCGTCAATCTCCTATGTCGATAGCCCAGTCAATTCGTGGGTGCTTGACTCATGAGCATCATTCCACCACACCGCACCATAATATCATGGAAAATTATGTTGAAATGGAAAGGTATATCTTGCTGATGGATTACCTTTGGACATAGTTGGTATTGGAGATATCAACTTGAAGATGTCGACGGGCGTGTGGAAGATTACGAAGGTCAGACATGTGCCAAAGTTGATGTGAAATTTGATCTCAGTAGTCAACTTGATTATACGAGGCACGATGTTAATTTTGGTGGTGGAGCCGGAGAGTCAAGAAAGGTTCCATGGTGGTGGCTAGAGGTCATAAAAGAGGCACATGGCATGACAAAGTTATCAAGACATTGTTGTTGTCGAGAATGCTAAACATACCAAGTTGTGGCATTGTAGGTTGGGACACATGAGTGAGAAAGGAATGAAACTCATGGTGGAAAATGGCTCTTCGGGAAGCGGTGGATCATCAGATGTGTGAAAGCTGCATCCTTGGGAAACGAAAGCGAGTTAGTTTTTCTAAAGGAGGAAGAGCCAAAATCTGAGAAGTTGAAGCTGGTGCACACTGGCGTGTGGGGACCGCTCCTCTCGCATCGCTGGAGGTTCATACTATATGTGACCTTTCGGCGACTCCACGAAAAGTGTGGGTTTACTTCATGAAGAACAAGCATGAAGTGTTTTCGGTTTTCAAAGTATGGTAAGCCATGGTTGAGATTGAGGCGAATCTCAAGTTGAAGTGTTTAAGGTCTGATAATGGTGGAGAGTACATCAGCGGCGAGTTCAAGAGATATGCGCTGATAATGGGATAAAGATGGAGAAGACTATTCTGGAGCGCCTCACAGAATGGAATAGCGGAAAGGATGAACGAACCTTGAATGGCGTGCAAGGAGCATGACTATAGATTGCCAAATATGTTTTGGGCAGATGCAATCAATACCGCCTTCTTAATAAACGAGGACCATGTACCGTTGGGATTTAAGATCCCCACGAAGAAGTTTGGGCGGAAGAAAGTAAATCTTTCTTATCTAAAGGTGTTGGATGCTTAGCTTATGTTCATAATGATGATGCTGCAAGTAGTAATTTATTTCGAAGTCAAAGTGTTACTTCATCGGCTATGGTAGCGGAGTTTGGTTACCGATTTCGGGATGATGAAAATCGAAAGATCATCCAGCAAGAATGTTGTGTTCAAGAAGAAGTGCTGTATAAGGATAAGCTAAGAAGTCTCGGAGAGGAAAGAGCCAAGCTGTTGACTTAGAAGAGATCGACACGGAGTTGCCACAAATACCACAACGAGATGAAGAAATCTCTCAAGATGAGAGTGGTGAAGCTGAAGAAAGTGATGATTCTGAAGTGGTCCCATATACACCAGTCACGGATTACGATGGTCAAGCAGAATCATCGAAAAGCGGTAGATTTTCTCCATCATCAACTACATTCTGCTCGAGAGCGGCGAGCCTGAATGTTATGAGGAAGCTATGCAAGTTGATGAGTCGATTAAGTGGGAGCTTGCAATGAATGACGAGATGGACTCGTTGTTATCCAATCACTGCGTGGGAGTTAGAAGATTTGCCTAAGGAGAAAAAGGCATTGCATAACAAGTGGGTCTACCGAATAAAAGAAGAACGATGGGAGTAAAGTGCTATAAAGCGAGGCTTGTTGTGAAGGGATTCCAACAAAAAGAAGCGTTGACTATACTGAAATCTTCTCTCGTAGTCAAGATGGTGACCATCGAGAGCGGTTCTTGGGCTGGTAGCACAAGAAGATCTGCATCTTCACAGATGGATGTGAAGACAGCACATTTCTTCACGGTGATTTGGATGAGGAAATTTATATGAAGCAACCCGAAGGCTTTGAGATCAAAGGGAAGGAAAGCCTTGTTTGAAAGCTGAAAAGGAGTTTGTGCGGCTTAAAACAAGGTCCAAGCAGTGGTATAAGCGGTTCGACAACTTTATTAAAGGTGTCGGTTTCTTGAGGTGTGAAGCTGACCCTGTTGTTACTTCAAGAGGCTTGAAGGGTCCTACTTGATATTGCTTATGTCGATGACATGCTGATAGTAGGAGCAGACTTACACGAGATCAATAGCTTGAAGATGAAACTTTCGAAAGAGTTTGCGATGAAAGACCTTGGAGAAGTAAGACAGATTCTAGGGATGAGAATCAGTAGAAGCAAGGAAGGTCTTAAGTTATCACAAGAGGAGTATGTGAAGAAAGTCCTCAAGAGGTTTAACATGGATGAAGCGAAGCCATTAGTACTCCACGCAAGTCACTTCGGTTATCGAGCAGTCTCCAAAGACTGAAGGCGAGATGGAATATATGGATAAAATTCGATATGCTTATGCTATTGGCAGCTTGATGCTGGCGATGATATGTACAAAGCCAGACATTGCACATGCAGTTAAGTCGTTAGAGATTTATGAGCAATCAGAAGGAACATTGGGAAGCCGTTAAGTGGATTTTCAGATATCAAAAGGAAATCCAAGTTTATCGCTATGTTTCACAAAGTCTAAGACATGATTGCAGGGATATGTTGATGCTGACAATGGAGGTGACTTTGGCAACACGAAGAGCACAACCAGGTATGTCTACACCTTTGGCGTCTGCAATTTGTTGGGTTTCAAAGTTGCAGAAAATTGTATCTCTATCAAGTGTGAAGCTGAGTATATTGCGTAGCGGAGGCAACAAAGAGATGATATGGCTACAGTCTTTTCTAGAAGAGCTAGGCCATGACCAAGGGAAAAGTGTGTTGTCTTGTGATAGTAAAAGTGTAATCGATTTGGCAAAGAATCCGGTTTACCATGCTCCGGACGAAGCACATACAGTCGAAATCACTTCATAAATAATAGTATAAAAATATTTAAAACTAAAATTCTAAAATCTTATTTATTAAAACTAATGATTCAACCTAAACCATGAAATATGACAAATAATCAAAAGTAAAATTATTAAAAATACAACAAATAAACAAATTACCTAAGATTGTAGAAAATATGACAAATAATCAAAAGTAAAATTATTAAAAATACAACAAATAAACAAATTACCTAAGATTGTAGAAAATATGACAAATAATCAAAAGTAAAATTATTAAAAATATAACAAATAAACAAATTACCTAAGATTGTAGAAAATATGACAAATAATCAAAAGTAAAATTATTAAAAATATAACAAATAAACAAATTACCTAAGATTGTAGAAAATATGACAAATAAGCCAAAACCTATAACTATAGAAAATCTGACACATAAGCCAAATCACTTCATAAATAATAGTATAAAAATATTTAAAACTAAAATTCTAAAATCTTATTTATTAAAACTAATGATTCAACCTAAACCATGAAATATGACAAATAATCAAAAGTAAAATTATTAAAAATATAACAAATAAACAAATTACCTAAGATTGTAGAAAATATGACAAATAATCAAAAGTAAAATTATTAAAAATATAACAAATAAACAAATTACCTAAGATTGTAGAAAATATGACAAATAAGCAAAAACCTAAAACTATGGAAAAATTGACACATAAGCTAAATCACTTCATAAATAATAGTATAAAAATATTTAAAACTAAAATTCTAAAATCTTATTTATTAAAACTAATGATTCAACCTAAACCATGAAATATGACAAATAAGCCAAAACCTATAACTATAGAAAATCTGACACATAAGCCAAATCACTTCATAAATAATAGTATAAAAATATTTAAAACTAAAATTCTAAAATCTTATTTATTAAAACTAATGATTCAACCTAAACCATGAAATATGACAAATAATCAAAAGTAAAATTATTAAAAATACAACAAATAAACAAATTACCTAAGATTGTAGAAAATATGACAAATAATCAAAAGTAAAATTATTAAAAATATAACAAATAAACAAATTACCTAAGATTGTAGAAAATATGACAAATAAGCCAAAACCTATAACTATAGAAAATCTGACACATAAGCCAAATCACTTCATAAATAATAGTATAAAAATATTTAAAACTAAAATTCTAAAATCTTATTTATTAAAACTAATGATTCAACCTAAACCATGAAATATGACAAATAATCAAAAGTAAAATTATTAAAAATATAACAAATAAACAAATTACCTAAGATTGTAGAAAATATGACAAATAAGCCAAAACCTATAACTATAGAAAATCTGACACATAAGCCAAATCACTTCATAAATAATAGTATAGATTGAAATCAAAAATGTAAATTCTAATATCAGGTTTTACTAAACATAATTCTTCTAAATATATCTATCATTTGATCATAATTATATTATAATAAAAGTATTGTTATTTTTCAATTTGTTTTGTGAAGTTATGCTATATATATGTGCGTGTCTATATATTTTACAACTTCTAGATATTTTCTTTTTATTTGTTGTTTTGAGAAAATATAAAGATAAATTAAATTATAATTCGTTTATATATAAAAATCAATGTGTTTATATTTTAAAAAATTTCCTTTTCTTATTTATTAGCTTTTGTAAAACAGGAAATTAAATTAAAAGGTTCACTAAATTAAACTAAAAGGAAATTTAAGAAAAAAGAGCTAAACCGACTATACGCCGACAATAGAGATGTTCCTTTGATTTTTTTTTTCCTTTTACAAAAAATAAAAAGTCCTAGATGTACTACACGAAATAAAGTATAACCCCCAAAGACGGTGATGGATAACACAACGATTAAAGAAAAAGTTGGTAAGTCACAAGTCTCAGATCTCTATCCAAGAGACGAATCCAAAGAAGAGGCAAAAACTTAGTGAATCACAAGTAATCCCAAGTCCTTCTCTATCAAAGATTGATTTGGCAGAAGCGATGAAGAAGCAAAACGACGTGGCCATGTGCCTTGCGGGGAAAGTAATCTCAACCCTAGCCAAAACACTAACTTGGTCTTTTCACCGGCATCAATAAACGCCGTGCTCATCATGGCGGCTAATAGGCCAGAAGAAGACGAAAGACTAAGATCCTTTATTCTCTCCTTCCTTAGGTCTTCCTCAACCGACGAGCTCAACGCTGTCTTCGGTGAGATCTGTTCTGTGGTTCTTGCAGACGGCAGTGCGAGCGGTGGACCTAAAATCGCAGCAGTTAATGGAGTCTGGATCGATCAATCACTCTCGGTTGATTCCTCGTGGAAGGATCTCTTAGTAAACGTCTTCAAAGCTGAGTTCGCTCCAGTTGACTTCAGTACCAAGGTACTTTACTTTTTATTATTTTTAGGTTTTTCTAGGTTTCTGATTATTTCTGGAACATAATCTCGGTCGGTTTATCACTGGAACATAATCTCGGTCCGGTTGATGATTTAAGTTTTTTGCTTGTTGATTGGGATTCTATATGCATTTTTTTGGGATTTTCTAGGCATTTGCTTTGTTTGATTTTAATAATTTTATAGCTATATACACTTTTGTTATTGATCGGTGATTTTGCTGTTTTGAAGGCGGAAATAGTGCGTATGGAGATGAATGCGTGGGCTTCATGTCACACAAATAATCTCATCCAAGATCTACTTCCTCGAGGATCCGTTACAAGCTTAACCACATAGATTTATGGAAATGCATTGTACTTCAAAGGAGCTTGGGAAGATAAGTTTGAAAATTATCTGACTAAACACAAACCATTTCACCTTGTCAATGGCGAATCAGTCTCTGTGCCTTTCATGAGCAGCCATACGGACCAATATGTAAAGGCTTATGATGATTTCAAGGTCCTGAGGCTCGATTATCAACAAGGCCGTGATGATGCCGACCGCAAATTCTCAATGTACTTCTACCTACCTGACAAAAGAGATGGATTAAATAATCTTTTGAAGAAAATAACATCTACTCATGGATTCTTGGAATCTCACATTCCGAGAAACAAAGATCGAGTTGGTGCATCCAGAATTCCAAAATTTAAGATCGAATTTGGGTTTGAAGCTTCAAAGACTTTTGATGATTTTGAGCTAAATGTGTCATTGTACCAAAAAGCTTTCATTGAGATCGACGAGGTAGGTACTGAAGCTGCAGCTGCAACCTTTTTGAGGGGTGGTGTTGGCTTGCCAAAGAGGATAGATTTCGTGGCAGATCATCCATTTCTTTTCTTTGATCCTTCCCAATCTGATTAGGGTCTTGTATTAATTTTGCTGTTTCTGAGGTTTGGGGGGTTCAATTTGTTGATTTACTTGGGTTTTTGAAAATGTTCATGATTTTAATTCACTTTGATTTGGTTCTCCTCAACTAAGTAAAATATTCTGAGTCATTCTTCACATGCAGTTTAGTTGAGGATTAATTTCCAAGCATCCTTTGATTATCTCTTGCAGCAGATGAATCACGACTCTACTATAAATCCAACATATGAATTATTGTAAAATTTGCACTAAGTTATTTTTGTCTTATATATTAAACGACTTATCAAATATTTATAGGATTTGAAACGCACTTTAAAGTCGAATATTAGTTTCTCTATATATGAACAGTAAATCTTTTTTTTAACATCAATTTTATTATGTTAACTAGAATGTATGTGATCACAATGCAGCAGAGTGTTTAGATATTGAGGTACATAAAATAAATAGCGAAATGACACTCCATCTTCAATATGCTTTGCTAAGCTATCTGCTACCTTATTTGCATTCCTATTCGTCCATGAGAAACGTATATCTTGGAATTTATCTTGAACAAACGTATACGGTTCGGTTTTACCGTATTGAACAGCCCTATGAACAGTAAATCTTTATCTAGCAAATAAGTATGCAACTTTGGATTATAACAATTTCAGAATAAAGGGTTTAAAAAAATGAATAATATCATACATAATTATATATATTTACAAAAAATGTAATATGATATATATTGTTTCAAAACAATATATATCATATTACATTTTTTGTAGATATATATAATTATGTATGATATTATTCATTTTTTAAAACGCTTTATTCTGAAATTGTTATAATCCAAAGTTGCATACTTATTATAACAATTGATCCGATTAGACAATACAATCCAAGTAACACATGAATTAAACTATTGGCACCACAAAGTTAAGCAATTGATCCGATTAGACAATACAAATTATAAACAGAGTTCAACTAAATAATTTTGCGGATTTGTTTGAGAGCAAAACTGCAGCAAGGGGAATGTTGAAGCAAGGTGAGATTTATATGAACAGTGTGAACGTTGATGATGAGAATAAGAGCTTGAGTTATTGTTGAAGGAAAATGTATTGTAACTTCTCTCTGCAGGCAAGGAGAACAAAGTGATCGTTAGAATTTCCTAACTTTTTCTTATTATGATGAATCTTATGGATTAAAATTAATATTTTCTAAATTGTTTCGTAAGCCGCTTTATTCAGTCTTCGATAAAAACCTACGTTGCATGGAAGCGTGTATGACAAGGTGGTTCCTGGTTCCGAAGCGGAAACGGATTCGGAATCGCTCGGAAGCGGTCGGAAGCGCGAATCCGAATATATATAGTTTGGAAGCGTAATGGAATCTATGATTCCAAGCTGGAAGCGTCAAAAAGTAATTGTGGAATCGTAAATTTAAAAAATAGAAAATATATGTTTTATTTCCTTAATGAAAACCCTAATTAAAAAGTAGGAAGACTAAGTAAATGAATCGTCATTCTTTGTCGTTGCTTTCTTCTTCTTCTTCGTACTAGAGCCTGCAGAGAATTAACAAGGTAAATTTTTTCAGATGTGTTCTTTGTATTTATCAGAATTAACAAGGTAAATTTTTCAGATGTGTTCTTTATATTTAAGACTTTGTTGGATTTGTGTGATTTAGACATTTTAAAATTTTCAGACTTTATTTTATATGTGGGTTTGCATTTTATATTTTTATATATATAAATATATATATATATATATATAATTACATACGCTTCCAACACGGATCCGCTTTCTAATTTTTTTAAAAAACTCGCTTCTACGTTTCCATACGATTCCGCTTCCGCGTATCCACTTCCGTTTCCATGTAACGTAGATAAAAACTACACAGCAGTGAACAAAAAAAAAAGAGATAGATACTACAGAGCAAGGAGAAAACAAAGAAAAAATCAAACAAATACCATCTCAATAAACATGAAAATCCTATAATCTAAGATTCGTTTAATACATTTCTATTGGGAAATCGATTGGGGTCAAGGGAGTGGTTTTTGTCGATGTAGTGATGAAATCATGATTAATATGCATAATTACAATTAAATCACATTTACAAATCAGAAACTCTGGTGAGGAACTGAAGTTGCCGAAGGAGAGGACTAAGAGTCTCCATGAGCTTCTCACAAGGATGATTGTGAACACCTTCGTAGGTTGTTACGACAACTTTTGGATCTTTTGCCAACCTTTGCACTTGTTTCTTCACGTTGCACGTATGGTACGTGCATCTGTAATAGCTCCTGCAATTTATTACGTTGCAAACACAAATGATAATAAATCTGTTACCTATATGATATTGTTAGCTACGAAGCTATACCAATATACCATGCTAGGTTATTCTATATGTTATGCTGTTATGTTTTTAGATATAGTGAAATATATATGTTATCTGCTAACTTTTTGAATTTTAAAACTAATTCCTACATATACTTTTTAAAAATAAAACCTATACAAAAGGTTCGAATCAATCTGTTTTGTTGGGGATAAAGCCTATACATAAACACTCTAGTTCAAAAACGCGAGCAGTGACCTAGCCTAAATCAACCGGACTAACACAATTTGAATTCGATCGCTATAGGTTGTTAAGCTAATGTTTCCAACCAAGATAGACACGTGACCAAGTGTGTGTGAATATATTATCTTAGGTCAATTTCGAAATCTACTTTTAAGATGTCAAATATGTTTTCTAAAACGTCATAAATGTATATATCTTTAGATGTAATTAAGTAAAAGAAGAACCTGGGATGAGCATTGTTTTTGACAGATTTTTGACCGTATTTTCTCCACCGATAACCATCATCAAGAACATCATCATCACTCCTCGTATGAAACGCAATTCTCTGCAAGGCCGACGATCTCTTGCCTTTCCCTTTATTATTGTGATAATTTAATCCTCCCATCTCCATCGCCTCTCCTCCTCCTCCGCCTTGAAAGTTCTCTGGCTGAGCAGACATATGAAAACTCCTTGGCGAACAAGAAGAAGATGTGCCCATATCGCCGGAAAACATTAAGGAAGGAACCATCATCATTAACTGTTTGTCGTCAAAAGAAGAAAAAGGGTTGTTTTCGCCTTCTTCTATTGTTAACATCGAGTTTGTGTTGTCTATCCCTTCCATTTGTTTTTGAAGCTTCCTCTATCTAGATTTATCTCTTTCTCACGCTATATGTAAATTTGTTTATGTATATGTTTGGGGATATCAAGAAGAAGAAGAGAAGAAGAAAGGTGATAAGGATATTTGTAGGGAAGACAGAAGAAGAATGAGTAAAAGGGTATATAACATTGAGGCCAACTATATTCACCTAACTTTTTGTTCAACTGCCTTAGCAAAGCTTTTGATCAATAATATTATTTGGATTCATATATTACCCTATAATGTATGTAATATACCAAATTAATTAGTGGAAAAGTTAAATAGTATTATATCTGTATTAAGAAAAAGGAACATAAAGCAACTTTGATAAATAATGGTATAAATCGATTACTATATCAAATTTTTATATTACGGTATAATGTATTTGAGATTAACATGTGGAAATTCTAATGGTTATTTAATGTTTAACTTTTTGAAAGATTATAAATGTATCCACATACGTGTGTCTCATAAAAACTAATCAAACACATATGCGCTTATATATGCTAGCTAGTGGTCAACGTTCTTGTTGATGTCTTCCCATGACAAAGGGAATGTTTTGTAATGGCTTCTTTGTCCTTTTGGATATATATAGATTCACATTCCCTTTTTGGTTTGGTTTATGCATTCTGAAATTTATATAACTCGCATATGTTTTGTCATTCTGAAATTTCCTTCGTACATATGTATATACTAAGTTTGTTTTTTGGTTAGATACATACAGTATATACTAAAGTTTATTTTACATATATGAAATATATAGTTTAGGTTTATCAAACTAGTACTAGATATGATGAAGTCGCTTAAAGTGTTGGGGCATTAAATATGGATAAACGAACTTAAGCAGATTATCGTGGTTGTAGTTGTTAGGAATCCAATAAATAAAAATAATATTAGCATAAATAAAAGAAAAAACACTGACAAAACTCATGCACGCACGTGGAAGCTTCTCATACCAACTATAGTTCATATAATAAATCAAATGTTAATAGATCTAGCGTTTTACCATGTGTCTTCGTAATTTTTTCGGTTCAATTTATTTCTACACATACATTAATGAAAATATCTTAGATCAACTGAAATTCACTGGATCTCAAAAAAAATATATTCACTGCAACATATATTTACTTATGTATATGTAGCTTCACGTTTTATATTGCAGAATAGATACAAGCGCAATCAAGTTTGGATTATGCATATTGAATTTAACCACAACAAAAACTTTGGATTATATATCGATGCATGTGTATGATTGATACGACATACAGTCTATATGTTGTGTTGCCGTAGATCAGTCTATATGTAATAATGCATCTCTTTCTCCTTCTATAACAGATATCAAATCACATTCACAGGAGTTGTCACTCATTATAAGAGAACTGAAATTGAAGATCTGTATTGCAATATGTTCAAATACATAATGTATTCTATAATAAAATAGATTATTGTGAAGTTTTTATGCATAACTCTCATATAATGTATGAATAGATTATAAAACACATCAAATTTTTTTATAAAAAGGATGATACTTGTTATACATACTGATGTTGATTAGTAACAAAACTTGCCCTAATCTCCACTTTCCTACGCAGGCAGGTATAATGATATCAGTCCTCACTCACTTCTCTGTTGATACGAGACTGATTTTCTTTCCCTCCACAATAAACTTCTCACTTCGCTCCAGCTGCAACAAAGACGTGTCAAGTCCAACATCAGTAAAGGAAACTGAACATTCTATAGTAAAACTGAGAAAAAATATAATAAAATGATTAGTTGTACTACTAACTCTACCATTACGTATACTGTATCTCACAATCGATGCATTTCACAGCTCAGTGAAGGAGTCGGCTCAAGAAGTGATGAGCAAAAATTAGTATTACCTTTAGTTTCAAGTAAGCAATAGCATCTTTCCTTGAGAACTCTGAGAGAAGAGATGGTGCTTGCTCATCAATCATAGATTTAAGCTGTTTCAGCTTCATTGATCCGCTACTACCAGCGACCTGAAAACGTAAGATGTGTGAGAGAGATGTTATAGAAGAAGACGATCGACTGTTCAAAGCAAATTGACAGCAAACCTTTTTAAGAATCTGCTTGCATAGGTTCTTCAACTTGATTTTGGGTTCAATGATTTCATCACGCTTCCTTTTTCCTGGGAGAGAGTTTTCAGTAACAGAGTCCCTGTCGTCTTCTTCTCGCTTCCTTTTTGCTGGGAGAGAATTTTCCATAACAGAGTCCTTGTCATCATCATCCTCTTCACTCTCTTCTTCTTCCTCTTCATCATCATTATCATCATCATCATCACTGTCATCAAAAGATGTTTTCTTCCCTTGGTAACGAACACCAGCTATCTTCTTTGGACGGTCTTTGATACCAAGTCCTTGTTTTCCAGCTGTGGCTTTATCCTGCAGACATTTCACAGCATTAAGATATCATATAGGCAAACATGTTTTCCAAGAACAGATTGAGAAGAGTGGATAGCAAGGCACACACGTACCTGAACCATGTTGTAAAGATTCTCTTGGTCGTCCTCACAAAACATTTTTCTCTCGTTAGATTTGGATGATTTCTTTTTGCTAGACTTAGCTCCAAGAAGACCACCCGAGACAAATCCGGATTTAAAACCCCACCAGTCAGAAGATGGTTCTTCAATTTCCTGTTCTGTTTCAGTCCAAAAGATCCATCCATACGGTTTCAACTCAAAGGAAAACCAAAATAAAGTAACAGTGTTTCAAGATTTCAGGACAATCTAAAAATCACCTTTAACACTAGCATGTTGGTCCCCAGATATAATTTCAATCTCCATTGTATCGGCTACATCACTAACCGCAGGAGAAGGATCCTCAGTTCGCTTAACCTACAAAACGAGTTAGCTCAAGTTGGACTATTACTGTCATGATGTTTAAATAATGGTAGCAGCAGAGAAAATTACAATAATATGTAGAAGCCATAAAGTAAATGCTAATCGGCATGAATCTTTGTCACTAGAGGATCAAACAAGTAGAGAGAACTTACGAGTATCCCTTCAAGATCTTTAGAAGAGTAAGAATTGACAAGCTTCCCCTTCTCTCTACGTTTATACCTAATTACGTAAGAAGAAGAAGAAAACACACAAAAAAAAAATCAAATACAATGAAACAGGTAAATGCTAAATGGGCAAATTAAGAGAAGAAGAGATGTAACAACCTTCCTTGTGGACGAGTAACTTTAGCAACCTTGGACTTGACAGGCTCGGATTTAGCAGCTTCATCTTCGCTTTCAGATTCCTTGTCCGAAGCTGTTACATACCACAGAAACACAAGTCGTTAGGCTAACTAGAGTGACGTGATTTAAAAATGAGAACAGTTAATACGAAGTAGACTTACCATCATCTTTCTTGCTAGGAGCTGCTTGCTGCAAATAACACACACATAAAAGATACTGAAATCACTTCCATTTTTAAAAAAGATCAGTAAGAAAAAAGAACACTTACCACTTTCAACTTCTTGAGAATGTTATCGAACTGAGTAGTATCGAATGCCCATGGATTCGGCTTGTCAACCCCAACACCTGCTCCCAAAGTTTAAATCTTTTTAAGTCCTATTACTTATATGCATCACATTCCCTCAAAATCAGAAAGTGCAAGTAGGTCCTCTCTATCAAATCTAAATTCCACAACTTTCACCCTAGAAATTTTTTAAATCTGCAATATTAATTACATTCACCTATGCTATAGAGAAAGAGTTACGAAGAAGAAACACACCGGTTGTATCTTGTTTGTTCTTGACTCTGACATAGCCTTTGATCCCTTGCTTATCTTTACCTAGTCCTTCTCCTTCTTCCCATCCCTAACGAAAATAAAATCAATCATTCTAAGAATTAGAATCTCTACGCTTTACATAATCCTTCAGGAAAATTTAACTCACCATCGATTTCATTAGCCGGAAAGCGGCGGATTCCTTTATGATTCCGACGTACTTAACTGGAGCTTCCGGCGCCGCCATTTCTCTCCTTATATTCCGACTATTGATCGCAGACAATCTGTCGCCGTTTTGTTGGAGCTCTAAAAGCGGTGCAGAGGAGGCGAGGGAGTTGCTTTGAGAAGAAAACCTAAAGCGAAAGAAGTGACGAGCAATTATGCTCTACGACGCGGTCTATTGTAACGTTGCGACCCGATCGACGGTAGAGATATAATCAAATTTTAAATGGGCTACATAGTGTAGGCCCACTCATACACCATTAAAGCCCAGCTTAAAGTATTTATTATTTGAAATAAAAATAAAGAAAAATGTTGTGGCTGGTTGACTGGGAAGAGAGATCAGAAAAGTGATGGCTATGGCTACTTCGACTCGGCTATCTTCTTCTTCTTCCTCGTCTTTGTTTCACTCTCATATTACCAAAAACCCCTTCCTTCTCCCACCAGCGGCGGCGACGATCAGCGTCCATGGTGTCTCTACACGTCGAAGGCCAAAATCTCTCTCTTTATCCCAACGTTCTTCAGTAATCTCGGCTCTGTCTGCTTCCTCCGCCGTCGAAGTCAATGAACCAGTGAAGAAATCAGTGAGAACACTTCCGTTTCGAGTAGGTCACGGGTTCGATCTTCATCGATTAGAGCCAGGATACCCTCTGATCATAGGAGGGATCGATATCCCTCACGATAGAGGCTGCGAAGCTCACTCCGATGGTAAAAAAGTTTTTTTGAGCTTTTTGAATTAAATTGGAAATTGGAGCTTTGTTGATGATGTTGGGGTTTCGTGTGCAGGCGATGTGTTGCTTCATTGTGTAGTGGATGCGATCTTGGGAGCGTTAGGACTTCCTGATATAGGTCAGATTTTCCCTGATTCTGATCCTAAGTGGAAAGGAGCTGCGTCCTCTGTCTTCATCAAAGAAGCTGTAAGCTTTCCTGTACTCTTGAGATGTTGTTTATATTGGAGGAAAAGAATTGGCTTTCAACGTGTAATTGTAGTGATCACTTAAGCTATGTATAATCTTACCGTGCTTGCGTTTGCATACATGAGTTCTCTATCTTGGCATAACTCAGGTTTTTAATATTAGGTTCATGCTTGATGGGTTGATGAATTAGAGAATGGTTCTGGTACTCTTACATTACCTTGGAGGCAACATTATATGATTGATTTCAAGTATGGTTGCTCTAGTTTGAAACTATAAAGTTTCTTTCTTGTATATATACTTTTATTTTTTTATGAGTTGCTGTGAATGTTGATTGCATCGAAGCTATTGTAAATCAAGGTATAGTCTTTGAATGTTGATCACTTTTAAACGAGATTTTGCTTGTCTTTATGTCAGGTGAGACTTATGGACGAGGCGGGGTACGAGATAGGAAACCTAGACGCCACATTGATTCTACAGAGACCAAAGATAAGTCCACACAAGGAGACTATCCGATCCAATCTGTCCAAGCTTCTTGGTGCAGATCCTTCTGTTGTGAACTTGAAAGCTAAAACACATGAGAAAGTTGATAGCCTCGGTGAAAACAGAAGCATTGCAGCTCACACTGTTATTCTCCTCATGAAGAAGTGAGAGTCGGTTTTTATGTACCTGTCTCATAAAAAAGTACTTTATATATAAATTTTAACTCGGTGTAATTACTCACCCTTTGACTTTAGATAAACCATCCATGATCAAATCTATGATACCCTTACTCGTCAACTGAAACGTTAAGGTTAAAAGATTAATAAGAATCTTAAAGATTACTTCTGCCGCTTAAAAGATTATGCAGTCATGGTAAGATTGGAAACTCTGTCGCTCCCTTTCAGCATGTTCAATTCTTAAACCATAAAGATCCCGAAACTCATGCACAATTAAAAGATCAAATTCTTTTTTTTTGTAAGGTTTCAATTCGTAAACTATGAACGTACCCTAGAAGCAGATTGTGTGCAGTCCAAAGTTTTTTTTTTCGATAAAAACTCATAAATAAGACGAGATACAACGAAACTCATGTGAATTATCTTGAGAGGAGAAGTGTCAGATAAGCCAATCCGCATCAAGTAGTCTAAGTGTCTAACCCGTAACGGAATCAAAATTTTCACGGACTGTACAAGCTGGTCTTACATTACATTTCGTACATGTATATATCCAGGTTCGCCCCTTCATGACTAAGCTCTTAAAAATAAAAATGTCGTACCATATTTTTGCGGTGTTCTATAGGGGATAAACAAGCAACTGATTCCAAACAATTTTTTTATGATAAACTTATAATATTATGGTCACAAGCATCAATCGAAAACGTGTAAAAATAAACATAATCCACTTTAATTTATCGTATATAATAGATTTTACAGACTAATTTGAAGATGCAGTTTTGAAAAATGTTCCGTATCAGTTCATGAAGTACATGAGGTAGTACAGGCGTGCCATGAAGATGGGTTTGGGTTGAGTCCGTATTTCGTGATGAGCGTGGGTTTGCTGGACTTGGAAAAGGAAATAGAATATTTGCTTGAAGACATATGGACGTTTTCCATAAAGCAAAAGGAGTTTGTTTGAAGGTGAATTTTTCCAATAAAGATAATGGAAAGTTGCCATATGTGTATTTGAAAGATTTGGAAAGCAAATTAAAGATGTGGAGAACAAGTTCTGGTCTACTATATAACGAGGGACGTGCCTTACGAGAAAGCCAGACCTCGTAGAAGAGAGAGAGGGGTTTTATTGTATATTGGTATTTGTTACTAATTGGTGTCGAAGTAGTGTATCTGAAGAAACTTTCTGATGGAGTCTGATGATGACTTAGTTTGGTGGCGTTGGAGTTGACGCTTTGTTAATGGAGTTGGACATTGTGTGGAGCTCGTGGGTAGCTTTGTGTGTGCTTGGGTGATCAAGCGTTTTGTCATTGGTGTGCGTTGGATGCTGGCGTACTTGGTGAAGTACTTCCGAGGAGATGGAAGATTGAAGCCTAGACTCAGGGGGAGTTTAGCAAGGCGGTTTCATTGAAGAGATCTGTGAAGATTGCAGCTGTAGAAGATAGTGTGCTCCGGTGCGCCAGATGGTGCATTTGTGCTTGATTCCTAATCCTTGTAGATTGCTTCTTAGAAAAGAGTGGTAAACACTAGTATGTGTGTTGTACCATATAGAAATTGTAGGCTGCTCCTTGTTCTAAATCAATGAAATCTGGACGAAGTTCCGTAGATGTAGGAAACGAACCCCGTTAACAAATTTGATGTGTCTTTACTTTCTGCACTTAATTTTTGTCGCCTCATCTTCACTTAACATAATTGAATACAAAAGCAGAAAATTTTTTTTGCCTCAACATCATAACAAGATTTTACTTCGATAACTTCATAAACATTATTGGAGACTCTAAAAGGGAGATTAAGAGGAAAACGTGTTGAAGGATTGCATCACACCAAATAAGAGATGAGCAGAATTGGCAAGTTGGGGATTCGGTATAACAGCCCACATTCATTTGCGCCTTTCCACAGGACTGGACATATATTAGCTGTAGGAAGTATGGTTCCAAAATAGACTTCAGTTCGCCGGTTCAAATTTAACTCACATGCTTTAAAATAGTGAACCTATGGGCAGTGACGGAGGCAGAATTTTGTTTGATAAGTATCAATTTCATAATATAAAAATTTTAAAGGGGTCAATAACTAATTTCATCGGATTTTCTTCAAGAAAATACAAGTAATTTTTAAAAAACAGAAATTCATGTGGATCAATTGACCATCCTCCTATAAGGCTAGTTCCGCCACTGCCTATGGGACCAACAACAGGCGGTACAAGAATATTCACCTATTGTCTGTCGATGAAACCTTCCAATCTGATCTTACCAAAAAGAAGATGAAAAATAAATTGACACTACTTCCTCAATTTTATTGTGTTAACTAAACCTGAGAATTTTACATGAATCTAGAAACCCGAATCGCAATCGATCTGAATGTCCACGCCTAACTAACATTACAAAATTGAAGATTCATGTCTCCCAAATAAATTAAAAATTATGTATACGTTAGAATTTGAATTTTTTGGTATTTAAGATTCAAGTTTTCGACTAAAATTTCATATATTAGATATATATTTATAGCTTTTCGGGGTTTTAGGTATTCTGAACACTAAATACTCAAACCAAATCATAACCAAATTACTTGGGTATATTATGGTTCTAAAAATTTAGATTCAAACCGACCAGAACCTCATGGGACCCAAAACAGAACCAACATTTATATTTAACTTCTTTTTACTCAATAAAATTACAGTTATACATATGACTCAAAATATCTGAGATCTGAAAGACCTGATGAGAACTGGTCCAACCACGACTCAAGGATCTTAACCTAGTGCTAGTCTTGTTATATATTATTTCATTAAATGTAAATATATTTTTTAATAACAAAATCTTCATTCAACTGTGAAAGTAAAACTGAAATTATTATTTAAATTAGTTAAATTGAGGAGAAAAATTAAGGAACTATACCGGTCAAAATAATACTATTCTAAATTTAAAATTAAATTAATACGATGTATCACATTAAACGTTAAATAAAAGTAAAAATGATAAATTAAAAAAAAAAACAAAATGAAAAATGAAAAATTTGCGTGTGGTGAGAAAAAAATGCTCGTGTTGTGAAAAATAAATGTGATCATAAAGGAGAAGAAAACTTAACTATGTATGGTAGAGACATCTCTGTCTAATGATTATCATTAACTCGACCAACTACCCCTTGAAAGGCTTTTCTTTTAATTAATTAACACATTTGCTTCATTAGCATCAATAATTAATCACCAGAACTATTATTTATGTTGATAAAACATTACCTTATTTAACAAAAAATATATGGTTAAATCAAACATAGTGGACCCCAAACTAAAAGGGTCATTTCATTGCTCCTCCTTAAAGGTAAGCCAAGCCCTTAATGATTTCATTGATAGAAACTAAACCTATGCTTAAGTTGGATTATAAAGTTTTAAATACAGTATATATTATATGTTATATGTCTTTGAAAAACTATGTATGTGAAGTTCAGAATCGTTGAGTGCCAATAAATGCTCATTTTCTTCACAAAATTAGAAAGGTTCCTAGTTATTTATTACGTTCATCGAATGATGTTTTCTTGAATGCATTAGTTTTAAAATAAAATACATATATGCAAGTTTTTTTCCCAGTTTTAAACGTTGCTAATCTTAAGTTTGTTTCGCTTTTTCTTTTATTTTTTTAAAATATTTAGTAAATTGAGTAGAATTAAAAATAGCCGAGGAAAAGATTGCGATATATAGAAGCAAAAGTCATATTTCTATGTGATCATATTCACATCGATGTTTGGTACCTGATTTGCTCCAATCCAACGGTCCCACTTCTCCATCAATTTCATCTACGTACATAGGGTCTCGCCATACTTGTGTGTAGGGCTATCATTATTTTTTCTTTTGAACTTTAGGGTTCTTGATTCAGTCAGAAAATTTAATTAATTAACGTTTAAACAGCGGAATGAGTGTTGACATGAGTAAGTTGTATGAAATGAATGTTTAAAAAAAAATGAAATGAGTGGAACGGACGGATCAAATTAAAAAATAACAATAATCATGGAACAAGAGTTTGATAATATATGTAGTGTCTTAAACTGTTAATTTGTCGTTAATGAATGTTCAGTTCATCGACATTATAAATTTGTTGGATCCGGTGAATAGAACAGACGAGATCAACGAAACAAATAAACATAACAAAAATAAAATGAAAAATGATCTAAAGATGTATGGTGACCGGCGAGTGTTTTACACCTTCCGTACTAAATTAGTATTGAGTATGCATCTCAAATATTTGTGTAATGAAATCAGATGTATTGTAATTGTTTATGTAAACCTTCGTCTACACTTCTTTCGTTAGGATCCTATTTGACAAACGAATGAATCAATGACCAACTGATGATTTCATTCATGATTAAATATTTGAGCATGTTAGAAGTACGATGAATGGAATTAAGCTTAATTATATAGGTGACCTAAGCAAAATATAATGCAATACTTACGAAATCTCATTATTTGATAGATTATTACTTTGATGGAACGAACCTGATATGACATGAATGTAATAAGTTATTATATAGTATTGCATGACTATCTTTACAAGTTATCAATACGAAACTTAAAACAATGACGGTGATAATTTATAAACGAAGCGATTTCATTTTCGGCATGGTCTCTCGATATGTCTCCTAACTAATCGAAGCCTTGTAATTGTAATTTGCAATGATTACAATTCCAAATATTTTTGAAAAAAAACACTTGTTGTATTGGACGTACGTTAATCTAAACTACATTTTTTAACACTGAAGGATTATATTCAACATTGACCCGTTACAACAAGTGTTCTTTTTAAAGTAACTGAGAGTCGACGAAATCAACCGAGACTGAGTTAAAATCTATGAGTGTCAAACTGAAACTAAATTCAGCTAAGTTCATAAAATTGTAAAAAATTATTAATTTACAAAATTACTTTTACTAATGTATTACTCTTTTTACTTTAGATGACTATTTAAAAAATATCTCAATCTCTATAAGTCTATCTAAATATTTTAATCTCGCTTTTAGTTAGTACTTTCGTCGTTCTTAATTCGATTTTGGATAATTTTGTCAACTATTCAATACAAAAACATTCTATAATGTCAGATGTATAGTTTTTCTAGTCATCAATTTTTTAAAAATGCTATAGATATTCGTATTGCACGTGTTTGAAATATTAGGGGATATATATGAACAATGTTCTAAGCAAACGGTTATTAGTTGCGTACAGTTTCAATTAGAGTGCGACCCAAATAATACGAAAAGTGATTAAGAAGGAAATTTAGTTTTTGCTTCCTTTTTTGGGTGGGGATCGGCAGCTTGTGAGTTGTGACCATTAAGTTTTACATTATTTACTATCTTATACTAAATGTAAAATTAACTTCCCTGAAACTGTGTTTAGCAGCACAAAGTTCATAAGTTGTCATGCTCCGCAAAGATTATGCTCCGACGTTAACTGAAAATCTCTGAGTAAAAAGAAAAAGAAAAAGAAATCTCAGAGTTCAGTTAATTTAGTTTAGACTGGTATTCTCTTGTTTTAGATCCATTTATCTCAATATGAATATTAATTTTGAAATGAGCTTTTTTCTAGTGAGCAATTTCATATTTTCAGCATAGTACGATTATTTGAGATGAATCAAACAATTGATGTCACTAATAGGAAAATGGTGCTTTATTGGTAACGATACATGAGGCAATTTCTACGAGGAACTATATGTCACCATTAAATATACATATATAAATTATAACGGCGATTAATTTGTTCTACGGATTCATCTAATTTTCGTAGTAAAGTCTTTGGAAAAGCAGGCAAAAACTTTGACGGGAGACAAAAGGGTACGTGAAGAAAAAAACATGTAAAAGTGACAAGGGCTTAACGTAATAATACTACAACAAAAACTCTCTACGTACAACGAGTAATAACACATGAAAATAGAAAGTTGATGAGAAGTCGTTTTAAGGTTAGATCGACGAAGAAATATCTCAGACCCCACCCCTGGGACCAGACCCGGCCCAACCTTTATCTCCTCCTCTTTTAAAACTCCCCAAATTTTCTTCTTCTTCTCCTCTCTTCTATAGTTACAAGCCCTCAAACACACACAACCCAAGAAAGAAAAAAAGAAAAAGGGTGGTATACATATCCATATAAATATTAATTTAAGATAATTATTGTGGTTAACTGTAATTATAATTAAGTTAATTTTGAGCTAAATCATGGGTCATCACTCATGTTGCAACCAGCAAAAGGTGAAGAGAGGGCTTTGGTCACCAGAAGAAGATGAGAAGCTTATTAGATATATCACAACTCATGGCTACGGATGTTGGAGTGAAGTCCCTGAAAAAGCAGGTACTTATTATTCATTTTAGTTCTTACGTTTTATCTCTGGCCAATTACATTGTTTTACGTTTCACTTATAGATTCAATATAATTTTACAAAAAAAAACTATTAATGCAATGCATATTGATTTATTCATTAGGGCTTCAAAGATGCGGAAAAAGTTGTCGATTACGATGGATAAACTATCTTCGACCTGATATAAGAAGAGGAAGATTCTCTCCTGAAGAAGAGAAATTGATCATAAGCCTTCATGGAGTTGTAGGGAACAGGTTTCGATTTTTTTTCCTAGTTTTAACCTAGAGTTATATACTTCACGTATTATATATTTAAACCATTATAACTGTACTATTATGGATATACCGTTATATAAATTGTTTTTATATTTTGTATTATTGATCCCATTTTGTAGCGAAAATTTTTCTGTGTTCGGGATACGCCTATATATATATATTTTATCGTTATAAAAACAGTCCATCAAGTTATGTATATGTAAATATACCACATTATTATATGTTTACTTTGGCCACGGTTCTAAGGAACGACTATACGGTCGATGACAAAGAATAACGTGTAGTTTCGTTCATCTCTTTGTAATTTTGTCTACTTGCTCGATCTGTTATGTAGTGTTTTTCAAGTTACTTAATCGAACATTTCCAAAATATAACACAAACGTCCACACACGTGTATACATATTTAGCAAAGAAAAAGCATACACATAGACTTCTAGACATGTATGTGCTTAATGGTTGATGTTCCTCTTATAAATTTGTATATGTTTTTCAGGTGGGCTCACATTGCGAGTCATTTACCTGGAAGAACAGATAACGAGATAAAAAATTATTGGAATTCTTGGATCAAGAAAAAGATACGAAAACCTCACCACCACTATAATCGTCATCAACCATCAATAACTACCGTGACAATGAACGTGGACGCTACATCAACTGTTACTGCTGTCCCCTCTACCACCACTACATCAACTATCAATAACTTACATTTTGACAGCTTTATGGATTGTCCTGACCAACTAAATTTCTCCAATGATCAAGAAACTAATACAAAGATTCAAGAAACCTTTTCATCCCATAAAACTCCTCTCTTCATGGTAGACCCAACACTTCCTGTTCTTGAAGGAATGTTCTCTCAAAACATCATCACAAACAAGAGCAATGATCACGACACACAAAGAGGAGGAAGAGGAAGCGTTTTGAGCAATCATTTCTGACAAATACCATGGAAGAATGGGATATAAATCTTCGTCAACAAGAACCGTTTCAAGTTCTTACGTTTTATCTCTGGCCAATTACATTGTTTTACGTTTCACTTATAGATTCAATATAATTTTACAAAAACTATTAATGCAATGCATATTGATTTATTCATTAGGGCTTCAAAGATGCGGAAAAAGTTGTCGATTACGATGGATAAACTATCTTCGACCTGATATAAGAAGAGGAAGATTCTCTCCTGAAGAAGAGAAATTGATCATAAGCCTTCATGGAGTTGTAGGGAACAGGTTTCGATTTTTTTCCTAGTTTTAACCTAGAGTTATATACTTCACGTATTATATATTTAAACCATTATAACTGTACTATTATGGATATACCGTTATATAAATTGTTTTATATTTTGTATTATTGATCCCATTTTGTAGCGAAAATTTTTCTGTGTTCGGGATACGCCTATATATATATATTTTATCGTTATAAAACAGTCCATCAAGTTATGTATATGTAAATATACCACATTATTATATGTTTACTTTGGCCACGGTTCTAAGGAACGACTATACGGTCGATGACAAAGAATAACGTGTAGTTTCGTTCATCTCTTTGTAATTTTGTCTACTTGCTCGATCTGTTATGTAGTGTTTTTCAAGTTACTTAATCGAACATTTCCAAAATATAACACAAACGTCCACACACGTGTATACATATTTAGCAAAGAAAAGCATACACATAGACTTCTAGACATGTATGTGCTTAATGGTTGATGTTCCTCTTATAAATTTGTATATGTTTTTCAGGTGGGCTCACATTGCGAGTCATTTACCTGGAAGAACAGATAACGAGATAAAAAATTATTGGAATTCTTGGATCAAGAAAAAGATACGAAAACCTCACCACCACTATAATCGTCATCAACCATCAATAACTACCGTGACAATGAACGTGGACGCTACATCAACTGTTACTGCTGTCCCCTCTACCACCACTACATCAACTATCAATAACTTACATTTTGACAGCTTTATGGATTGTCCTGACCAACTAAATTTCTCCAATGATCAAGAAACTAATACAAAGATTCAAGAAACCTTTTCATCCCATAAAACTCCTCTCTTCATGGTAGACCCAACACTTCCTGTTCTTGAAGGAATGTTCTCTCAAAACATCATCACAAACAAGAGCAATGATCACGACACACAAAGAGGAGGAAGAGGAAGCGTTTTTGAGCAATCATTTCTGACAAATACCATGGAAGAATGGGATATAAATCTTCGTCAACAAGAACCGTTTCAAGTTCCTACAATGGTGTCACATTTGTTCAACAACTCTACCAATTCAAATACCGAGACGGTTATAAGTTACAATATACCAGCGTTAGTAGAGGGAAATGTTGATAACATCTCCCCAATTGACAATAGCGCTCAAGATGGAGATATGGCTTCAGCACTCGAAAGTTTAAAGAAGCAAGAACAGAGCTATGATCAGTGGATGGATTCACAACAGTGCTCTAATTTTTTCTTGTGGGACAACCTTAATATAAACGTGGAAGGTTCATCTCTTGTTGGAAACCAAGATCCATCAATGACCTTGGGATCCTCTGCCTTGTCTTCTTCTTTTCCTTCTTCATTTTAAATTATTGTATAAATCTCAGGAGAGAAACTCACGCTAATTTGTCTATATGTTTATTTCTTTAATTTTTTTTCTTAGAGGTTGTTTTCGGATGTTTTTTTTTTACTTTTACTATGATGTTGTAATGAGTGTTATAAATTGTTGATGAGGAGATGGTGTGAATCTATGTATGTATGTGTTATTTGCTAATTCATGTTTCCCCCTAAATCTATGTAATAAAGGACGAAAACACTACTCCATGTTGCAAAGCCATGCGGCATGTTGTATATTATGCATTCACAAAGTTCGTAAACAATATCTTTAATTTAATAATATAAAAACTATGTTGCATAAAATTAATCAAGATTTTTCAATTTTAACTAAAGATAAATTGAAGGATGTTGGTAAAACTGCATCAAAATTCTAAAATGAGGGTGACTAATAAAACCTAAAAGTCTAATTAAAACAATTATTTAGGATTTAATTTATCGTATCATGTTATTCTTTTTTTTTTTCATATCGTATCGTGTTATTCCAAAATACAGAATATATAAATTCAATTTTGGTATAAAATATGTAATATCTTATATGTTTAGGTATAAAATATAAACCGTTTTACAGGTTTTGGGTATAATATATTGTTGCAAAAAAGTATTTACGGAAAGAAATGCAAACATTAATGTATAAAAATTCTGCTTAAAACAAATTGATATCTTACAATTATAAGTAGTCTCCGAATTCTCCACTATAGTTCCACTGACAACTCAAACTGATAAAAGAAAATACAAACTTATATTCAGTAAAAATGGAGAAAGCAGCTCTGATATTCTTCGGTCTTCTACTTTTCTCAACATGTAAGATTACTTTCACTTGCATCATATGTTTACTTAATTCATTACTAGCCTCTTCTTCATAAGCATGATCAACACACCATCTCACAGGCACTCAAATTCTTTCGAAATATTGCAACACCGATTCTGATTGTACAAAGATTGTGTGTCCAAGTATAATAAATATCAAGTGTGTGAAGAACACATGTCAATGTGTTAAAGATGGAAACGTAGATTTACCCCTTCAAACGAGGTGTGACCCTGCTGCTTGCGCTGCTTTATGCAAGTCAAAAGGCGAAGAAGTTGGGTTTTATGTCTGTGCTTTAGACCATTGTTACTGTCGCAAACCTTCTATGTAATAACAAGCCTGTAGTATCTTAAACTTCTGTTATTGCCGCAAATCCCCACATGTTGTCCTATATTATCTCAAATTTTGTTATTAATATACATAATAAACTATTAGTTTTAAACTGTGACATTTAAAGTTAAATACTACTTGTAAATGTTGTAAAAATAAAATAAAATATAGTACTAAATCATAACAATACACACAGAAAAGAAAACACATGAAATCATAATCTTGAAACCATAATCTTGGATATTCAGATTTTCATGTCATATTCAGATTATATATACGAGTAATTTCATATTGGTTTTTATTGGATTTATGTTTATTGAAATTTGGTTTAGGTACTATTACTGTGTCCGGTATTTCTTTTATTGATATATCAGGAATCAATGAAGTGATTTTAAGCAAGAGAGCTTTAAAAAGAATGTTCAATCTTCGGTTCCTCAGCGATGACAAAGGCAGAAATGATGAGAATGTTAGAATGAATATACCAGTGGAGGTGGAATTGTCTAAGGTTACTACATTGGAAGGCATATATCCTACTTTTAATCCTGAATATCTTCTCAAATTTGATATGCAGAACAACTAACTAGAATACTTCTGGCAAGGAATCCAAGTTAGTCTAGTTGTACTTATATATGATTGGTTACTTTCTCTTCATGTGATATGATGTTCCTCTCTCTTTGTTGTTGTGTTGTTTTACATTCAGCGGCTAGAAAGAAGATGGATTTATCTATGTATTTTCATTTGAAAGAACTCCCGGATCATTCAAATGCTACAATACTTGAGAAACTGAATTTGAGTTTCTGCGAGAGTTTAGTGGAGATTCCATCATCTTTTCGCGTCTTCAAACTAAAAGACTTGCCAATGGGGGCTTGCATAAACCTACAAGTCATTCCACCTCATCTGACCTTGGCATATCCTTAGAAAACATCGACATGCAAAAATGTTTAGAATTAAGAATTTATTTTATTTCAATTATTTTAGTAACTTGATAAAAGTGGATTTATCATACACAGAGATAGAAGATGTGCCTTCAATTTGTCTGTGTCCTCGCCTTTCGAGTCTCAGAATAAGGAAAAGTGAAAATCTCGAGAGCTCAACACATCTCCCGACAAATTTCTGGTATCTGGACCTAAGCTAAACTGGTATTGAAAGTATTACAGATTGCATCAAAGCTCTTTATTCATTGCGCCTTAAGTTAACTTCCTGCAGAAGACTCACATCATTGCCAGAGCTCCCTAGTTCGCTTAACAGCCTAAGTGCCGATTATTGTGAATCACTGGAGACAGTGTTTTCCCCTTTGAATCACAGCTCAAATGCAACTCTCATGTTCACCAACTGCTTAAAATTGGACCAACAAGCACGAAGATAAATTATCCAACATTCTTTTTTTTTTTGCGAGAGGGTTATATTACCTGGAAGAGAGGTACCTGCAAAGTTTGATCACCGAGCCAGAGGAAGTTCATTGACCATTATTATTCCAGACGGTAACAGTCCTCTTTCTCCCTTTTCTAGATTAAAGTTTGCGTCATGGTGTCGCCTAACAATGCAATCAGCAAAGACCACAGATATGAGCAACATTTATTGTTCCGTCGAATACGCAATGGCGACGTAAACCCCATTGAGAAGGTCATCTGTCTAGGCTCTTTCACCACGTCCAATTTTTGTGCTGATCATATATTTGTATTCAACTCTAGTTTTCGACCTATGGACCCATCCCAAGTGAGCAGAGAGATAGTGGTTGAACTCGCCTGCAGTGCCCACAGCTTATTCGATGTTATTATCTCTACTGGGGGTTATGAGTTTGGACACAAATACAGCCATCTCACAAATAAAGTGATCTCTGAATCAAAAGAACAAGAAGAGAAGCTTGAATGCGAAGAGCACACAAATGGTTGGAGTTGGCTCTTCCTTTGCTTCGATCTCTCTAGTTTTCTAGGAGACATCAGAAGCTTAGTTTCTGGACGAAGAGGGTAGAAGCTAGAAGCAGGGAAGCATACATGGATGATGATTACATTTCTAGAAGATCTTTTTAGCTCTGAAAAGTAGAAAACAACTTGCTTTGATCCAAAATGAGCACATTAATTAATGGATGTATCATCAGCTCTCTTCCCCTGTTTTGGTATGAATCTCCTCTTTGAATCATTTTGTTTTGGGGTGACGAGCCAATGTCAAGTTGTAGACAGCTTGTGATGATTCCATACAACTCTGAAGAGCGCTTTGCACTATTGGTCCACTGATCCTGCAGTCACAACTGCACTATATAATCTTCATTTCTTTTGGATTTTGATTTCTAAGGAACACTAAGACACTAGTTAAAGCTCATGATTCTGTTTAATAATCTTCAAATATACCTTGTTGTGGCATGCTTACCTAGAAAGGGAGTGCCTGACGAGTCCATTCACCGAGACAATTGGTTCCAAATATTTTTCGGACTCAAAACAAATGTTTCACTTGGCTATGCTGATGATTCTGAACACTTGATTTAGGGTGTGTTATTGGGAAAAATGGCCTATTTTAACGTAAAATTTACCTCATGTCTTTTCCTTCAGGAAAATATATGTATAAGAACGGTTACTTCATATTTCATATATGTATAAATTAACTGACAGTCGGGTTTCTGAGAGCTTCTGTTCGGTTCCGGTTTCCGATATTTCGGTTCAGTTTTGGTTTTTCTCCAAGGCCTAACTTTTCCATTGCTGGGGTTTCTTAGTGTTTGAAATGTTAATACTATTTCAGATCATAAGAATGGATCTATTATCTATATATCATCATCTTTGCTCCCTGTCTTGTAAGAATTTTTAATTGATCTCATTGTAGCTATCTTGTGGTTCAACTGATAGAGCGGCACTGCATCATCAACTCTGTTGATTTAGTAGACAAGTCTTTGTTATTATTCGGTGGGCCGAGGGCGACAACGATAAATCTTGTTCAAAGACTATTACGAGCTTAGTGTACTATTATCATGGAGAGTTTGGAATTTTCCCTTGTAGTATGTGTTATTGTTCCTTGTTCATGTAAGCTGTCCTGTGTGTGGGTTCTAGTTGCATGTTCTTTGGGCTTTAGTTTGTATCAATGGTTGTGTTCTTCGATGAAGAATATTTTCAGATGGAAAAAAAAATAGCAACCGACTAAACTTTTCTCTCGGTCGTAATTAGGCCTGGGCACGGATCGGATATCCGGATTTTTGAAGGTATTTGTGATTTGCTTCGAATGTCACGGATATCTAATTTTTCGATTTGCTTTGCTTCGGAAAAATACGGATATTCGGAAAAACGGATATTCGGAAAATAAATAAATATTTGCGAATATTTATGAATACTTACGGATATCAAATATGTTTTGATTAATACAAATAATCTTAAAAATTCGATACAAGTTTGTTTTATAAAATATTTTTTTGCATGATATATAAAATAAAAATTAAAAGAAGTAGTGAATCTACATATTTAAAAAAAAATAAACTTAATTAACAATTATAATAACACAAAACTTAAGAAAAAAATTATAATTATCATAAGTTTTCTCTCTTCCTTTTATGTAATACTTTTATATAAGTAATAATGTGAATATAATTTGCCAAATCATATGTTAGAATAATAATTATATACTTTTATACATTTAAAACTTTAAAATATAATCAAGATATACATGTATTTATATATTGCCGGATCGGATCGGATCGGATATTCGCTTTCTAAAATTTTAATATTTGTGATTTGCTTCGATTTTAACGGATATTGAATTTTAGTATTTGCTTTGCTTCGAAAGTTTACGGATATTCGGAATTTTCGGATCGAATCGAACCGAATAACAAATCGAATCAAATTTAACAGATAAAATGCCCAGCTCTAGTCGTAATTGGTCATATTAAAAAGAAATAAAATGGCACTTTTTCCGAAATGTCCTTTTACTTTTGAAAGACGAAGAAATTTCATCCCTCTTTCTAGAAGTGTATACACTCAGCAGTGAATACGCGTTTTCTTCGTTTTCTCTTCCCTAAATGATTGACTCTGTGATTTGGAGTCACTCACAAATCCTTTCTCATGGCTTCCTATTCTTCTCCTCTTCCTCGCACCTGGAGATACCGCGTTTTCACGAGCTTCCATGGACCAGACGTCCGTAAGACGTTTCTAAGTCACTTGCGCAAACAGTTTAGCAGCAACGGAATCACGATGTTTGATGATCAAGGGATCGAGAGAAGTCAGATTATTGCTCCTGCACTCACGCAAGCGATTAGAGAATCGAGGATCTCGATCATCTTGCTCTCGAAGAACTATGCTTCTTCCAGCTGGTGTTTGGATGAGCTGTTGGATATTTTAAAGTGCAAGGAAGATATGGGACAAATCGTGATGACGGTCTTCTACGGAGTAGATCCTTCCCATGTGCGGAAACAGACTGGAGATTTTGGGAAAGCTTTCAAGGAAACATGTGCTCGTAAAACAAAAGAGAAGGAAGAAAGATGGAGTCAAGCTTTGGAGTATGTAGGCAACATAGAGGGAGAACACTTCCTAAACTGGTTTGTCTTTAACTGAATTTAATTTTTTCCTCATCTATTGATAGTATTATATGATGAACAAGCAGAAGAAATAAGGTGAACAGAGTATATATAGCTTAGCTTAAATGATTATGGGAATGGTATCTCTATGATTCTTATGGCATGACAATTTGATGGAAACAATTTATTTTCCTCCTTTGTTAGGGTCAATGAAGCAGATATGATTGAGAAAATTGCCACTGATGTTTCGAACAAACTAAATGCAACACCAGCTAAGGATTTTGATGGCATGGTGGGATTTGAAGCTCATCTGAGAGAAATGGAGTCTTTGCTCGATTTAGATAATGATGAAGTGAAGATGGTTGCGATCACTGGTCCTGCAGGCATTGGTAAAAGTTCCATTGCCAGAGCGTTGCATAGTCTATTGTCTAATAGGTTTCAGCTTACTTGTTTTGTGGACAACCTTAGAGGTACCTACCCTATAGGTTTGGATGAGTATGGTTTGAAGTTTCGTTTACAAGAAGAGCTGCTTTCAAAGACTTTGAACCAAAGTAGTATGAGAATATGCCATTTAGGTGTGATAGAAGAAAGGCTACACGATCAGAAAGTGCTCATCATTCTTGATGATGTGAACAATATTAAACAACTGGAGGCGCTGGCTGGAGATAGTTCTTGGTTTGGTCCTGGAAGTAGGGTTGTAGTTAGGACAGAAAACAAAGAGCTTCTGCAGCAACATGGCATCAACAATACATACCATGTGAAGTTTCCATCTAGAGGAGAAGCTCTTCAGATTTTTTGTAGATATGCTTTTAGACAAACCTATCCACATGATCATTTTGAAGAACTTGCACTAAAAGTAACTGCGCTTTGTGGTAATCTTCCATTGGGTCTACGTGTGGTGGGTTCATCTTTACGCGGGAAGAAGGTGGACGAATGGGAAGACGTGATGGACAGGCTAGAAACTATTCTTGATCATCAAGATATCGAGCAAGTACTAAGAGTCGGTTATGAGAGTTTACATGAGAAAGAGCAATCTCTATTTCTCCACATAGCAGTCTTCTTCAGTTGTAAATATGGTGATCTTGTGAAAGCAATGTTTGCTGACAACAACTCGGATATCAAACATGGGTTGAAAATTCTAGCAAACAAATCTCTTATATATTTATCTGAAGATGGAAAAATAGTGATGCACAAGTTACTACATGTGGGTACAAAGGTCGTTCATAAAGAAAAACCTTGGAAACGTCGGATCTTAACAGACGCTCAAGTGATTTCTGATGTTCTTGAACGTGCCAAAGTAAGTCTTTTCTATTATATTTGTTATCCTTTTTCATTAATTTATACTTCAAACAATTTAGTGACTAAATCAATATAATTGGATTAATTGGTTTTAGGGTACTAGAGATGTGTCCGGAATATCATTTGATATATCTGAAATCGATGAAGTATTTCTAAGCCCTAAAGCTTTCAAAAGGATGCCTAATCTGCGATTCCTCAAAATATACAAAAGTAAAGATAGTGGAAATGATATATTTCATATACCTGATGAAATGGTGTTTCCGCGTGGTCTGAGGTTACTGCATTGGGAGGCATGTCCTAGCAAAAGTCTTCCTCTTGGATTTTGCCTGGAAAATCTTGTGGAACTCCATATGCCACACAGCCACCTCGAAAAGCTCTGGGAAGGAACTCAGGTTAGTTTCGGTACTTGCTTTTGAAGACGAGTATGTATTAGAGCGTATATAGTTGATTAAGTATGGTTAGATGGTTTAGTAGGTGAATTGTATTTAAGCTGACTTTTCTTTCTCATTTACACTAATGAAGATATTTTACACAATCTGTTTCTCTTAAGCTTGATCAACCTGAGAGAATCTGAAAGTATGTTCTCATTATGTCTTGATGTTCTTCCTTTTGTTGTGTTGTTTTGCACTCAGCCTCTTACAAATCTCAAGAAGATGAATTTGTCTTGGTCTTCTAAGTTAAAGGAACTCCCGGATCTTTCAAATGCTGCAAGTTTCGAGAGACTAGAACTGTTCCGTTGCGAGAGTTTGGTAGAGATACACTCCTCTATTGGGAATCTTCAAAGTATTGATTTCTTGCAAATGGGTTGCTGTACAAAGCTACAAGTTGTTCCGGCTCTCTTCAATTTGGCGCCTCATTCTTATGTCAGCGTGGAGGGATGCTCACAATTGAGAAACATTCCAGATTTTTCCAGGAACATCAGAGCAGTCGTAATTGCAGACACAATGATAAAAGAGTTGCCTAGATCAGTCAGTCGTTGGTCTGCCCTCTACGCTCTTACTATATACGGCCATAGCGCAAACATTGATAGAATTCCAGATTGCATCAAAGAATTGCATGGGCTAGTATCGCTTTGGGTTTATGGATGCTCAAAAATTGCATCAGTTCCAGAGCTTCCCGCCTCGATCAAAAGATTTACAGCAGAATGTTGTGAATCATTGAAGACCGTATCTCTGCCTTTTGACTCTGAATTCATCTGCGATATCAACAAGTGCTTCAAATTGGGTCGAGATTCAAGGAGAGTAATAAAGAAATCATTGAGGGCATGCCTACCTGGAAGTTCTATACCTTCAGAGTTTGATCACCAAGCTGAAGGAAACTCCTTGACTATCAGGTCAGATTTCAGCGAATATAGGTTTTGCGCTGTGGTTTTCCCTAAACAACAGATTGAAGAAAGTTTTCCTGAGTTATTCTGTCGCATTTGTGTAAACAAGGGTTGCCCCACTGACCATAATATGCGTATGCATCTCCGTAGTATCCATGTGGTGCATCTATGTTTTTCTTATGCTGATTTGCTTGAGGTACATGGATGGCTCGAACAGGAGAATGAGATAACGTTTGAGTTCATCACATGCCAGGGGCTCGAGATTATTGAGTGTGGTGTCCAGATCATGACAGAGGAAAGCAAGAGAAGTAGAAGGATTGAGTTTGATGAAGCCAGCAAAGCTTGTCAAGACTCTCAAGACGGTGAACTTATGGACCGACTAATCTGCTACCCGAAAGAGAAAAACAATGGCTAAGGCGAGAAACGTACAGATGGTTGGATCTCCGATTTTGTGAGAAGCACTGCAAGCTTGTTTTGGGGGAAGAAGATAACATTTCTCTTTCAAATGTATTTTTTATCGTCTCATATGTGTATCTTTAGTGAGGCAAAAAAAAAAGATCTAATATTCAAGATCTGCACCATCTTCTTGTTACACTCAAACAAGAGAAGGAGAGTAGATTGAATAAATTACGAATGAACTATTACCTGAATAGAATAACATCTTATGTTTTATATAATTCAAATGTATTGTTCTCGAAATCAAACAAGAGAGGATAACGACCGCTAAATTGTAACGTTTTGACCTTGCGGTATTTACAGGCAAAACTCAGAATAGAGGATGCTCTTGGGCCCTGAGTTGAGTTTGTTCAGTGACGATATGTCTTAACCACCTGATATTATTCTTCTCCGGAAAAATGGACAGCTGGTCAAGCTGGAGGAACATCATGTGGTGCAGCAACACATATGACCGACCACACCTGCAAGAAGTACCAACAACACAGCTTTCTTAGCGAAGAATGCTTACGGGACAAATACAGTATTGTACTCCTTATTAGAGCTAGATCCATACATTAATTTAACACTCTTACTCTAGGCAGATCACACATAGATCAAGAACAATGCCTTCTTTCTGTGTAGAATCTAAAACGCTCTCTTGTGCCCGGTTTAAACCTGGTGAGAGAAGATTTTTATATGGTGAGAACGTGTGCAACCTAATAATATGTGATAAAAAGATTCAGCTCTCTTAGCTAGCATAATTTTGTAATTTTTGTGAGAGACGACCTTGACAATTTTCGCTAAGTCATCAAGTAACTCCACCCTAATGAATCATCTTCTTCCAGAGAGGGAGATCCAAAAAGATCGTGGCAATCTTCCGCTAAGGAGAGCTATGGCCTATGAGTTTGATATTGAGGAAGCGTTTCAAGAATTGTACAGTGATGTTGTAAACTGAGAATAAAGAGGAGGGATCCGAAGGGGAGATGAAATATTTAGATTGTTGGAAGTTAATCATCCTTTGCTTCGATATCTCTCTCATATTCTGAATAAATGTGATTTTACCATTTTGTAAAAAAATTATGACTTTGTAGTTTTGTAAAAAAAAAAGTGATTTTACAATTTTAGTGAAAAATGCAATCTTACAATTTTAACAAAAAATGTGATTGGTTTCCGCAGAAGATATAATAATTTGTGGTTATGGTGAGAATACAATTTTATGGTTTTGATAAAAATATAAAGGATCCAAATATAAATTACAAGTTTACGGTTTTCTATCTAGTATCTGAAAATATGATTTTTACATTATTCGTTTTACATTACAATTTACTTTCTCTGTACTTAGCAACGTCTAGAAAAGAACATCTGAGCTGTTTGATTTCTATAGAGTATCATTTGAACTTTTGCAGTGTTTTTAATCCACTTATAATCAGGGAAAGTCTTTTTCCAACCACTACGCAATAAATGGGGAAAGTCTTTTTCCAACCACTACGCAATAAATGGTTGAAAGCTTTGCATTATGCAACACTCTTTCAGATTGTTGAATTTTGTGTTGGAAACTGAAGCCAAGGATCTGATATCGAAGGTGTAACATTCAGGTCGTTGAAGCTGCCTCTGTATTTAATCATTTTAAAATCTTAGAGGGGATGAACTGGAGCAATTCCAAGAACTTAAAGTACTCCATTAACAAATCCTTTTACATGTGAAACGGCCATAGGAAGCAAGTTTGTAGTTTCCTATGACTTTAAGAGAAACCAAATCTTTTTAGAATTATTCGCCACTAGATTGGTCTTCTTAAAATATCTGAAAAAAACCATAGTTTATTTGACTCTTGTCCGTTTACAAATTTAAAAGACTACGACCACTTAACAACTCCATTCAAATTATAACGCGTCGGCCTCAGTAGTCAGAAGAAGGAAGCATCCCTTTTTATTTATGCTTTTATAGAGCTTTCCAAAAACACATTTGACTTCAAAGTAAACATCTCACTGTCCTTCCATCTCTCTCAGCTCCTCTCTCATGGCGTCTGCTTCTTCCTTTGCGTCTCGCAACTACAAGTTCAACGTCTTCTCGAGCTTCCATGGGCCTGACGTCCGTAAAACACTTCTCAGTCACATGCGCCAGCAATTTCAACGCAACGGGATCACTATGTTTGATGATCAAGAGATTGTGAGAAGCCAAGAGATAGCTCCTTCGCTCACAAATGGTATACGAGAATCAAGGATCTCGATCGTGATTCTCTCCAAGAAATACGCTTCTTCAAGCTGGTGTTTAAATGAGTTGGTGGAGATACTGAAGTTCAAGAAAACTATGGGACAGATCGTGATGACCATCTTCTATGGAGTGGAGCCATCTGATGTACGGAAACAGACCGGGGAATTCGGTATTGCTTTCGAGGAAACTTGTGCAGATAAAACGGACAAGGAAATGCAAAAATGGAGCAAAGCTTTGAATTACGTCGGAAGCATTGCTGGAGAAGACTTCCAAAAATGGTTTGTGTTCAGCTAATCTCTGTTTTTATCTATTAGGTTGATATGTTCAAAAAAAATCTATTAGGTTCTGTTATGTGGTTATCGGAAGTTAAAAAACAACAGTTGATGTTTTGTTGATTAGGAGAACTACCGTAAATGGAATTTAGTTGGTTAAGAAAATGTTTTGTTGAATGAATATTACAATTAAATGTAACAGAATAGTGGGAACAAAGGATGTTATCTCTGTCACTACTTGATGGAATCCAAACTTTTCTATTATTTCTCTTTTGTTAGGGACAATGAAGCAAACATGGTCAAGAAGATCACAAGAGATGTTTCAGATAAATTGAATGCAACACCGGCTAAAGATTTTGATGGCATGGTGGGACTTGAGACTCATTTAAGGGAAATGGAGTATTTGCTAGATTTTGATTACGACGGAGTAAAGATGGTTGGAATCTCAGGTCATGCAGGGATTGGTAAGACAACCATTGCCAGAGCTTTACATAGTCGATTCTCTCATAAGTTTCAGCTTACTTGTTTTACGGAAAACCTTAGGGAAAGCTATCATAGTAGTGGTCTTGACGACTATGGTCTGCAGTTGCGTTTACAAGAACAACTTCTGTCAAAGGTTTTGAACCAAGATGGTACAAAGATATGTCATCTAAAGTCGCCGCCGTTGTCATCTAAAGTCGCCGCCGTTGTCATCTAAAGTCGCCGCCGTTGTCATCTAAAGTCGCCGCCGCCGTTGTCATCTAAAGTCGCCGCCGTTGTCATCTAAAGTCGCCGCCGTTGTCATCTAAAGTCGCCGCCGTTGTCATCTAAAGTCGCCGCCGTTGTCATCTAAAGTCGCCGCCGTTGTCATCTAAAGTCGCCGCCGTTGTCATCTAAAGTCGCCGCCGTTGTCATCTAAAGTCGCCGCCGTTGTCATCTAAAGTCGCCGCCGTTGTCATCTAAAGTCGCCGCCGTTGTCATCTAAAGTCGCCGCCGTTGTCATCTAAAGTCGCCGCCGTTGTCATCTAAAGTCGCCGCCGTTGTCATCTAAAGTCGCCGCCGCCGTTGTCATCTAAAGTCGCCGCCGTTGTCATCTAAAGTCGCCGCCGTTGTCATCTAAAGTCGCCGCCGTTGTCATCTAAAGTCGCCGCCGTTGTCATCTAAAGTCGCCGCCGCCGTTGTCATCTAAAGTCGCCGCCGTTGTCATCTAAAGTCGCCGCCGTTGTCATCTAAAGTCGCCGCCGTTGTCATCTAAAGTCGCCGCCGTTGTCATCTAAAGTCGCCGCCGTTGTCATCTAAAGTCGCCGCCGTTGTCATCTAAAGTCGCCGCCGTTGTCATCTAAAGTCGCCGCCGTTGTCATCTAAAGTCGCCGCCGTTGTCATCTAAAGTCGCCGCCGTTGTCATCTAAAGTCGCCGCCGTTGTCATCTAAAGTCGCCGCCGTTGTCATCTAAAGTCGCCGCCGTTGTCATCTAAAGTCGCCGCCGTTGTCATCTAAAGTCGCCGCCGTTGTCATCTAAAGTCGCCGCCGTTGTCATCTAAAGTCGCCGCCGTTGTCATCTAAAGTCGCCGCCGTTGTCATCTAAAGTCGCCGCCGTTGTCATCTAAAGTCGCCGCCGTTGTCATCTAAAGTCGCCGCCGTTGTCATCTAAAGTCGCCGCCGTTGTCATCTAAAGTCGCCGCCGTTGTCATCTAAAGTCGCCGCCGCCGTTGTCATCTAAAGTCGCCGCCGTTGTCATCTAAAGTCGCCGCCGTTGTCATCTAAAGTCGCCGCCGTTGTCATCTAAAGTCGCCGCCGTTGTCATCTAAAGTCGCCGCCGTTGTCATCTAAAGTCGCCGCCGTTGTCATCTAAAGTCGCCGCCGTTGTCATCTAAAGTCGCCGCCGTTGTCATCTAAAGTCGCCGCCGTTGTCATCTAAAGTCGCCGCCGTTGTCATCTAAAGTCGCCGCCGTTGTCATCTAAAGTCGCCGCCGTTGTCATCTAAAGTCGCCGCCGTTGTCATCTAAAGTCGCCGCCGTTGTCATCTAAAGTCGCCGCCGTTGTCATCTAAAGTCGCCGCCGTTGTCATCTAAAGTCGCCGCCGTTGTCATCTAAAGTCGCCGCCGTTGTCATCTAAAGTCGCCGCCGTTGTCATCTAAAGTCGCCGCCGTTGTCATCTAAAGTCGCCGCCGTTGTCATCTAAAGTCGCCGCCGTTGTCATCTAAAGTCGCCGCCGTTGTCATCTAAAGTCGCCGCCGTTGTCATCTAAAGTCGCCGCCGTTGTCATCTAAAGTCGCCGCCGTTGTCATCTAAAGTCGCCGCCGTTGTCATCTAAAGTCGCCGCCGTTGTCATCTAAAGTCGCCGCCGTTGTCATCTAAAGTCGCCGCCGTTGTCATCTAAAGTCGCCGCCGTTGTCATCTAAAGTCGCCGCCGTTGTCATCTAAAGTCGCCGCCGTTGTCATCTAAAGTCGCCGCCGTTGTCATCTAAAGTCGCCGCCGTTGTCATCTAAAGTCGCCGCCGTTGTCATCTAAAGTCGCCGCCGTTGTCATCTAAAGTCGCCGCCGTTGTCATCTAAAGTCGCCGCCGTTGTCATCTAAAGTCGCCGCCGTTGTCATCTAAAGTCGCCGCCGTTGTCATCTAAAGTCGCCGCCGTTGTCATCTAAAGTCGCCGCCGTTGTCATCTAAAGTCGCCGCCGCCGTTGTCATCTAAAGTCGCCGCCGTTGTCATCTAAAGTCGCCGCCGTTGTCATCTAAAGTCGCCGCCGTTGTCATCTAAAGTCGCCGCCGTTGTCATCTAAAGTCGCCGCCGTTGTCATCTAAAGTCGCCGCCGTTGTCATCTAAAGTCGCCGCCGTTGTCATCTAAAGTCGCCGCCGTTGTCATCTAAAGTCGCCGCCGTTGTCATCTAAAGTCGCCGCCGTTGTCATCTAAAGTCGCCGCCGTTGTCATCTAAAGTCGCCGCCGTTGTCATCTAAAGTCGCCGCCGTTGTCATCTAAAGTCGCCGCCGTTGTCATCTAAAGTCGCCGCCGTTGTCATCTAAAGTCGCCGCCGTTGTCATCTAAAGTCGCCGCCGTTGTCATCTAAAGTCGCCGCCGTTGTCATCTAAAGTCGCCGCCGTTGTCATCTAAAGTCGCCGCCGTTGTCATCTAAAGTCGCCGCCGTTGTCATCTAAAGTCGCCGCCGTTGTCATCTAAAGTCGCCGCCGCCGTTGTCATCTAAAGTCGCCGCCGTTGTCATCTAAAGTCGCCGCCGTTGTCATCTAAAGTCGCCGCCGTTGTCATCTAAAGTCGCCGCCGTTGTCATCTAAAGTCGCCGCCGTTGTCATCTAAAGTCGCCGCCGCCGTTGTCATCTAAAGTCGCCGCCGTTGTCATCTAAAGTCGCCGCCGTTGTCATCTAAAGTCGCCGCCGTTGTCATCTAAAGTCGCCGCCGTTGTCATCTAAAGTCGCCGCCGTTGTCATCTAAAGTCGCCGCCGTTGTCATCTAAAGTCGCCGCCGTTGTCATCTAAAGTCGCCGCCGTTGTCATCTAAAGTCGCCGCCGTTGTCATCTAAAGTCGCCGCCGTTGTCATCTAAAGTCGCCGCCGTTGTCATCTAAAGTCGCCGCCGTTGTCATCTAAAGTCGCCGCCGTTGTCATCTAAAGTCGCCGCCGTTGTCATCTAAAGTCGCCGCCGTTGTCATCTAAAGTCGCCGCCGTTGTCATCTAAAGTCGCCGCCGCCGTTGTCATCTAAAGTCGCCGCCGTTGTCATCTAAAGTCGCCGCCGTTGTCATCTAAAGTCGCCGCCGTTGTCATCTAAAGTCGCCGCCGTTGTCATCTAAAGTCGCCGCCGTTGTCATCTAAAGTCGCCGCCGTTGTCATCTAAAGTCGCCGCCGCCGTTGTCATCTAAAGTCGCCGCCGTTGTCATCTAAAGTCGCCGCCGCCGTTGTCATCTAAAGGCTAAGTAACATGAGAGTGCTAATCATTCTTGATGATGTAAATAGTCTCAAGCAATTAGAGGCTTTGGCTGGAGATACATCTTGGTTTGGTTATGGAAGTAGGATTATCATAACCACGGAAGATCAAGAGCTTTTGCAACAACATGGTATCGATAATATATACCATGTTAGTTTTCCATCGTTCGAAGAAGCTCTTAGTATCTTATGTAGATATGCTTTCAAGCAATGCTCTCCAAAGGAGGGATTTGAAAAGGTTGCTGGAAGGATAACAGAACTTTGTTGCATGCTTCCATTGGGTCTCCGTGTTGTGGGTTCATCTCTACGTGGGAAGAAGGAGGACGAATGGATAGATGTAATGAGCAGGCTAGAAAATATTATTGATCAAGATATCGAGAAAGTGTTAAAAGTTGGCTACGAAAGTTTACAAGACAATGAGCAAACACTATTTCTCTATATTGCAATCTTCTTCAAGCATAAAGATGGTGATCTTGTGAGAGCCATGCTGGGTGGCATTGACTTGGATGTTAAAAACGGGTTGAAAATTCTAGTAAAAAAATCGCTCATAGAGATATCTGCACGTGGTAAAATAGTGATGCACAGATTGCTACAACAAGTGGGCAAAAGAGCTATTCGTAGACAAAAGCCTTGGAATCGCCAAATCTTAGTTGATGCTAATGACATATGCGATGTCCTACGAAATGATACTGTAAGTTCTATTAATCCTTTGCTTCTTTTAGTAACTTTTTTTAACAAAAATGTTGTCCATATATATCAATACTATTAAAATAAAAAACACAACACAGGTCACAACATATGGACCTAACTTGATGGGGAAATTTTACTTCTATACTTTCTTTGATACCACTTTTCAACTTTACCACCATTCTAAGGACATTTTCATAAATACCTTATTCATTAATGGGTAAATGACAAAATCAACCCTACTATCTCTAAGGTATCTCTGTCGTGACCTTCTTCCATCGTTTCTCTCCTCGTCGCCGTCGTTGTCATCTAAAGTCGTCGCCGTCGTTGTCATCTAAAGTCGTCGCCGTCGTTGTCATCTAAAGTCGTCGCCGTCGTTGTCATCTAAAGTCGTCGCCGTCGTTGTCATCTAAAGTCGCCGCCGCCGCCGACATCGAAAGTCATCGTCATCGTTCCGTTGAGATCTCCGACGAGCTAACACACGGATTCTCTGTCTCACACGATCTCCGACGCCGACGAGCTATTCATCGGAAATGTCGACTCCAAATTCACAAATTGTAAGTTTCTAATCTCTGTAATTTGTTGACTATAGGTTTAGACTTCTAATTGGAAGGGATGGTTAGATCTAAGAAAAATAGTTTCTGTGATGAACATCCTTGATTTTTACAAAATTTCTTTTATCCAAAAGGCAAACAAGGTTGATTTGGAGTTCAAGTTGAGATTAAGATTTTGGAATAGCGAACACTGCATTTTTTACAGAATTATAATCCCTTATAAATCTGGATCTATGGATATTGTTAAAAGTAAAACTCGACGATTTATAAGCCTTTATAAAGAAGATCGATTTAGCAATAGAGGAGTAGTGTCTATTATTTCTAGTGTTGAGATGTAGTGTCTATTACTTGCAGAGTTGAGATTAAGATTTTGGAATAGCAAACACTGCATTTTTTTCAGAATTATAATCCCTTATAAATCTGGATCTATGGATATTGTTAAAAGTAAAACTCGACGATTTATAAGCCTTTATAAAGAAGATCGATTTAGCAATAGAGGAGTAGTGTCTATTACTTCTAGTGTTGAGATGTATTGTTTGTTACTTGCAGATTTTTGATTAAGATTTTGGAATAGCAAACACTGCATTTTTTACAGAATTATAATCCCTTATAAATCTGGATCTATGGATATTGTTAAAAGTAAAACTCGACGATTTATAAGCCTTTATAAAGAAGATCGATTTAGCAATAGAGGAGTAGTGTCTATTATTTCTAGTGTTGAGATGTATTGTTTGTTACTTGCAGATTTGAGATTAAGATTTTGGAATAGCAAACACTGCATTTTTTACAGAATTATAATCCCTTATAAATCTGGATCTATGGATATTGTTAAAAGTAAAACTCGACGATTTATAAGCCTTTATAAAGAAGATCGATTTACATGAACATTGTCTATTACTTCTAGTGTTGAGATATTGTGCAAATACATGAACATTGTGCTTGGATGAAGTATCTATCATTGTTTTAGAAAGTTCATATCATTGTTTTATAAAGTACTATAAATTCTAATTCTTCTTTTGTTTTTATTTTCCAGTTGGATAGCAATGAGTTTTGGTCAAATTTGAGTTTGCCTCCTAGGATATATGGACCTGGAACAGAACCACCAGATAATCACAAAGTGATCATCCAGCATTCGAACATGGACTACGTCTCTAAGGTTGCTAATATATTAGGTGAAAAAGAGTTTGCTCAAATAGAGATCTCACACATTGGAAGCATTGTCAAGCTGGCAAGAAGGAGTAGCGTTCATTTTTCAGAGGATTTGTTTCATTTCATCATGCAGCGAAGAATAATGACCAAAGGAGAAGGTCTGTGGTTTACATTCTCTGATCAACCAATGAGATTTTCGATGCGAGAATTTCAGTTGACGACAGGATTAGCTTGTGAGGAAGATAAAACAAAAACAGAGCCAATGTTTAGAGAATTGAGGAAGCCTTTTCCTTGGATGCTAACCAAAGGGGATAAGTACACGGTGAGTACCTTGTTTGATCGACTTGAAAAGAAAGGACGATCAATGTCAAGACTGGAGAGGTTATGTATAGGAATAGCAATCATCACGTATATGATTTTAGCAGAACACCCTAGCTCTCTAATCCCGAAGACAAGGATGATGGCTTATCAGCATTACGATAGATTCTCAAAGATGGCCTGGGGAAAACTTGCATATTCAGTTCTATTAAATAGCCTTAGACGGTTGGGAGCAAGTTCTTGGACAGGAGAAAGCTATGAAGTGTCAGGGTTTGTGATAGCTATTAATATGTGGGCTTTGTCGTCAGTCCCTAAGCTTGGAAAATCTCTGGGAAAGCCATGCCAGGAAACTTCTTCTTCTGGCCCATTATGTCTACATTGGCAGTCAACGAAGTCTATTTCAATTTCTGAATTGTTGGAGTTGGAAAGGAAAAACAATGTGAGTTTTAACCGAAATTTCCTTTATAAATGTATTGTTATCAGATTGTTTGATCCTTGAAACAGGATCACAGGAGACTTATAGTTAAAATGTTGTTTTATCTTTGTCAGGGTGTGGTTACTACTGTGATTGGATTCCCTGAGGAATTCAAACATTTGGTGAACCCGACACATCCTGATGATACGGACTTTGACAGTATTGTGCAACTAGTTCAACAAGGATACAAATTGAAGAAAAGCGATTGGGAACAAGGATTTGTGGATATATTTCTTACAACGTAAGAGCTTGGTCGACAAAGCAGGCGTAAGACATAGATGTACAAAGATAACTCTAAGGTCAATGGGTTTTTGAGGTTTTATAAGGCTTTATGAAATTTAAAATTGTTAAATATTATAAGCATTTATAAATATTTGTATTGAATTTTTTGAAATAGGAGCAAACACAAGATGAAGAAGAACAACCAGTTGAAGCTGATGCTGAATTGGGCGACGTTGATAAAGAAAGGGAAACTTCAAAAGTCAATGAAGTAAGCTAATTTATAAACGTTTATAAAATTGGACTATCATTTATTTAAAAATTGTAAGCCATCATATGTTTGTTTTTTGTTTTTTTCTCTTCTTGAAATAGGGGCAGACACTTGAGAAAGAAGAAGAAGAACAAATGGAAGCTGATGCAGGACTCGAGGATCCTCTTTACAAGGTAAAGAACTCTCTTTATAATGGTTTATAAAATTTAAAAATTAATATGTTTACATACCATAATCATTTCTGTTACTGTTTTTAATTTTTTATTTTGGAAATATGAGCAGACACAAGATGATGAAGAACCACAGGTTGGAGCTGATGGCGAATTCAATGAAGTAAGATAATTTATAAGCTATTATAAACATAGACTACTTGAGGGAATTATAGGCCATCGTAAAATCTGTTATTGTTTTTGTTTTTTCTTCTTGAAATAGGGCAGACACTTGAGAAAGAAGAAGAAGAAGAACAAATGGAAGCTGATTCAGGACTCGAGGATCATCTTTACAAGGTAAAGAACTCTATTTATAACGGTTTATAAAATTTAAAGATTAATATGTTTACATACCATCAGCATTTATGTTACTGTTTTTAATTTTTTATTTTGGAAATATGAGCAGACACAAGATGATGAAGAACCACAGTGGGAACTGATGGCTAATTCAATGAAGTAAGATAATTTATAAGCTATTATAAACTTAGACTACTTGTGGGAATTATAAGCCATCGTGAATTCTGTTATTGTTTTCTTTTTCCTTCTTGAAATAAAGGCACACTTGAGAAAGAAGAAGACAAACAAATGGAAGCTGATGCAGACTCGAGGATCCTCTTTACAAGGTAAAGAACTCTATTTATAACGGTTTATAAAATTTAAAGATTAATATGTTTACATACCATCAGACACAAGATGATGAAGAACCACATGTGGGAGCTGAAGGCGAATTCAATGAAGTAATATAATTTATAAGCTATTATAAACTTAGACTACTTGAGGGAATTATAGCCATCGTAAAATCTGTTATTGTTTTTGTTTTTTCTTCTTGATATAGGCAGACACTTGAGAAAGAAGAAGAAGAACAAATGGAAGGTGATTCAGCACTCGAGGATCATCTTTACAAGGTAAAGAACTCTCTTTATAACGGTTTATAAAATTTAAAGATTAATATGTTTACATACCATCAGCATTTCTGTTACTGTTTTCTCTTTTTTCTTTTGGAAATAGGAGCAGACACAAGATGATGAAGAATTCAATGAAGTAATATAATTTATAAGCTATTATAAACTTAGACTACTTGAGCGAATTATAGGCCATCGTAAAATCTGTTATTGTTTTCTTTTTCCTTCTTGAAATAGGGACAGACACTTGAGGAAGAAGAAGACAAACAAATGGAAGCTGATGCAGGACTCGAGGACCCGTGGTAGTTGAAAGGCAGGAAGAAAGAAGAGGAAATAAGGTAAAGAACTCTCTTTATAACGGTTTATAAAATTTAAAGATTAATATGTTTACATACCATCAGCATTTATGTTACTGTTTTCTTTTTTCTTTTGGAAATAGGAGCAGACACAAGATGATGAAGAATTCAATGAAGTAATATAATTTATAAGCTATTATAAATTTAGACTACTGAGGGAATTATAGGCCATCGTAAAATCTGTTATTGTTTTTGTTTTTCTCTTCTTGAAATAGGGAAGACACTTGAGGAAGAAGAAGACAAACAAATAGAAGCTGATGCAGGACTCGAGGACCCGTGGTAGTTGAAAGGCAGGAAGAAAGAAGAGGAAATAAGGTAAAGAACTCTCTTTATAACGGTTTATAAAATTTAAAGATTAATATGTTTACATACCATCAGCATTTATGTTACTGTTTTCTTTTTTCTTTTGGAAATAGGAGCGACACAAGATGATGAAGAACCACATGTGGGAGCTGATGGCGAATTCAATGAAGTAATATAATTTATAAGCTATTATAAATTTAGACTACTTGAGGGAATTATATGCCATCGTAAAATCTGTTATTGTTTTTTGTTTTTCTCTTCTTGAAATAGGGAAGACACTTGAGGAGGAAAAAGAACAAATGGAAGCTGATGCAGGACTCGAGGACCCGTGGTAGTTGAAAGGCAGAAAGAAGGAAGAAGAAATAAGGTAAATATCTCTCTTTATAAAGGTTTATAAAAGTTCTTTTCTTGTTGTGTTATCAAAATAGAGGATGATGTTTATATACCAAATGTATAATAAGGCTATCGCTTTTCAAAATTATAAATCTGTTAATGAGCAGGAGCGTAAGAAGAGTGGAGAGAAAAGAAAAGATGAAGCATGAGAAAGATAAGGAGAAAAATCAAGATGAAGATGTTTCCATGACTAACAGGAGAAACTCGATAAGTTACTCCAAATGGTTTATGATTTGGGTAAACGAAAGAAGTAATCCGAATGTCTTAGGAGTTAAGGTAAGCAAATAACTTTTCCAAGCAGTTATAAAACTTTCACATGTTTTTTCTTTAACTAACATGACATGATTTCTTGAAGGTACCCGACGGTTCATCAAATAAACAAGATTATGAGAAATCAGCCAACTTCTTTGATGATACAAAAGGTGCACCCAATGATGAAAATGAAGAAGAAGCAAATCCTGGTGATAAAAGAAATGCAGCAGATGATGGAAATGATGAAGAGATAATTGATAAAGAAGCAATTTCTGCTACGCAGCAACTAACGGAAGTGAATACTATTGGGGAAAATGAGATTACAGAGAAAATCACTCAAGACGAAGAGACTGAAAAAATGGAAAACGAAAGCTTCAAGAAACAAAAGTCACAGGTACAAAATCTAAAATAGAAATATAAAAGGTTTATAATTTTTTTGATATAAAACTTGACTAATCTTATCTTTTGCAGGTGACGTCGTCTTCTCAAACATTCACTACCCCAAACTTTGATACAAGGGTAACAAATTTCTATATATTTTACAACGCCTTGAAGATTTTAATGTATAAAGCTTAAACTTATGGTTCCAGAAAATATTTTGTATTCAGGTTACATCGCCTACTCCAACATATACCACTCCTAAGTTTGATCTTCTTTCTCAAGAAAGTCGTAGTAGTGTAAAGTGTGCAACTGAGGTATTTTATAAAGACTTATAAATCTATTTCATATTTGATAAGGTCTCTTAAAGCCTTATAAAGATTTTCATGATTCAGGTTCTTATGAGAGATGTTGGTGAGAAGTCTGAGTTCCAACCTTTAATGAAAACTAAAAGAGATCAAGACAACAAGACAACCAGGTTTGTTTAGTTTATGAATGTTTGTTTAGTTTCATAAACATATCTCTTTGAAAAAATCTGTTTTATTTGTTGTATAGGTAAATGATGATGCTGAGCTTCCAGTTAAAAAGAAGAATAAAGGTGATATAGGTGACGTTGCACTAAGAAGAAGTGAAAGAGGTCAAATACCATCCATTCATACACAGCCACCATTTACGGGAGCAAGAAAGAAACATCCAATAATTCATCCCTTTGAGCCAGTTGATAAGACCAGAAAGGAAAAAATGACAGAATGGAAAATGTCAAACAAAAACAAGTGAGTTTTTTTTTTTTTTTTTATCGTATCATATATTTAATGTAGTGTTCCAATTATATACCTGGATAGTATTTTATAATTATGTGTTTTCAACGTAGGAAACACACACTGATAATCAACAATGTGAGAGTAAACTCGAAGTGGTTTTCAGATCTTGAAACTCCAGGAAGAAAGCTTTTGAAAACGGTTAGATTATATGTGAAAAATCTTCTTTATAATTGCTTATAAATTTATCTTATTCTTCTCCATAATATTAGATGATAACTTCTTATGAGTATTTTTTCTTTTATGTTTGCCTCAGCATATTGAAGCAGGTTTGGAGCTGTTGAAAACGAGAAAGAGAAACAATCCAGATTTGTTTCTGAACAAAACTGCCTTAGTTGTTGGAGTTAAATTCCTTGAAGAAATAGATGAACTTTATGATGAGTTTTTAGATGACAAGGAAGGTTTCCAGTTTGAAAGTGGCTTTGGCAAGTACAACATAGAGAAGAATATCAGCCCCAGATTCGCAATTGAAATTGAAGAAAAGTATTGGCTTGGAATTGTGGTCAACCCGAGAAGAGAAGCGTCACAGCATTCAATAGCGCAGCAGTGAAGTTCACAGATGGGAACATTAGAGCATATGTCAATGCATATGCAATTGTTCTCCCATTCATGCTTCGCAACATCTTCAAAGATGTCAACGTGGATACAAGTAAATTCGATATATATGTTGTATCTGAAGATTACCCACAGGTAACATGATTTATAACAGCTTATAAATCTTTGAACTTAAAATGTTAGATTTGTATTATAGATAAAACCTTTTTGTTTCCAGGTTCTTAAAATAGAAGACAAGTGGAGTTTATGCATTGAAGCTGATAGAGTGCCATGCAATGCGATAGTAGACTTCACAAAGATGAGTGAAGAAAAATTGCATTCATCAGAGAAAAGTTGGCGGTTGATATCTTCTCAGAATTACAGTGAGTACTAATGTGAGAATGAACAAAAACTTTATCGCTTGATTACAGTTATGTGTGAACAACAATCTGTTTTTACTCTTCCTTGGGAAACTTTGTTTCTTTGTAGAATTCTGAATATTATATGAGTTTATGTCTTGGATTTTATGGCTCGTTCTTATTTATTAAGTTAACAAATAACTTTGTATTTCAGAAACTTTATAACACTTTATAAACTATTGTTTATAAACCCTTATAAAATAAGTAATAAGAGTTTAAAAATATCTTAAATCTATGTAAAACAATTTATAAAGGCATTTATTAAAACAATCGCATGAGATTATTAAAACATTCCTTAGCATCTATATAAACAATAATGAATTAGAATTTGAAAAATCACTTATAACCGTTTATATCGAACGGTTCCTTTGAACGACTTCAATAATAAGATTAGTAACCGAAGAGTTTCTTTCAAACGACTTCAATAATCCCAGTAGTCGAAGGGTTCTTTGTGATCTATAAATACAAAGGAAGACATCATATCTCTTGTTCACTTACTTCATTTCTTCTATTTTATCCTTTTGCAATATAAGTTAGTTTTCGGAATTTCTCATTTTCCATTCAATTCACAAACTTTTCTCTACATCTGTAATACCATAACATCCATGTTTCGATTTAACATCCATGTTTCGATTTTTTTTGCAGAATCAAGTGATAATGGATGGTTCTAAGAAGATGATGAAGCGTCCCATGCAGGATGTTTACGGATCAGATGCGTCTGAAGGGTTCAACAAAGGAAAGAAGGAAACAACAGAGCATTACCGGCTCTTCACGCTTGTCCAATGAGCACAGGAAATCTGAAGTTGCATGGACTGAGGCATCGGCACTGTAAATTCCCTTGCTGACCAAATTGAATTGCTTAATGCAATTATTGAATCTGAAGGAAATTGACTTGGTTGCTGAGTTGGAGAAACTCACTCTTGAGCATGACAAAGCGAAGACATCCGTGGTGGTATTAAGGTTAAAATCCTGATTGGGACAAGCTTGACGAGAAGTGGTTGTTGGAAGAGTAGTCTCATGTTTTGCTATGTTGAATCTATTGTTATCAATCTGTTTTTCTATGTTTTAAAATAATCAGTTTTTATTTTAAATGGAATAAGTATCTTTTTTACAGTGTTTATCTCTTGTATTGTGTTTCATTCAAAAAAACAAAAAAAAGACAGATAAGAATTTAAGAAACAAGAATGTGACGTAACTCACTTATAAAATTAACTTATAACCCTTTATAAAACTTTGAATTTTGGTATCTTAATAACCGGTTATAAAACTATGAATTTTGGTATACTTATAACAACTTATTAGAAATGGCTTATAAACCCTTATAAAATCAATAATTAGATTTATTTTTTCATAAAACTTAATATTTATAAGCCATTATAATACTTTATAAGCCATTATAAGAACAATAGGAGATGACTCTTTTCAAGGAACAAGTATTTGATTGTGGTCTAGTGGTTAAATGCAGCATCGAGATACGTCTAGGCCCGGGTTCGAAGCCCAATTCATACGAATTAAGGTTATTTTTTCATAAAACTTTGTATTTTGGTATCTTAATAACACCTTGATAGAAATGGCTTATAAGCACTTATAAAATCAGTAATAAGAGTTTACTTTATAAACTATTGTCTATAAGCCATTATAACTTAAGTAATAAGAATTTTATAAGCCATTAAAAGAACAATAGAGATGACTCGCTTCAAGGAACAAGTTCGTGATTGAGGCCCGATGGTGAACTGAAGCCTTCAGATTCGCCTAAGCCCGGTTCGAGTCCCTATCAATACGATTAGTGTTACTTTTTCAGAACTTTATATTTATAAGCCATTATAAAAGATTATAAGAGATTTAAAGAACAATAGGAGATGACTCGCTTCAAGGAACAAGTTCGTGATTGTGGCCTAGTGGTGAACTGAAGCCTTCAGATTCGCTCTAAGCCCGGTTCGAGTCCCTATCAATAATGATTAGTGTTACTTTTTCGTAGAACTTTATAATTATAAGCCATTATAAAACATTATAAGAGATTTAAAGAACAATAGAGATGACTCGCTTCAAGGAACAAGATCGTGATTGTGGCCTAGTGGTTAAATGCAGCATCGAGATCGCCTAGGCCCGGTTCAAGCCCAATTCATACTAATTAAGGTTTTTTTCATAAAACTTTGTATTTTGGTATCTTAATAACACCTTAATAGAAATGGCTTATAAGCACTTATAAAATCAGTAATAAGAGTTTACTTTATAAACTATTGTCTATAAGCCATTATAAGTTAAGTAATAAGAACTTTATAAGAGATGTAAAGAACAATACGAGATGACTCGTTTCTAGGAACAAGTTCGTGATTGTGGCCTAGTGGTGAACTGAAGCCTTCAGATTCGTCTAAGCCCGGGTTCGAGTCCCTATCAATACGATTAGTATTACTTTTTCATAGAACTTTATATTTATAAGCCATTATAAAAGATTATAAGAGATTTAAAGAACAATAGGAGATGACTCGCTTCAAGGAACAAGTTCGTGATTGAGGCCCGATGGTGAACTGAAGCCTTCAGATTCGCCTAAGCCCGGTTCGAGTTCCTATCAATACGATTAGTGTTACTTTTTCAGAGAACTTTATAATTATAAGCCATTATAAAACTTTATAAGAGATTTAAAGAACAATAGGAGATGATTCGTTTCAAGGAACAAGATCGTGATTGTGGCCTAGTGGTTAAATGCAGCATCGAGATACGTCTAGGCCCGGGTTCGAAGCCCAATTCATACGAATTAAGGTTTTTTTTCCATAAAACTTTGTATTTTGGTATCTTAATAACACCTTAATAGAAATGGATTATAAGCACTTATAAAATCAGTAATAAGAGTATACTTTATAAACTATTGTCTATAAGTCATTATAAGTTAAGTAATAAGAATTTTATAAGCCATTATAAGAACAATAGGAGATGACTCGTTTCAAGGAACAAGTTCGTGATTGTGGCCTAGTGGTGAACTGAAGCCTTCAGAATCGTCTAAGCCCGGGTTCGAGTCCCTATCAATACGATTAGTGTTACTTTTACGTAGAACTTTATATTTATAAGCCATTATAAAACATTATAAGAGATTTAAAGAACAATAGGAGATGACTCGTTTCAAGGAACAAGATCGTGATTGTGGCCTAGTGGTTAAATGCAGCATCGAGATACGCCTAGGCCCGTGTTCGAAGCCCAATTCATACGAATTGAGGTTATTTTTTCATAAAACTTTGTATTTTGGTATCTTTATATAAAGGTTTATATAAATCTTAAATGGGCTTTATACCAAAAAGAAACCCACCCCCAAATAAGGGTTTTCACAAGAAACTCAATAGTTCCCATCGTTCTTCTACATTCGCCGTCTCTCCACATCTTCGATTACAAAAAACTAGCCGGCTCGTTTCATCGGTGTTCATTGGGTTTTCATCGATTTGTCTTCAAACACCGGTAATGTGATGAGATGTGTTCTTCTACGCGATTCTACTTCTCACTCAATAAGAGTTTACTTTATAAACTATTGTTTATAAGCCATTATAAATTAAGTAATAAGAATTCAAGATTGTTTTAAATGGCTATTATTTTAAGAGATTAAGATTATTTTATAAGAAATTATAAATTAAGTAATAAGAGTTTAAGATTAGTTTAAATGGTTATTATTTTAAGATTAATTTATAACCCATTATAAATTAAGTAGTAAGAGTTTAAGATTATTTTAAATGGCTATTGTTTTGAGATTGTTGTATAAGCTATTATAAATCTTTGTAAAAGAATTTATAAAGGCCTATAAATTATTATTCGCAAGAAATGTTTAAAACATTTATAAGAAAGACACGAAATCACATTAAACATACTACTACAACATAAAACGAGAAGGTTCAAGAGTTACAACATACAGCCTAATGAGTTGAAAACATAAAACGAAAATGATTCAACAACATTTGAAAAAGAAAACCATAGGATAGCCTAGATAAGTTATGGACCAACAACATTAGAAAAAACCAAACCATACGATAGTACACAAGAACACCTTAACCATCGATCCTTCTACGTCCCCGCTGGCCACGGTTGTTGAGAGCAAGCGAAGTCAGCTGGTGTGCTCGAAATTTTCACTCCTTTTCCAACGGTGCTTCATCTCCGGAAGCAAGGGGATCTCCTTTGAAACTGAAGAACCTGGTAGATAAGATTGGGAAAGATGATATTCTTCTCCTCATCAAAGGGACGAGCCATGGCCACAACCTGATCATAAACGAGTTGTCCAAAGTTGATTGCTCGGCGGTTCAAGAGAGCATAAATCAGGCGCATGCGCTGCTTGATCATTGCATCAGTATGCGGTCCAGGAAGCCAGTTTCGTTCACAGACACGGTATAAGATTTGATATGGAGGAATGAGTGCAGTGAGAGTAAAACCAGTCCAACCGGAGCAACGGTAACCCGTGAGAGTCGAGATAGCCAACGAAAGATCATAACTTTCCCAATCAAAAGACTCATTGACATGAGGTGTCATCATAATGATGTTGATCACATCAGGATCGAAACGAAACCGAGTGCCACGGATCAACACCGAATCAGAACTGAAGAGAAGGTTTGAGATCAACTCTCTAACAACCCTAGGACAGAAGGGACGAGCATCCAAGACGGTATACGCCCACTCAACCCTATTTAGGAGACGAAACACTTCAGAAAAATCAGAGTTTTGAGGAGACAGATTACCTTGCACAATAAATCCATGAAGACACATGTCTTCGTACTTGAGGCGAGCATTTTCGTTGGTGAAGCGTTGGTGAGACTCTTCGTTGGGAAAACCGATGTCGGCGAAGATAGCACGGTTTGAGTTGAGACGTTGCTCAAAAGAAACGTATGGAATGGGAGCAGGATTGAAGTTAGGAATATCCATTATCAATTTTGAGATTTTATGAAGAAAAGATCTAGAGAGTTTTGAGAGAATTTGAAAGAAGAAAGAGAGAGCTTTAAGAAGAAACCAAGAATTTGGGGATATAAAGAGGATGAGCAATGCAAAATGGACAAGGGGATGATGAAGAACTCGATAACCGAAAAAGCAAACGGTTGAAGAGAAGTATAACCGTCCCATCACTCATATGCGCGTGATCACACTAATCCACGTTCAAAAACAAGATTCAAATGGGAAATCAAAATTTGCAAAGTGATTTATATAAAAACCAAACTTTAACAAGATAAGATTTATATAAAAAAATGCATTAGAATTATGAAAAATCAGTTAAAAAACTTTATAAACAATGTATTTATAACCCACTATCCACTATTATACTTTGAAAAATGACTGACAATTTGCACATGATTTGAAAACCACTTTCAATATTCATAAAGGCCTATAACCATAAAAAAAAATCAAAATGGTCAAGGGGATGATGAAGAACTCGATAACCGAAAAAGCAAACGGTTGAAGAGAAGTATAACCGTCCCATCACTCATATGCGCGTGATCACACTAATCCACGTTCAAAAACAAGATTCAAATGGTAAATCAAAATTTGCAAAAGTGATTTTATAAATCTTAAACAAGATAAGATTTATATAAAAAATGCATTAGAATTATGAAAAATCAGTTATAAACTGTATTTATAACCCATTATACACCATGTATTTATAACACTTTATTATACTTTCAAAAATGATTGACAATTTGTACATGATTTGAAAACTACTTATAATATTTATAAAGGCCTATAAAGAGGATGAGCAATGCAAAATTGTCAAGGGATGATGATGAACTTCGATAACCGAAAAAGCAAGCGGTTGAAGAAGTATAACCGTCCCATCACTCATATGCGCGTGATCACACTAATCAACGTTCAAAACAAGATTCAAATGGGAATCAAAATTTGCAAAGTGATTTTATAAAACTTTAACAAGATAAGATTTATATAAAAAATGCATTAGAATTATGAAAAAATCAGTTAAAAAACTGTATTTATAACCCATTATACACCATGTATTTATAACCCATTATACTACATGCTTTTCTATGTTTATAGCCCTTTATAAATCATATAACTGATTTTTCAAACCAAGTGCAAATTGTTAATACGAGATGACTCGTTTCAAGGAACAAGTTCGTGATTGTGGCCCAGTGGTGAACTGAAGCCTTCAGATTCGTCTAAGCCCGGGTTCGAGTCCCTATCAATACGATTAGTGTTACTTTTTCGTAGAACTTTATATTTATAAGCCATTATAAAAGATTATAAGAGATTTAAAGAACAATAGGAGATGACTCGTTTCAAGGAACAAGATCGTGATTGTGGCCTAGTGGTTAAATGCAGCATCGAGATACGTCTAGGCCCGGGTTCGAAGCCCAATTCATACGTATTAAAGTTATTTTTTCATAAAACTTTGTATTTTGGTATCTTAATAACACCTTAATAGAAATGGATTATAAGCACTTATAAAATCAGTAATAAGAGTTTACTTTATAAACTATTGTCTATAACCATTATAAGTTAAGTAATAAGAATTTTATAAGCCATTAAAAGAACAATAGGAGATGACTCGTTTCAAGAAACAAGTTCGTGATTGTGGCCTAGTGGTGAACTGAAGCCTTCAGATTCGTCTAAGCCCGGGTTCGAGTCTCTATCAATACGATTACAATTACTTTTTCGTAAAACTTTATAAAAGATTATAAGAGATTTAAAGAACAATAGGAGATGACTCGTTTCAATGAACAAGTTTGTGATTGTGGTCTAGTGTTAACATGCAGCATCGAGATACGGCTAGGCCCGGGTTCGAACCCCAATTCATACGAATTAAGGTTATTTTTTCATAAAACTTTGTATTTTGGTATCTTAATAACACCTTAATAGAAATGGATTATAAGCACTTATAAAATCAGTAATAAGAGTATACTTTATAAACTATTGTCTATAAGTCATTATAAGTTAAGTAATAAGAATTTTATAAGCCATTATAAGAACAATAGGAGATGACTCGTTTCAAGGAACAAGTTCGTGATTGTGGCCTAATGGTGAACTGAAGCCTTCAGAATCGTCTAAGCCCGGGTTCGAGTCCCTATCAATACGATTAGAATTACTTTTTCGTAGAACTTTATATTTATAAGCCATTATAAAACTTTATAAGAGATGTAAAGAACAATAGGAGATGACTCGTTACAAGGAACAAGTTCGTGATTGTGGCCTAGTGGTGAACTGGAGCCTTTAGATTCGTCTAAGCTCGGGTTCGAGTCCCTATCAATACGATTAGTATTACTTTTTCGTAGAACTTTGTATTTTGGTATCTTAATAACACCTTAATACGATATGTAAAGAACAATACGAGATGACTGGTTCAAGGAACAAGAATGTGATTGTGGTCTAGTGGTGAACCGAAGCAATCAGATACGTCTAGGCCCGGGTTCGAAGCCCAGTTGATAGGATTAATTTGTTTTTTTTTTAATCATTTAACAAAGGAATGGCAAAACCGTAATATAAAAAAAATAATTAAACAAGTGATATAAATAATTTATTATAAGGAAACACAGAGATGATGTATTATTCATTAATATTATAATATATAAAGGTTTATAAGAGATAATGTATTATAATTAGTGTAAATAAATTATAACCCCTTATATATATATATATATTATAATAAGATTTTAGAATGCATTATAAAAAATCTCGTTATTAAATATTTTAAAGAAGAAATTAGAGTTAATGTAAATTAGAAATGAATTACCGCTTTCAATAACTTATAAAACCGCATGTTAGACTTTATATTATAATAGAGACATGTGTATTGTTTCTTTTATATGTGTCAAAAAGTATTTCATAAAGACATGTGTCTTGTTTCTCTTGTTTGTGTGAAGAAATTATTATTTTTTCTAAAATCTATTCATCCTTTTCTATCTCTTCGGCATCTCAATTTTGTTCGACATTTCAAACATCTATGTGCCCTCGATTGGGAGTGCAATCTAGTATCACTTCAAAATCGCTTTTGTGGGAAGGTTATTCAACTTCATCCTCTGTTTCTTTCTTTCATTTTATTTCTTTCTTTCATTTTATTTACTCTCTGTTTGAAAGTTTTTTTTAGGAAAAGAAGAAAAGTCTTTCATATTTCATTTCAAAGATGAAAAATTGAAGAAAGGTTCAAGTAGAAGTCACTTGTGAAAAGAAATGTTCAAAGTTTCTTGGAATAAGGCAATCCTCCAGGAAAATCCTGCGAAAATGAAAGGGAAAAAACTTCGGGTGTGTTTTACAACTTTGGTGGACAAAGACAGTTTAAGTCCTTACACAGAAACTTTTGAACAATGCTTTATCCGTCCGGTTCAACCAGAGTATCTGAATAAAGGTTTCGGATTTGAGAGAGGATCAGTGGTGGATGCTTATGCTCATGGTGGATGGTGGAAGTCTGTTATTGTAAAGGAAGTGCAAAATGATAAGTTTTTGGTTTACCTTGATTTTATTCCAGACATAGCAAAATTCGACAAATACCAATTGAGACCTAATGCTGATTGGACCGGCTCTAAATGGGTAATTAGCGAAAAAGGTATTGTTTTCTTATTGTTTATAAACTTTTATAATTTTGGTTTCATGATCACTTTAGCTTATATATCTTTGTCTTTGGAAATGAAGCAATTGAGTGAAGACATTTATAGCCAGGAAAATAGTAGAAATGACTCGTAGGATCCTTAAAATGGAAGACATATGGGTCCCAGCATTGTTAATTAAACAGATTGAAGTAGATGGTGAAAGAAAATTTATAATCAAAAGAATGTCCCAGTTTCTTCGTTTGAGTGATGATGATGAAGAGGAAGCAATATTGAAAACAGTTGATATTTGCAAAATCAGGCCATGTCCTCCTCAATATTTTTTTGCAAAGTATATATTGGGAGACATTGTTGAAGTGTTTGTTAGCTGTGGTTGGCTTAAAGGAGAAGTGAGGGAAATTCTCTGTGGTAACAAGTACTTAGTGCAGTTCAAGACCTTAAAAGAGGGGGCTGTTTATAAAAGCTCTGCACTTAGGCCGTCAATAGATTGGAAAGATGGTGGTTGGATTCACACACGAGAGGTATTTTCTAACACATAAACTTTATTCAGTTTTGGTTTATTGTGAATAACAACTGATTAATAAACTTCCTTCACCATTTTTCAGAGAGAATCTATAGAAGAAACTCATTCAAAGGTTACAAGCAAATCCAATGATTTGATGAATGATGGTCCCACTGCCACTCATGAGAGCAGCAGTAGCACTCTTGTTTTAGAGTCCAATGAAGATGAAATCTTAACCCCTGAGGAAAGCTACAGTAAAACTACTGTTTTAGAAGCCACTGAGAATCCAATATCTCATGAATCAGCTGATACGATGAATGATGATGCTACCTCCCCAATCATTAACCCTCAAAAGATACCAATTGGTAATAATTATTTTCGATTTATAAACTCTTATAATTACTTTATAAAATAATTTATATATATATATATATATATTTATCATCTTATTGTGCCATTTTCCTAACACTCATGTTTTAGGCGGCGAGGCTGATTTGATGAATGATGGTCCCACTGCCACTCATGAGAGCAGCAGTAGCACTCTTGTTTTAGAGTCCAATGAAGATGAAATCTTAACCCCTGAGGAAAGCTACAGTAAAACTACTGTTTTAGAAGCCACTGAGAATCCAATATCTCATGAATCAGCTGATACGATGAATGATGATGCTACCTCCCCAATCATTAACCCTCAAGAGATACCAATTGGTAATAATTATTTACGATTTATAAACTCTTATAATTACTTTATAAAATAATTTATATATATATATTTATCATCTTATTGTGCCATTTTCCCTAACACTCATGTTTTAGGCGGCGAGGCTGATTGATGAATGATGGTCCCACTGCCACTCATGAGAGCAGCAGTAGCACTCTTGTTTTAGAGTACAATGAAGATGAAATCTTAACCCATGAGGAAAGCTACAGTAAAACTACTGTTTTAGAAGCCACTAAGAATCAAATATCTCATGAATCAGCTGATACGATGAATGATGATGCTACCTCCCCAATCATTAACCCTCAAGAGATACCAATTGGTAATAATTATTTACGATTTATAAACTCTTATAATTACTTTATAAAATAATTTATATATATATATATTTATCATCTTATTCTGCCATTTTCCCTAACACTCATGTTTTAGACGGCACTGAGGATGATTTGATTAATGATGCTCCCACTCCAACCATTGCAACTCAAGAGAGAAGCAGTAGCACTCTTGTTTTAGAGTCCAATGAAGATGATATTATGAACGGTTATGCAACCGAAATCATAACCCCTGAGGAAAGCTACAGTAACACTCCTATTTTAGAAGCTACTGATAATGAAACCCCAATCAATGAAGCAGTAGTTGTACGTTTTAAACTATCACTCCATTTGTGTTTGGAATTGGCTTATTTTCTTTGTTATTGAAATATATGTTTTTACTAATGGTGTGTAGGCATACGAGTTACCATTACCTCATGAATCAGATGATGCTTGCTCCCCAATCATTGAAACTCAAGAGATACCAATAGGTAATAATGAATTAGAATTTATAAGTCATTATAAAACATCTCTTTCACATTACCATACTAAAATTGTTCAGGTGAAACGATGAGTAATTCTGATGATAAGATTGCTTTGCCAAAAAGAGTGATCGAACCTGGTACAGAGGAACGCTTTTTGGCTAGAATTAACAAGCGTAGTAACCTGAAGTTGGTTGGTAAAGTTGAAAAGGTTTTGGGCCATGAATTCAGAAAGCTTGAAGATTCATTCTTGGGTCCTATAATTGAGATGGGAAGGAGGCAGGAGCATATGGTGTTTTCAAGGAATTTGATACATCACTTACTTTTAAGGAGAATTGATATAGGCGACAAGGCTCTGTGGTTTTCTTTCGGAGAACAAGCAATGAGGTTTTCTCTAAGAGAATTCCACTTGGCAACTGGTCTGCCTTGTGTTGTTCACAAAGATGAAGAGAAAGTGCAGACTTCCGGAAGGAAAAAGAAGAAGAAAGATCCATGGATGAATAAGGAACAAACTGTAAAGAGCTTGCTTAAACTACTTGAGAACAACAGTACAAAGTTTACTGCTGATCAGAGATTGAGATTGGGGGCTTCAATCCTTGTGGAAGGTATATTAATGGCAATCAATCCAGTGACTCGTATACCAGTTGAGAATCTGCTAAGAGCAAGAGATTTCGAAGAGTATTGCAAGTATCCCTGGGGAAATTTGGCCTTTAATTGTTTACGTGATGAAGTGAAGGGTATTACCTCTGAAGTGTTGAAGAGAGATCAATATGGGATTTGTGGATTTATATATGCAGTTCAGCTATGGGCTTTATCATCTGTGGATCAAATAGGCACAATCTTTGGAATTAGGGAAAATGAGATTAAGTTTCCCTTGTGCTTGCATTGGATAAAAACCAAACCCCTTACTATGGAAGAGGTGGCCAGATTCGACAACAGTGAGAAGGTAACATTTTACAAATGTTTATAAATTTGTTTTAATCTTTGCATTCTTTGTATTTTTATCGATTGTTTAATCAGTTAATAAATATTAGGTTGATGTCAAATGTATACTTGGAGATCCTGAAATACACTGCGACTTGGTTGAAGACGTTGACATTCAATTTGGAAAAGTTCTTGATCTTGTCAGAAGAGGATACCGTCTGAAGAGACAAGATTGGCTTAATGGAAGTGTCAACATTGCTGTCGCTGAAGCTGAAGTGGAGAAAAACAATTATGATCCTTGGATTGATGCAACTGATAAAGAAAAGATTGAATTCCTCACTAAGCAGGCAGAGATTTATAAAGAAAGAGTGGGTTATCTTGAAGGTCTTCTGAACATTCGTCAAGAAAACGAGAAGGTAAACTATTTTTTTCATATTCTAAATACTGTATATTTGTATTCACATATATTTTTTCAGGAAAATGGACAGAATGCCGAGAGGGAATTGGGTGAAGAAGAAACTTTCCAGTCTTTCATAGATTCCCGATAGCAGCAAAACACTAAGGTTGTTCAGTGTTTTAATGTCTTATAAGTCTTTATTAAATTCGAAACTGATAAGTTATAAATCTTTATAAATTGATTTATAAAGTGAAACATACAAAATCAATGAAGTAAGCTGATTTATAATCCTTTATAAACTGATAAGCTTTCAAATATTTTGATATAGTTTAACTAACTTTTTTTATTGTGTTATCAAAATCGAAGGTTGGAGAATTAAATGAAAATGCATCTAAAGAGTCTGTGCTAGTTAAAAAGAAGAAACGAGCAAGAGAAGATAAGGTAAATAACTCTGTTTATAATTGTTTATATAACGTTATTTGTATTTCATATGTCACATTCCTCATTTACTTTATTGTTTTGCTTATAAAGGAAGCTGAAGCCAGCACGTCCAAAACAAAGAAAACTAAAACAATCTGCGGTTCTAGCTGATGTTGTGATATAAAGAGTATTGGAAGAAATGATGCCCTTTCAGTCTCCACTGTTTCTTATCTAAAATCAGTGTTTCCATTTTCAAAATGTTATCTTTTGTTGATGCCTTTGATGAGAAACATCTTTTGCATTATAAGGGCTTATAAAGCTATCCAAAATCACTTATAACCCATTATAAAACTTTGTATTTTATCATCTTTATTACAAAAAATTAAAAATATAAACACTTATAAAATCAGTAATAAGAGTTTTGGATTTATAAAAATGATTAACAATTATAACCCATTATAAAACTCTCATTGGATATGATTTATAAAATAATAATGCATTTGAATTATGGAAAAAACAATAATACATTGTAAAACTTTGTATTGTATTTTATTATTACCTTTATAACACATTATAAAAATCAGTAATAAAAGTTAACGTTTTAAAAAAAAATGATAAAAAATTTCAGATAGTTGGAAAAATCACTTATAACCCATTATACAACTTTGCATTTTATGATCTTTATAACACCTTATTAAATATGTCTTATAAACCCTTATAAAATCAGTATTAAAAGTTTAGGATTTATAATAATGATAAACAATTGAAAACAAGAAATATAATGTGGTCTAGTGGTGAATTGTTGTAACTGAAACCTACACTTTCGTCTAAGCCCGGGTTCGAATCAAATGAATGTTTTTTTTTTATCATTTAACAATGAAATGGCAAAACCGTAAAATTAGCTAGATTTTCATTATATTCTCTCGACAAAAGAAGAACGCGTGTCAGACTCTCCATTTTAGATTCAGTCACTTTCTTCTATGTGTTTTTCATTCTTCTCTAAGTCGATAAATTCAAAGAAGAAGAATCAACAAATTCACGATTGAATTTTCAATCAACAATCCCCCGGGTCTTCTTCTTCTCCGCGCCTCCATCGTTTTGTTCCTCCTCCTTTCAAATCGTAAGACACTGTGCAAAGGTAAATGAGTTGATTGAGATTAAATAAATCGATTAATCACTCTAATTCGAGCTTAATTTTGTTCTTTTGAACTTAATTGATATACCCAAAATCTCAATTTGTTGGATTCATCTTGTTAAATTGGCAGGAATCAATTTCTTGATTTTTGATTTTGGAAACCTCAATCTTTCATCTTGTTAAATTGTTTTTTTTTTCTTTTATCTTCCTCTTGCGCTTGTGTGTATCCTCTCTATCTCCGATTCGTTTATCTCGTTTTTTTTTATGAGTTCATGTGGTGGTTGATCTGAGTCAATATCCCTTCCGATGAAAACAGGAAGCTCGCCATCGCCTACGGAGCATAAAGCTCAAGTTCTTGAAGGTAATTGAAATTGATTGATACTTGTTGTTAATTTGAGATTTAATTTTTTCTCTTGACTGTTTCAATTCGAGCGAAGCTTGTTGTTTATGATTATGACACCCACGGTATGACTAAATTTTCCTTTATATATGGTTTTGTCTCCAAGGTTTTAGCAGAAGAAAATTTGAAGGAGTAGCCAAGAATGGAAAATTTGAAGAAAAAAGAAAGACCTTTGCCCATTTCCAAAGGTTGTGAAGTAGAAGCCTCTCCTGGAGAAGATGGGTTCCAAGGTTCTTGGTTTAGAGCTATCCTCGAGCAAGATCGGAGAAAGTGAAAGGGAAAAGCTTGGTCTGTTACAAAACTTTGCTCCATGAAGACGGTGTAAAGCGTTGCAGGGAATATGTTGAAAGATGTTTTATTAGACCCGTCCCGCCAGAGTGTCTGAATGAAGGTGTCAAATTCAAGGAAGGGTTGGTGGTGGATGCTTATCTCAATGATGGATGGTGGAATGGTGTTATCGTAGGTAAAGAGACAGATGGAAGTTTTTTGGTGTACTTTGATCATCCACCAGACATATTAAAATTCGACAAAACTCAACTGAGACCTCATAATCATTGGACCGGCTTTACATGGCAGAAGAAAAAAGACAAGGTATTATTTTCTTCTTATATTCAAAGTTTTAAGATTTTGAATTGTTGAAGGCATTAGCTAATATTTGACTGTTTCTTGAATTGAAGGAAGTAAGTAAAGACATGTTTAGCACAGGGAAATTGGTGGAAGTGACTCGTGCGATTGGTAAAAGGAAAATGTTTGGGTCCAATCATTAGTAGTTAAAGAGATTCGAGGGGGTGATAAAAGACAATTTTTGGTTAAGAGATATTTGGGTCCAAGCTCACAGCATTTGAGTGATGGTGAGGATGAGAAATGTACAGCAGTTGACATTTGCAAAATCAGGCCATCTCGTCCTCTTAATCTCTGTGCAGAGTACGAGTTGCAAAACATTGTTGAAGTGTTTGTTGGATATGGTTGGCGCAAAGGTGTAGTGAAAGAAATTCACATAGACAACCACTACAAAGTGTGTTTTGAGGACACAAAAGAACAGGCGGTTTTTAAAAACTCTGATATTAGGCGATTCATGGAGTGGCAAAACAATGTTTGGATTGAAGCACATATGGTACTTTCTCGTACTTATATTTTGTTCAATTTTTTTTCTTCTTTTGGAAATAAGAACCACTAATTGTTACATTCGCTTCAATATTTTTCAGAAAGGATTTGAAAACGAAGACAATGCTAATGTTCCTAACCCGGACAAAACTTCTAGCGTGTGCCACAGTAGCACCACTCTGTTTTAGAATCCTCTCGAGATTGATATGATGAGTGATGCTCCAACAGAAATCAGGGCCTTCTCGAGATACCTTCAACAAGAATCATGAAATGGATAATGGTTCAACAATTGATGCTGAGCCCCCAATAGGTAATAATACTTTCTCTAACTAAGGATTAGTGATTATAAAGTATTTATTATAAAGACCTACAAAATCATATCAAAATAATATACAAAGGTTTATATATATGTATAATTGCTTATAAAGGTTTATATAAAATTAACTAGCCCAAGCTTTTAAATATCAATAAGCCATTATAAAACTTAATAAGCCATTATAAACCAAAATTGCTTATAAAAGGTTTATATAAAATTAACTAGCCCAAGCTTTTAAATATCAATAAGCCATTATAAAATTTAATAAGCCATTATAAACCAAAATTGATTATAAATGTTTATATAAAATTAACTAGCCCAAGCTTTTAAATATCAATAAGCCATTATAAAACTTAATAAGTCATTATAAACCAAAATTGATTATAAAGGTTTATATAAAATTAACTAGCACAAACTTTTATAAGTATAATAGCAATTTTTAAAGTGTTGCTTGCGATGGGCTTATAAAAATGGGCCTTGCAAATTGGGTCCTAAAAGAAAAAAAGTATAAATCAACACTTAAGGTTTTTTTCCTCACTTTTCATCATCTCGGACGTTCCACCTTTCGCCGATCTCGGCATCTTTATCAGTTTCAAACCCTAGTAGATCTGTTCATCAGTTTTGCTCCCCTAGCCCATTCAATCCGTCAAATTTTCTTGCCATCGATTTTGCTTAACGTCGGTAATGCGATTATTCTTCTCATTAAAAATTGACTAGTTTAGTTAAAACTTTGGGGTTTTGAGTTTTAGTATGTCTAAACTTACATTCGTTTAGATTAGGTCGTTCGGGATATTAATGTGATTCTATTCCTATTATTTAGAAGTGTTTATAAATTTGTTGCCATCGATTTTACTTACCGACGGATATGTGATTCTTCTTCTAATTTTATATAAACAAATTTCAATAAATTATTTAATAGCTCTGGGCATTTGAGTATTAGTATATCACAATTTACAATCGAATATATCTTTTTGTTATTTGTGATATATGTCATCTCTTGTTCTTTCGATATTGATTTGGTTCCATTATGATTTACAATTGCTTATAAAATTTACTTTATAAGCCATTATAAAACATATCACTGACCTTGCAAAATTTTGAAATGTTTCAGGTGAAAGGATGAGTACTTCTGCTGATAAAATTGTCTTGCTAAAAAGAGTGTTTGAACCTGGTTCAGAGAAAGGAGTTTTGGATCGAGTCAATAAGCATTGCACCCTTAAGTATGTTGCTATTGTTAAAGAGGCTTTGGGCAGTGATTTCAAGAAGATTGAAGATTCGTTCTTAGGCCCTATAATTCAGATGGGGATGAGGGATAAGGCTATGGTATTTTCAAGGAACCTGATTCATGAGTTGCTTCTAAGAAGAATTAAAGTAGGCAAGAAGGATTTATGGTTTTCTTTTGGAGAACAGTTGATGCGGTTTTCTCTACGAGAATTCCATTTGGCAACAGGTCTGCCTTGCCTTGTTGGCGAAGAAGAAAAAGAAGAAGAAGCTTCAGCAACAAAAAAGAAGAAGAAGGATCCATGGATGATGAAGAATCATACTGTGAAGACCTTGGTTGAACTATTTGTGAAAAATAGTGAGGAATTGACTGCTAACCAGAAGCTGAGATTGGGGGCTACTATCCTTGTGGAATCGATATTGATAGCCAACAATCCAGTGAATAAAATACCCGTTGAGAGACTGCTGAGAGCTAGAAACTTTAGTGAGTTCTGCAAGTATCCCTGGGGGAATGAAACCTATGATGCTCTACGTGCTGCAGTGGAGAAGATTACGACTACAGATTTGGTGAAGGAGCAATATGGAATTTCTGGGTTTATATATGCCATTCAGCTTTGGGCTTTGTCTTCTGTGGATCAACTTGGCTCATTTTTTGGTGATGAAGATGAAGAAACTCAGTTTCCATTGTGCTTGCATTGGATAAGAACCAAATCGCCTACTATGGATGAGGTGACTAAAATTGCTAGCAACAAAAAGGTATCATTTTATAAACTCTTGTTAAATTTGTTTAGTCTCTGCATTTTTCTTTTTTATCGATCATCTAATCATGGTAATACTTATCAGGTTGTTGTCAAATGCATCCTTGGAGATCCGGAATTGCATAGCAACTTGGTTGAAGATGTCGACACTGAGTTTGGAAAAGTTGTTGATCTTGTCAAGAGAGGATATCGTTTGAAGAGACAAGATTGGCGTAGTGGAAGTGTCAACATTGCTGTTGCGGAAGCTGAGATAGAGGAAAACAATTATGGTCCAGGGACTGATGCAACTGATAAAGAGAAGATTGAATTCCTTACCAAGCAGCTAGAGATTTATAAAGAAAGAGTGGAGCAGCTTGAAGATCTTTTGGGCATTCGTCGAGAAACCGAGAAGGTAAAAATATTTTCTATATTTGTATCGTGTTTTAAATGAAGAGAAAGATTCATATGCTTCTAACTTGTAACAGAAACTGATGAGTTTCATGCGACTCCTCAAGCTGCCACAAAAACCAAGGTTTGTTATTTTTAAAATCTTGATCTTGTAAATACTGTGTATTTGTATTCACATATAATTTTTCAGGAAAATGATAAGAATCTGAAAGGGAAGTGGAGGATGATGTAAATTTGCAGTTTACATTGATTCGAGAAGGCAACAAGTTTCTAAGGTTGTATTTTTGGCTTTATAATGCTTTATTAAACTTCGAAATTTCTAAGTTATTTTAAAGTTATAACCATTTATAAAATCTTTTTTTTAATGAAATAGAAAAAGACTCAAGATGAAGAAGAACAACTAGTGGATAATGATGCAGAGGACGGTGAAAAAGAACGAGAAACTTCAAAAGACAAAGAAGTAAGCTAATTTATAAAGCATTCTAAAATTACACTATCAATTCAAAAAATATAAGTCTTTGAAAATCTGTCATTGTTTTATGATTTGATAAAGATAATTGATGTGTATGAACCTTTATAATAGGGTCAAATAGAGGAAGCAGAACGAAATGGTGAAGAAGTTGCTATCAGTGGTGAAGGAAGTGAAACCTCCAAAGACAATGAAGTAAGCTTATTAATAAACTTTTATGAGTTGAAAAATCTCTTCAACTGTTAACTAAATCTCTTATTGTAACTTTTCTTATCAAAACAGAAGGATGAAGAAGACAATGAAGATGCTTCCAAAGAGCCCGAGCAAGTACTAGAGAAGAAGCAAGGAAAAAGAAAGAAGGTACGAAATATTTAAAATCTGTTTACAAAGGTTTATAAAATTATCTATACACTCCTAAAAAATCTATTTTTTTTAAAATAGGATCGGATGGAAGAGGTTGAAAATGTAAATGAAGATACAACCAACATTTGCAAGGAAGTTAAGAAGAAGAAACCAAGAAGAGAGAAAAAGGTAACAACTTTTAAAAGATGTATTTACAAGGTGGTTCATAATGAATGTGTTTTGGGTTACTGCTTTTTGTTAATCTGTTATTGCCTTTTGTTAAATAGAGGAACACCGATGAGGAACCTGTCAACGATGATACAGTAGTTGATGAGGACGGTAAAGCAGATGAGCGAATCAACTTAGAAAGAACAAACGAGGAAGAGGAAATAAGGTAAATAGCTCTATTTATAATGTCTTATAAAATGCTCTTTTGAATTCAGTAGATTGCTTCAAAAATAGAATTCATGTTTTTCTTAATTGGTTTGCTTATAAAGGGAGCCGGTGCTAGAACCTCCAAATCCAAAAAACAAAAAATACAACCTAGGGATGTTTCTGCTGATGATGTAATAGGAGGTGTATTGGAAGATCTCAACCTCAAGGTGTGAACAATAAGACAACAACAAAGTCGATTAACTAACCAATACACATAATAAATTCGAATTTGATAAAGATGTTGTTGTTTTTTCTTGGAAGTAGGAACAAGAAGAAGAAGAACAAGTTGATGATGAAGCCGATAAGCCGGTGCAAGTTGAACAGAAGAAACGAGGAAGACCAGCAGGAAGAAAGGTAAATAAATCTCTTTACAATGTCTTATAAAATGTTCTTCCGAATTTCATAGACTACTTCCAAAAATCATTTTTGTTTATGTCTTTTTTTTTTTGAAATAGAACAAAACACATGAGGGGAAAGAACAACAAGGAGAAGCAAATGATGAAGCAGAGAAGCCCAAGAAAGGTGAAAAGAATAAACCAGGAAGAAAGGTACAATAACTCGCTTTATAACGACTTATAAAATGTTTTCCAATGAATCAGGAAGTTTTTGTTTATAACTTTTTTTTTTGAGATAGGGCAAAACAAATGAGGAGAAAAAACAACAAGTGGAAGCAGACGATGAAGTCAAGAAGGCGGAGAAAGGGGAAAAGAAGAAACCAGGAAGACCAGCAGGAAGAAAGGTAAAATAAATCTCTTTACAACGTCTTATAAAATAGCATTCCAATGAAGTTTTTGTTTATACGTTTTTTCTTTTGAAATAGGGCAAAACAAAAGAGGAGAAAAAACAACAAGGGGAAGCAGATGATGAAGCCGAGAAGCCCGAGCAAGTTGAAAAGAGGAAACTAGGAAGACCAGCAGGAAGAAAGGTAAAATAACTCTCTTTATAACATCTTATAAAATGTTCTTTTGAGTTTCATTAGCTACTTCAAAAATCATTATTGATTTCTTTTATTTTTGTTTATGAAGAGCTGTTGCAGGCACCTCCATCTCGGAAAAACAAAAGACACAAGCTGGGAAAGATTCAACTGATGATCCGGAGTAGAAGACATGGTGAATTTGAAGAAATGAACGCTCGTTCAGTTTTTAGTGCTATCTTTTGTTCCCTTTTGAAATTATAACTGTTATCTTTTTTAATGGCTTTATGAAAGAACATCTTTTGGTTTGTACTTTAATCATTCTGGTTTAAACTTACCTTAAACTTAATACTTTTCTAATAAACTTATTAGATCTATATTCACAATGGTAAGCTTAGCCAATGACATCAAGTATCTTAGAAACATATAAATTCTGAAATGAATTTCAACTCTATAATTTATAAGTGTCTTATAAAAGATAGTTGATTAACATAGCCATACAATTTTTTAGTAGCATTAAAACTTTTAGAAACACTTATAAATTCTGTAAAGCATACTATAAAATGATGAATGTAATAATAAAAGATTCAAAAGATATGAGATTCAAATTATTATAGCATCATATAAAATAATCAAATGAAGACAAGTTTTGATAAAAAGACTCTTGTTATCCAATTGGCTCAACACATGTACTCTTGTTGTGTCCTTGCTGTCCACATCTGCTGCATTTGTATGATTTGGATGTTGATTCGGATTTGGACCGGTATTTTCCATACTCCACGAACTTGGAATTCTTTTTTCTTCCTTACGCCACTAGGAAGCGAGTAGATGGAGGCGACAAACAAATTTTGCTACATAGGAGGGAATATCCCAATATGCTTTATCACCAACAGGATATATGCTTTCTGAATATGCTTGCTTAAACCTAATAAGAAATTTAAGAGAATTAGATGAAAGATACAACCAAGAAGGAAAAAATGTAAAACAAGTGTTAAAGAATAATGTTTATAAACCATTATAAATCCGATAACCTTTATAAACATTTATAAAACATGACTGAGAGAACGCACCTTTCATTGGAGAAAAAATCATCGACATAATCATTTTCATGTTTATTTCCAGCTTTTGCAGCGGCAATAGCATGAGCGCAAGGAAACTTCTCGACATCAAACACCAAGCATGAACAATGCCTGTTTTGAAAATTCACCACTTGATCTCTTGTATCTCCCTTAACCTCATACTCTGAATCATTGATTTTGGAAACCTCAAGCCAGCGAGACTTAAGATTATATAACTCCTTCATCTTTTCCCCTACTTTGAATGTGGAGAGGTGGATATGACGATCTCCTTCATCACGACGTTCAGTGAACCACCTAGTCATAATCATCCTAATAGTATCAAAAAGACAAACTATCGGATACTCACGACTATCTTTCAGCAAAGAGTTAATGGATTCCGCCAAGTTTGATGTCATGATGTTGTAGCGATTGGCAGGAGAATAAGCTCGCGACCACTTCTTGAAGTCCGCGTACGAAGATACTCAGCTACTTCAGTGTCGGACGCCTCAATTTCATCAAACAAATAATCGAAATCTCCCTTGGTGTAAGCATAAGCAGCCTCAACAATCAATGGGATAAGTGTTGAACTCTTAAACTTGTCCGGACATTCTTTTCAAAATGGAAGATGCAAATACCATGGTGAGCAAGCGGATAATGTTGTAAAAGAGCTTTTTCAATAGAGGCTGCACGATCAGAGATAAAAACCAGATCCTCCTCGTCAGGAATGATGGTTTTCATACACATCATAAACCAACTCCATGAGGCCTCATTCTCAGAATCAACTATAGCAAAAGCTATAGGATACAAGTGAAAATTACCATCTTGTGCTGTCGCAGCAAGTAGAGTTCCTTTATACTTTGATTTCAGATGTGCACCATCAATAGAAAGTACCTTCCTCATCAGCTTAAACCCTCGATAGTTGGACCAAGCGACAAAAATGCATATTTGAATTTTCCCACAGAATCAACTTCAATAAAAGTCTCGAACCTGGATTCTTCTCTTTAAACATGTGAAACCAGCTGGGCAAAGCTTGAAAACTATCATCAGGAGTACCCCTAGCCAGATCTTGGGCATGCTCTTGACACCTCCAAGCCTTTGAATATGAAATCACAACACCATGATCATCTCTAGCTTTGTCTATGATCTGTTTAGGCTTCAAACCAATCTTTCCTCCTTTATAACTATTGGTGACCATACTTCCTAACATTTTGCAGTAGCTTGCCGATGGTTAACACGCCTCGAGAAGTGTCACATGTATGCTTAGATACATAATGGCGCAACAAAACTCTCAGATTCTTTAACTGATTTATACGAAAATCCCAACTGCATTTTTCATCCACACACTTAAGAATATAGCGTTGTTTGTCTGAATCTGTGTAGAGAACTCAAAGCCTTGACTAACAGCATGCAGCTTCAACTTTGTGCTCATTTCCTTTTTATCCTTGAAAAACTTCCCGCAGAACAAATCATTATCATCATCGCGTTGATTTGCAAAACAAATTGGTGACAAGATTTCTGAATGGGAATGTGAATCCTCTCTCATGCTTTCTCTACCACGTTTACTAGAAAAAGATGACAATTTTGACTTTTCAGATCCATATACATCAGGTCCCATTGAATGCAATCCTCTCTAAAACAAAAAGAATTAGAAAAACAGTTAGAAAATATAATTTATAACCCATTATAAGATACTGATATATTCACATCAACAGAAAGTTATATGTACCTTATTGCCAATAACACCAATAGAAGGAGAAATAGGAGTATCTCTTATACGAGTATGTTCTATACCAGAGACTTCGTCAACTCTATGAATGTTGTTCCATTCAGTCTCAGGGTGTATGTGTGTTCCTCTCTGCAAAAGTAAGCATGGATCTATTAAGTTTTATAAAGCATTATAAAATAAAATTTTTTATTTAAAAAAACATCACAACCAAAATTAGCTCGAAATACAAAATTAGCTCACTAGTAGCAATACCTCTTTGTAGTACTCTATTAAATACTAATGTCTAAAACAATATATAAGGCTTTATAATTACGAACGTTAAGGTAAGACTTTTGAAAAGTACCTCAAATGCGTTACTACTTCCAGCAATAGGGGAATCATGAGTACTAGAAATTTCATCCCGTGTCTGCATCATGTTTGATATAATCAATGGCGATATTTGTGCTTTTCTCTGAAACATAAAAAGAAAAACCATGAATGTAATAGTGAATCTCTATATTCTAGCAAAAGAATTTCATGTGCTTACCTTAATAGTTACACATAGATGAATGTCTGCATTCTCTTGAAGTTTGTTCATATATGACGTTACTTGACGATCATTCCTAATAAAAACTGGAGGAAGCTCTTTTGTACCAAAGTTTAATTTGGAAGGTGAGACATAGCTAAGATTTACACTGTTTTTGTTGTCATCGATCCCAAAATCTTCTAAAACAACCCCAATCAAATCATTGTAGCTGACATCTTCATGGATCATACTAAAAGAACATCCTCGATCAACATCGATTGTGAAATCCCAATGAATTCCATTTATTAGCTTCCATTCTCCACATACAGAACACACTTCAATCATTATAACCTGATTATAAGAAAAATAGGGATCAACATCAAAATTATTGCAGTCAAACTCACTTATATGAACAACTAACCTCTTCAAGTATAAAAGACGTCTAAAGAAGATGATAGAAAAGATGGTGTTAAGAAGCCAACTCTGCAACTTTTATAAAGCTTTATAAATATGTAGTTCTTTGATAGAACAAACCACTTCTTGTTCAGAGTCCCTCTTGCTTCTTCAAACAGCTCACCAACCTCTTTGATTTTCAAAATCTGAACGCAAACCAGCCACATAAAATCTCATATCGCTACTTCAAACACATCAATTAGATTTAGGGCTTTAAATAGATTAAATTAAAGTCGGAATTCAAACAAACTTACAAATCTATCTCTGATTTTGTCGATTACGTTCACCGGAGCTTGTAAGTGTTCACCGGAGCATCGTCGATCTCGTCGGATTTCGCCGGAGTAGTTAGAGTCGTTGATTTCGTTCGATTATCACTTGAATTTGGTCGCCGGAACGTCTTTGATATCGTCGAAACTGGTCACCGGAGAGAAGAGGTCGAGCTTTTTCAAAGGAGATCGACGATGAGATTTGGAGAGGGGAAGAGAGGATAATATGTTGTGTATGCAAAAGGGTATAGTAGTCTTTCTACTCTTAAAAAATTAATGGTAAAGTTGGTTAGGGTATTTTTGAAAATTGGTATCATAAAAGTGCTATTTTTAGCAATTTCTCTAACTTGATCCTAAGTAGAATATTTTGAAAAACTATATCTTATACAATTTTGCCTAACCTATAATATAACTAAATATATACCATTAAATAAAGCTTAAATATTGTAAGATTTAAAGAAATAAATCTAAACAAATATCAGTTATGTATTGGTTAAGATCTTCCATATCAGATTCTGATTCCATTTAATGCAATATATACTTCATCTATATCATTTTATGTGGTTTTTAAGGTTTTTCACAAAGATTAAGAAAATACAAAATTTCATGTAATTTATTTTCGTTATATAAAAATAGCATTAAATTAAACTAATTCAACCAATAAGAAAAAAATACAATGTTTTGTAACTGGTCACAAATTTCAAGTTACATTAAATTTTGTCTAGAAAAATGAGAACTTCACTTATTTTGAGACAAAATAAAAATTCTTAAACACCACTTAATCTGATACGGAGGGAGTAATAAATTATATTTTGAAATATTTTCGACATCATTAGATTTATTCTTCTTTTTTTTGAACACTAGTTTAGATTTATTCTTCAAACAATTAATATAACTAATAAAAACAAACTAATATTATAATAGAAACAAATTTGGATTTTTCTAATATCATTTTCTTCATTTTTGAATGGTAAAAAATTTCATCAAAGTACAAAAATTAAAAATCTAATAGTTTTTTCAATTTTATGTATAATTTAAAAGTATATAAAAATTTAATTTTAGAAATATTATCAGTTTTCTCAGAGTTTTTAATGGATCAAACATGGTTAGGTCACAGAATAATGTTAATTTTTTTAGATTTTTGGGATTTATCAGATTTTTAATTAACGAACTCTTCGTTAAATTTGAACCGGATTTACCGATTTCAGCCGCGGGTCCGGATCGGATATGAAAACACGGTATATCTATTTTTAAATAAATATGTAGATTAAAAAAAAGTACTTAGTACCAATAACACTTTTTCCAAAAAATTAAACCCGTGCTTTTGAAAGCGCGGATCAAAATCTAGTATCGGTAAGATAAACAAAACCAACACATTGTGATAACAGTACCTTTTTTAATATTTGGTTTAGGTTACTAGCAAAGTGGTTGGAATATCATTTGATACGTCAGCAATCAACGAAGTGTTTATAAGCAAGGGAGCTTTCAAAAGAATGCCTAATCTCAGGTTCCTCAAAGTTATCAAAAGTAAATATGATGGAATGGATACACCTGAAGAGATAGAGCTTCCGCAACGTCTAAGGTTTCTACATTGGAAGGCGTACCCAATCAAGTGTCTTCCTCCTACGTTTAACACAGAATGTCTTGTCAAACTCGATCTTCAAAATAGCCAGTTAGAGAAGCTTTGGGAAGGAACCCAGGTTGGTTTTCATATTTAGTTTACGTTGAATATATACATGAATTCTGTTTGCTCTTTATGTGATGATGATGGTCTTCTTTCTGTTTCCTGATTTGTACTTTCAGCCACTTAAAAATCTCAAGAAGATGGATTTGAGACATTCCTACTACTTGACGGAACTCCCAGATCTTTCAAATGCTACAAATCTCGAGGCACTGAAACTGAGTGCTTGCAAGAGTTTGGTAGAGCTTCCCTCCTCTATTTCAAGTCTTGGTAAACTAAATGACTTGTGGATGGTTTCGTGCACAAAGCTAGAAGTCGTTCCAACTAATTGGACCTTTGCATCCCTTAATCCCATTGACATAGAAATATCGGGTACGAACATGACAACATTCGGTATGTCAGTCCCAGCGGCCAAAGAAGTGCCTCCAGCGAATGCCCTTTCGCTTCCTCGTGAGTTCTCTCTCGCTCTCATTAATAATCCAAATCTCAAGACACTAGCACAATTCCCAATGACTATAACTAGTCTAAACCTAAGCTATTCTGGTATGGAAACAATATGCTGCATCAAAGATCTTCACATGTTAGAAGAAATTACACTCTTTGAGTGCACAGAACTCAAATCACTGCCAGAGCTCCCTGTTTCGCTCAAGTCTCTAGAGGCATATGATTGTGAATCACTGCAGACTGTGTTTTGCCCTTTGAACACTCCATTTGCGAAGCTCAGTTTCACCAAGTGCTTCAAGCTGGACCAACAAGCAAGAAACGAAATTATCCACCAACGGTTTCATAGATCCCTTCATTCTGGGTGGTCATGCTTACCTGGAAATGAAGTCCCCACAGAGTTTGAGCACCGAGCCATGGGCAATACTTTGTCCTTCCCTCTTTCCGCCTTCTCCAAGTTTAAGGTCTGCCTCGTTTGTTCCCCTAACAGCCTACCCGTTATATATAATTATCATTACTTGAGTTGTCGCCGGATACGCAAAGGCTTCTCATACCCCATTCAGAGAATCGAATTTTGTCGATTCTACACCATATCACCTCATCACCCCAATCATCTCTTCGTTTTTCACTCTGACTTGCTTCTCAAGTACGGATGTCTTAAAGAGAGCGGGGAGTTAACGTTTGAATTCACCAGCGAGATCAACTACTTCGACGTTATTGAATGTGGTGTCCAGATCTTGAAGGAGGTACCCGACGGAAGCAACAATGTAGGTTCTTGCGGCGAAGATGGAGACGGTAACCACTGGAATACACAGGAATCCGGCCAAGATTCAGATGACGACGAAGAAGCTGATAGTGTCAGTGACACGGGATCTGAATCTGGACTCAGTGACGACGAAGAGGAAGATGACAACATATCTGTATCCAGAAAACGTTCTAGGATGACGACGATGACAGGTGCTTCTATAAATCTGAAATGGGGAACCAAAAGACGACGTTTTTTAAACCAAACAGATATGTATCAATAAAGTCTCTCCCTGTTCTAATATTGTTTTATATACGGACGGCGGAATGACAATGTATGATCCCGTTATTTTGTGATAATGTATTTCTTACCAGGTTATATATATGGACCATATAATATGATCATCTTTGTTCAGGGATTCGTGCGTGAGAGCGGATAGTCCTTCAAACTTTCAATATAGCACAAACTACACAAGATATCATTTAGTCAACTTTTGGTTTTCTAAAATTTCAAATCACCCACTTTCAATTACACAAAATATAATCTGATTTTAAAATGTTAATATATAATGTTATTCTACTTATTTTCAATGATGCCTGGAATCAGACACATGTTCTTCCCTGCGGACACGATTGACAAAACTTCCATGCTAGCTACTAGTTTACTGTGCTTCATACTCTTCCATAATCTGGTCACTGCAATGAACAATTTCAATGGAACATTAACTGGAAATTTGGCAGAAGCTATTATAATTTAAATAAGCTCTAATAGATCAGTCATATCATAATTTGAAAAATGCTTTGATAAGTGTGGCCATTGGATGAGATAGGATAAAAGCAAAGTAATCTTGGTTTAATAAAAGCAAAGTAATCTTGGATAAAAATATTGTTCTTTGTCAATCAAGTGAAAAACAAGAAAACAGAATGTATACCCTCATTCTTGCTGTGAATAGTTATGTTTTTTTGTGTGTAATAGTTATGTTTGTTTTGTCCTTTTTTGTTCCGCACTAATATTTTTACGTCATTATGTTGCAGAGGAATTGAGATTAATACATAAAGATTATAGTTTTTTCCTCTTTTCTCTATTCAAACTTTTTTTTTATTCCCTCTCAGTTACTTATGTTGATGACAAAAAATAATTCATCTACTCTAATGTTCCTTTACTTTTTTTACTCTAATATTTTATAAATCACACCCGTTGATTTTCATTAAGAAAACTGATAAACTATTGGCATCTCTTAAGATTATATTTAACTAGCTTGTTAACTATATTTTTCATGAACGTATACAAGTATACAAAATGCTAACTAATAACTTGTTTAAAGTTGAGTTTGACATTTCTGATAAACCTCATTTGATAGAAGCCCCTCATTCCTTAGGAAATAGTCTCTGGGGTGGGCCCAATTTTTAGTTTCCGTATCTATCTTTGTTTTAAATTAGAGATTAAACCCCTATATCCTAATGACGGGTTAGATAACTCCTAGACTATTTTTCATGTTCAAAATTAAATGTATATTAGTGATGCAACTGATCTTTGATATTCATTAGAACCTCATTGCAAAGAAAACTGTCCCCTATAGAATTAAGATTGGAAAATTAACCCTAGAAAAGTATGATTAATCTGAGTTTGCTTCAAATAAAATATTATATTCTTAAAATGGCAAGCGGAATTGAAAACAGAAAAAACAAAGAAAAAAAGAGACTGAAATTTGACGCTAAGACGAGGGATTGACTCGTTCAATTAGCGTACGTGGCTCGTAAAAAAAAAAGCTTACTCAACAGTAACACACATCACAGCGAAAGTAATCATTAATCAAACACACACACATGTACAAGAACATCGTTGTCAAAAAAAAAAAAAAATGTACAAGAACATCCTTGCCTTCTCGACAAAAAAAGTAAAATAAAATAATCTCAGTGTTCGAAAAAAAATAATAATAATAATCTAAAAACGCGTAGACCTTTTCTCATTTCACTCGGACAAACCAATCTCTACTTCAACAACTTATTTAATGCCAACAAGTCCATGACCTTCTGTTAGATTCGAGTTTATTATGGGCTTCCAACTTAAAACCAATTGGTAATTAATGGATTGGCCCTAACCCTATATATATTAGTTAATGTCCCTTAGAATTCTCGATGTGGGATATAATATCCCTAATACCCCTCCTCGAGATGATGGCTCTTATCGGTCAGCAATCTCGGAACTTTAGGACAGTTATACTCGGTCGAGTGAGTTAATTACGACCTTTAAACCCGGTCGGGTAGGGTTACATTAATTAGGGGTTAAGTGTATTTTAGGATCTGAGCTCTGATACCATGTTAGATTCGGGTTTATTATGGGCTTCCAACTTAAAACCAATTGGTAATTAGTGGATTGGCCCTAACCCTATATATATTAGTTAATGTCCCTTAGAATTCTCGATGTGGGATATAATATCCCTAATACCTTCTAAGTTTAAAAAGCAAATTGATTTGTCATAACACATATACAATGAAGGCTTAGAAGAGCTTTCTTTTTGCAGCAAATCTATTTAGCACATACAAAAAATGGCGGAAGAGCTTACCATCGGGTTTCGCTTCTATCCCACGGAAGACGAACTGGTAGCTTTCTACCTACGAAACCAGCTCGAAGGAAGGAGTGATGATTCAATGCACCGTGTCATACGAGTTCTAGACGTCTTTGAGGTCGAGCCAAGTCATCTTCCAAGTACGTTGCCACGTACCCTCACTCAAAATGTAGCTTCAACCTAGCTCCATTGTGGCGTAAAAATTATCATCATATTACTTGTTGAGCCATAGAGGCATAATAGACGTTAGGTTATACAGTACGTAGACTTTTCCACTTTACTGTTGTATAGCTGTCATGCATGCTGTCATATCTGGATTTTGGATCAGGCTACTAGGTTTTGTTGTTTCAGGAAAACAGTTACTATAGTAAAACCAATTGGAGACTGGTTTTTCTTGGCGTAGTTTCGGTTTCATTAATAATTAGATATATCTTTATTTTTAAAGAAACCTAGTTTTGGTTTGTTTCCTTTTGTGTTACTTTCGGATATAAAACTGAATTAAAGAAAACTGTGATGATACTAGGACTCACTACATAAAACAAAAGATCACTAAGCGTGTAGTGATATTAAGACTGAGTTTGAATCTGATTTTTAGATTTGGAAGTTTACGCTTTAAATCAGACCCATTTGGTTTATTTTTATTAAAAATATATCATATGGAAAATGAATAATAAGATGCTATTGTTACTCTGTGTGGTCTGTGTAACTTACACGTCCTCTCTCTTTGTGTTTTAAAAAAAAAAAACTTTTTGGCAGATGTTGCGGGAGAGAGATGTCGAGGAGATGCAGAGCAATGGTTCTTCTTTGTGCCAAGACAAGAACGGGAAGCAAGAGGAGGCAGACCAAGTAGAACCACTGGTTCAGGGTACTGGAAAGCGACTGGATCACCTGGTCCTGTCATTTCCAAAGATAACCGAATGATTGGAGTTAAGAAAACTATGGTTTTCTACACTGGAAAAGCACCAACAGGAAGGAAAACAAAATGGAAGATGAATGAGTACAAAGCCGTTGACGAAACAGTCAACTTCTCCACAATCCCTAAGGTTGCATGTATAAAGTTTTTATAACGATTGTTAAATTAAAAAAAAAAAGACTCATAGATGTGTGTGTGTTTTATAAATGTAGTTGAGGGATGAATTCAGTTTATGTCGGGTCTACATAACATCAGGAAGCTCAAGAGCATTTGATAGACGCCCTGTGGGAAGTTTTCAGACAGAGAGAATGCTTACCAGTGATGTTGGAGTTGCTGAGACATCATTTCGTGTGGGAAGCTCACCAGAAACTTCCAAGTCAGGAGGAGAACATGTTGATCTCTCTGTGAACACAGAGATGGTTGATGGTTTAACTGAACCAATGTGGGAATGGGATCAGCTGAATTGGTCTTGAAGCTAGCGAGATCCGGCCAGAATCAAAATAAAGTTTACGACGTTATTACATTATTGTTTTCTATATTACCATGGAAGTTGCGGATCTTACGCCCTTATCTCCCATAGATCTAAAGATTTTGAAACCACGTTATTAAATTGATGATTATAAAGATTCCTTTTGTTTTCCTTGTAACTTAAGAATTTGAGAGTTTTAGCAAAAAAAAAACGTAAGAATTTGAGAGAGAATAAATGACAAAAGGTGAAATTTTGAAGTGTTTTTTTTTTAAGTTTTATTTGGTCTAGAAACTGAAAATTAGTCAAAGCCTTGATTAATTATTAAGATGAAATAATCAACAAAGAGGAAGAAAAATACGATACAAAAACAAAACAAGGCTTAAAAGTCCAATAATAACATTATATACAACTAGTAAGTTTTGATTTTGGTTAAAAAAAAACTAGTAAGTTTTGATAGGTAGAAAGTGGAAAAGTAATTTACTTGAGCATATTTTCAAAAAGACATGATATAATAAACTTCAAATAAAAGAATCGAGCCAAAGGACATAATTGTTTTGTACTATAGAGAAAGAGATGTATATGCGTGATCGTTATAAAGGTTAAAGTAGACGAAGACTAAAAACTCTTTTAGTCTTCGCTCCTCGATAGTTTGGGGCACGACCCGAAGCCAATACCTAAATTACAACTCTACTTTTTCTAAGCTTTGGTTCTCAGAGTTTACACAGTTTAGCATACCATAGAACTGGTATATGATTAGTGATACTATTCATTTTATAACCCAAGTCTGACATCAACAACATCATTTAACTATTGATCTAATCATTTCAAGATCGGATCTGAACTAAGAAGTCATGCACAAGACGATTGTTTCATCTCGGTGTGCTCATAACCGACTTCGAGTCTTTCATAATTATATAATATAAAAGATTTCAGAAAGCTCAATCATTAGGATTGGCGTAAGATATCTGTGATTTGAATTTAAAATCCAAATGTTGAGTAGATAAGAAAGTCAAGTAATCTGATTAGGTTGTCTGCTTACATTAGCGGTTTACATTTACGCCATATGCGTGGACTTATAAGAAATACAGAAATATTTTTTTTTTTTTTTTTAAAAGTTAGGATTGTCATTCGTGAGTTAATACGCGTAATGGACACAAACATTTGTCAATATTCCAACATTAGTAAGTGTTAGAATCTGCAATTAATACACCTTGGTAAAAATGTACTATAAACTTATAGGTAACTGAGTTAGGTTCGTCTCATGTGGTCAAGCTTCGTATCCGTGCTCACCAACCATGCAATGCTGATGGCTTTTTATTTGAGCAAGGGAATTAATACTGATGACTTTTTTCGGACGAACAATCCCCACAAAGAAAACCAACATTAAACCAGGTTATATATATCAACAGTCAACATTAAACAAATATGTATCAATAAAGTCTCTCCCTATTCTAATACTCTCTCTGTTTCAAAAAGATTCATATTTTAGAAAAAAAATTATTTCAAAAAGATCAATATTTTACATTTTCAATGCATATAATAATGATAAATAGTAAATTTCAAGAAAATTAATTGTGTTTATTGAATTTTGATTGGTTACTATTTATGGAAAATTGTTCAACACAAAAAAACAATGTGTTTTTTTTTCAAAATTTAAGATGTTTTCTTAATATGTGTGATTTTTCTAAAATATGTATCTTATTGAAACGAAGAGAGTATTGTTTTATATACGGACGGTGGAATGACAATGTATGATCCCGTTATTTTGTGACAATGTATTTATTACCAGGTTATATATATGGACCATATAATATGGTCATCTTTGTTCAGGGCTTCGTGCGTGAGAGCGGCTAGTCCTTCAAACTTTCAATATAGCACAAACTACACAAGATATCATTTTTAGTCAACTTTTGATTTTCTAAAATTTCAAATCACCCACTTTCAATTACACACAATATAATCTGTTTTTAAAATGTTAATATATAATGTTATTCTACTTATTTTTCTATGATGCCTGGAATCAGAAACATGTTCTTCCCTGCGAACACGATTGACAAAACTTCCATGCTAGCTACTAGTTTACTGTGCTTCATACTCGTCCATAATCTGGTCACTGCAATGAACAATTTCAATGGAACATTAACTGGAAATTTGGCAGAAGATATTATAATTTAAATAAGCTCTAATAGCTCAGTCATATCATAATTTGAAAAATGCTTTGATAAGTGTGGCCATTGGATGAGATAGGATAAAAGCAAAGATATCTTGGTTTAATAAGAGTAACCTTGGTTTAGTATAATTAACTATAGTTTAGTTACTTTATGATTTAGTTAATTATGCTACTGAGATGTTCTTAGTGAGAGAGAGAGATTTTGATCAGAAACCTTTGTAATCAGTCTTTCTATCCAATAAGAACGTGTTTTTCTCTTATTTATAGTTTCGGGAACTGCTCGTAACATGCTTCTTATTTCTTTTGTAGCACACCCGAACCAGCTAGGTACTCTTTGGAATGAACCGCAACCGCTTGCAGTTAGGACTATGAGCTCAGTTGTAAACTTGTAGTCATCTCTTGCAATGATTCGATTACGCTGCAGGCTTATAAAAGGGATTATACATGGTTGATACTGACAAGAGTAAAAAAACTCATGCTGGCTAATTCGGCTTACCCATGCAGTCTTATATGAGACGAGATCTTCTCGACACTGAGAACTGAAAATCTATTGTCTTCTTCCCCCAAACCAAGTTCACAATGCAACAGACGATGAAGCAGCACACAAAGAGACAGCTCAAGAAACTTCTACGCGATTTCCCCTCGTCAACTTTTTCCATTTCATCCGCACCACATTCAGTAGTCTCTAAGACAGGGTTTCTTCCGTCCATATCTGCGCGCCACATTCAGTAATCTCGAAGTCTTTGTTGATGTAAGATGTCCGCCCTGTAGTAGTCGCTGACGTAGTTGCTGTAGCAGACGTCGTGCTAAGTGGTGAAGACTATGTGGAGTCGAGATGCTGAGCTGGAGTCGTGTAGACTTGGAGAGCAAGAGAGTATCTTGGAGAAAATGGAAAGATGAATAAACTTGGGGAGCAAGTTTATGACTTAAAGAAAGAGGAATAAGTGCATTCCAAGAAAAGGAAAGTTGCACTTATTGATATGGAAGATGTTCATATTGTGGGTTCCTTGGAGACTAGGGTTTCGGGAATGTGGAGACTAATATAAGATAGCTATGAGGTTTGTCTGTAGAGAGACAGAGACACAGAGGCTGATCTTATAGAGAGAGAGAGAAGCTCTTGGAGGTGTTCTTGGGTCGTGCTGAAGCAGTGGCTGAAGTACTTGACGGTGGAGAGACATAAGCGGATAGCTTAGGAATCTTTCAGTAGCAGCTGTTAGGGTGTTAACAGGCTAGCGAGGCTGATTAAGCAGAACTTGTAATTGAGTGTACAAGGCGATTTCTAATAAAAGCTATTGGGTGTGCTTGTGTATTTTGTCTCTCTTGATTTACCTTCTGCAGTACTTTTGTCGTGTCGTCTTTGCACTAACAAGTGGTATCAGAGCGGGTCACCTAAGTTACTGGTGTGATCCTAAAGGTGAAGATGGACACGGTTGTTTCTGTTCAGAAGGCAATCATGTTGAATGCGGACCAGTATGGTCATTGGAAGGCTCGCATGAAACATTTGATTCGAGGAATCAATGAAGATGCGTGGACAGCTGTGGAGAACGGTTGGGAGGAGCCCACCATAGTCACAGCAGATGGGAAGAAGCCTAAGCCAAAAGAAGATTGGTCAGAGGCAGAACGCAATGCATCAAAATTTAATGCAAAATGTTGTCGGCGATTTTTGGAGCTGTTGAAGTATAGCAGTTTCAGCTGATTCAGGGGAGTACTTCAGCTAAAGAGGCGTGGGAGATCCTGCTTAATTCGTTTGAAAGAGATGACAGTGTCAAGAGGACACGTCTGGATCATCTTAGGTCACAGTTTGAGAATCTCAGGTGGTCGGATATGGATATTGTGGCAAGCTTCAGTGCCAAACTCAGTGCTATGGCGCATTAAGCATGTGTACTTGGAAAGAAGTACAAGGAGAAGAAGCTGGTGAAGAAGTTACTACTCTGTCTTCCAGTGAAGTTTGGAGCTCAGAAGGCGGTCCTGAATATGACTGCAAACACGGATGAGCTCAAGTTTGACAAGGTTGTGGGTATGTTGAAGGCAGAAGAGATGGAGACAGGAAGTAGCTCGGTCTCTACGTCAGGTAGTGCATCAAGGAGTATCGCGCTTGTATCTGACAAAGATGGAAATAGAATTCTTAAGCTTGAAGATGCCGTGGGCATGTTGGCTAGGAATTTTGGCAAGGGGATGAATCACTCTGATGAGAGGAATCAGTATGGTCGCCAGGGAGGTGATCATGGCAGTGGCAGAAGGAGAGGAAGTCTCAGATGCTATGAGTGTGAAGGAGTTGGTCATATAAGGGCTGACTGTCCTGTTGCACAACGAAAGGAGCTCAAGTGCTCTGAATGTAGAGGTGTTGGACACACACGGCGTGAATGTCCAAACGCAAAGAAAGGTAAAGGTGTTCCATTGCAGTCGTCTGATGATTCAGTGTCTGAAGAAGATGGAAAGGTGGTGAAGAATATGGTTGCATTTGGTGCACGCAAGGAGGGATCTATTAAATCCTCTGATTCAGATCTCAGCACAGATGATGAGGAGTATCACGTGCTGCTTAACAAGTAGTTGAGGGTCAAGGATCAGAATCTGAGATTGGAGGATATGGCTCAGAAGCAGAACGAGTTACTTGAAGAACTTTGTGAAGAACTTGCGGCTGTGAATGAGAAGAATGAGTCTCTTGAACAGGAAGTTAGCAGACTGAGGGAAGTTGCTACTGGTGAACAAGAGAGAGAAAGGATGCTGGAACGTGATTTGGCTGACAATCACAAACAGATCAGGATGCTCAATAGTGGATCCAAGGAGTTGGATAAGATACTCTCGATGGGACAACCAGCCAAGGTGAACTGGAGACTGGGATATCAAGGAGCTGAGGGTACTAAGGAAGTACAGAAGGGGCTGTCACACTTTGTGCGTGGAAGCACATCAAAAAGTGGAGCCAAAGAAGCTTGTCAGGAAGTACGTCGGGACGTGCGACAAGGAGTACGGCAGGAAGTACTATAGTGTGTGGCTGTGAGTAACAAGCCGAAAGTGGTACATCAGTGCAACAACATGAAGGTCAGAAAGGAGGTTCTGAGGCATGGTTGTGCAGCTGGGACAAGGAAGGAGACTGATCGATGCATCAGTAACTAGGTCCGGCCAAGCAAGAAGCAACATAGGATGTGCTGTTGGTTCTGTGGGAAGGTTGTACACAAGAAGGTGGAGTGTTTTGCTCGTGAGAAAAGCAGAAACATGGCCAAGAGGGTGAACAAGACGTTCAATAAACCCAAGGGGGTTGAAGAGGTGTTTGTAGCCAAGAGTGGCTTACTTGATGAGATCAAGGAAGAGACATCAGAAGATGGATGCAGCTCTGGTAGGAGTGATCTTGAGGAAGATCAAGAAGCATCAAGTGTGAAGTCAGAACAAGGAGTTGTTTGTGACACAAAGGGGAAGGAGATCCAAGTGCGTCAGGAAGTGATGCGAGATGATCTTCAGGAGGGTGATAGTGAAATCACTCCAGGACAATAGCAACGAGTGCAGAGGGCACTCGGGGTGGATGAGGAGGGCTCATGGTCAAGGAGACGATGCATGAAGAAAGCCAGGTCCTCATCAGAAGTGGGTCAGAAGGTAGTGCGACAGGTGCATCAGAGCCTGATGCAGTACACATGAAGAAGCAGACGGTTGGGTCTGTAAGGGTTGACATCTAAGGATCTTTGTTTTAGCTTAGTATGCAATCAAGCAGGGGGAGAATGGTGACGTTCTGGTCTAAGGGGTGCATATCTCATGGGGGAGAAGAGCATGGTGATGGACGTCCTGAGGTAGATGGTGCTTATCTCATGGGGGAGAAAAGCATGTTGTGGTGCACATCTCGTGGGGGAGAAAAGCACATTTAGCGTGGAAGTTTCCAGGTGGGGAACGTGGTTGTTGAACCAGAAGAAGGTTGTGCTTGATCGGTACACAAAGCTAAAAGGGGGAGATTGTTGATGTAAGATGTCCGCCCTGTAGTAGTCGCTGACGTAGTTGCTGTAGCAGACGTCGTGCTAAGTGGTGAAGACTATGTGGAGTCGAGATGCTGAGCTGGAGTCGTGTAGACTTGGAGAGCAAGAGAGTATCTTGGAGAAAATGGAAAGAGAAATAAACTTGGGGAGCAAGTTTATGACTTAAAGAAAGAGGAATAAGTGCATTCCAAGAAAAGGAAAGTTGCACTTATTGATATGGAAGATGTTCATATTGTGGGTTCCTTGGAGACTAGGGTTTCGGGAATGTGGAGACTAATATAAGATAGCTATGGGGTCGTCTGTAAAGAGACAGAGACACAGAGGCTGATCTTATAGAGAGAGAGAAGCTCTTGGAGGTGTTCTTGGGTCGTGCTGAAGCAGTGGCTGAAGTACTTGACGGTGGAGAGACATAAGCGGATAGCTTAGGAATCTTTCAGTAGCAGCTGTTAGGGTGTTAACAGGCTAGCGAGGCTGATTAAGCAGAACTTGTAATTGAGTGTACAAGGCGATTTCTAATAAAAGCTTTTGGGTGTGCTTTGAAAGATCCAATAACTCGAGGTTCGTGGCATTTGAAAGATCTGGAACCTCTTTCAGATTCCATGACCCTGACAAATTCATCTTGTTGAGATTTGTGAGCGGCTGAAAGTTAAAGAATTATACAGCAGATAAGTGAAGGAACTTGACAAGACTAGATAGACAAGTGACTTTGGAATTTTTTTCATCAGATCTTTTAAATTTATATATATACGACTAACCTGGGTTCCTTCCCAAAGCTTTTCGAGCTGGCTGTGCCTTGGGTATGCCTTCCAATGTAGTAACCTCAGTCCATGTGGAAACTCTATCTCCTCTGGTATGTGCACTTCAATGTCTCTATCAGTTCTTCTTTTGTGAACTTTGAGGAATCGGAGATTACACATTCTTCTAAAGGTTTTCTTGCTTATACACACTTTGCTGATTTCAGTTATATCAAAAGATATACCCATCACAGTACCAGTACCCTAGGAAATTTCCCAAGTATTTTTTAGCACAACATGTGAGATTTTGTTATCCTTACAAAAATGACTTTGTTTAAACTAAGTAAAGCTTAACAAGGAAATATAGTATCTGCAAATTAGTAAAAGTTTCTGTTTAAGCAGTAAATTAATGAAGATATTCTTACTGTGTTAGATTGAAGGACATCACAAATCTCATAAGGGTCGATTCCAAGGCTCTTGTCTTTTGATTACTTCTCTACCCACTTGTTGTAGTAACTTGTGCATCTGTATATCCCCATTGGTAGATATACATATGAGAGATTTACCAACTATGTTTTCCAACCCGTCTCTTTCATCTAAGCCAGCAAGCATGGCACTCAGATGGTCACACTTTGTATAGTTGAAGAAGACTGCAATGTAGAGAAACAGAGCTTGATCTTTCTCATGTAGACCATCATACCCGACCTTAAGTATTCTCTCGATATCTCGATCAAGACAAGTTTCTAGTCTATGCAGTACAACTTGCCAGTCGTCCTCCTTCTTCTTCCGCAAAGATGAGCCCACAACGCGGAGACCCAAGGGAAGATAACTGCAAAGCTCTGCTGCTCGTTCCGCAAGCCTTCCAAAACCATCATGTGGAGAAATTTGTTTGAAAGCAGATGGACAAAAGATCCCAAGAGCTTCTTCGCTAGATGGAAAAGCCACATTGTATACATTGTTGATACCATGTTGCTGCAAAAGCTCTTGATCTTCCGTTTTCACAATAGTCCTACTTCCATGACCGAACCAAGAAATATCTCTAGCCAGTGCATCTAACTGCTCAAGATGATCCACGTCATCAAGAATGATAAGGACCTTTTGGTTGCCTAGCCTTTCGTATATTACATTTACTTGACTTATCTTCATTCCTTTTTGGTTCAAAATTTTCTTAAGTAGTTGTTCTTGTAAACGCAGTTTCAAGCCATGCGCATCACAATCAGTTCTCCTATAACTCCCCTTGACATTTCCCATAACATATCTACGCGGAAAAGAAAAAGAGAGTTGATTGAATAAAGCTCTCGCAATGGTAGTCTTACCAATGCCTGCGGGACCAGAGATTCCAACAATCATCGCTTCATTGTTTTCTAAATGTAACAGAAACTGATGACAAAAAAAAGGTAACAAAAACTTCATTTTTCCCAAATGATATATCTTCAAGTCCCACCATGCCATCAAAATCCCTTGACAATGACGCATTTAGTTTGTTCGAAACATCATCGGTGGCAATTTTCTCAATCATATCCGCTTCATTTACCCAAAAAATGAGAAGAAAAAAATCACTATACCATCATGATGTCTATAACTCTATATGGCTAATTAACTGTAACCTTTAGGCCGAGCTTTGTAGCATAATAACAGCTCACCAGTTCAAGGAGTGTTCTCCTTCTTTGTTGGCGACATACGTCAAAGCTTTAATCCAACTCTGTATCTCTGTCCGGTTCTCCCTTGGCAAGTTTCCTTGAACCCAAATCCTCCGATTTGCTTCCTCACATCAGATGGGTTCACTTTGTAGAAAACCGTCATCACTATCTGCCCGGTTTCCTTGCAATCCAAAATCTCCACCAGCTCGTTCAAGCACCAACTCGAAGAAGCATAATTCTGGGAGAGCACCACAATCGAGATTCTTGATTCGTGTATTGCTCGAGTGAGCTCAGCTTTAATGCTCTGGCTTCTCTCGATCTCTTGGTCATGTTGAAGATAAGCTTGAAGATAACTTAGAAGCCAAGGCTTCTTGATCTTACTTAAGATATGATTTGGATACATACTTTGATTAGGAGTTATCTAAACAAAGTAATGATAAGTTTGGAGTTTTATTTACCTATATATATAGATGTCGACTTGAGACATTAGATGGAGAGTCTTATGAGTTTTGATTGAGTAATTGTAACCTTGAGTTTTGAGTGATTTTCTCAAGAGATTAATAAGAGAGCAAGTTCTTGTTAACGTGTTTTGCAATTACAATTGAGAGACTGAGAAACTATATTTGGTATCAGAGCATCTAGGAAACGATCATGGGTGATCTCGTTCCGTTCAAAATCAAGGAGGGTGGAGGATCGTCCTCCATAAGCTGTCCTATGCTATCAGCCACGAATTATACCGTTTGGTCAATACGAATCAAAGTTCTACTAAAATTGCACAAAGTCTGGGATGTCATAGAGAATGAGTCCGACGATGGGGAAAAGAACAACGTGGCTACTGCGCTATTGTTTCAATCCATACCTGAGACACTAATCCTTCAGGTTGGAGAGCTGGATACCGCAAAAAAGGTATGGGATGCGATCAAATCAAGGCACATGGGGGCAGATCGAGTTCGTGAGGCAAGATTACAAACACTGATGGCTGAATTTGACAGATTAAAGATGAAGGATACTGATACCATCGATGACTTCGTGGGAAAGTTAGCTGAAATATCATCAAAATCAACTGCCTTGGGAGAAAATATTGAAGAAACAAAGCTAGTAAAGAAATTTCTATCGAGCTTGCCTCGTCGGAAATATATACACATTGTAGCCTCGTTAGAACAGGTCCTTGATCTTAAGACCACAAGTTTCGAAGATATTATTGGGCGCTTGAAAACCTATGAAGAACGAGTAGCCGAAGAAGAAGATGAAGCACAAGAAACACAGAATAAACTCATGTACGCCTCAAATACAGAACCTCAACCCTCTTCGAACTACAACAGAAATTACAACAGTTATAGAGGCCGAGGACGTGGAGGTCGCTTCTATAACAGAGGAAGAGGCAGAGGAAGGTATAATGATCGATATCAAGACAATTTCGATCTATTAGAAATCATGTGCTTTAGGTGTGATAAGATGGGGCACTTTGCCTCGACATGTCCTGACCGACTGCTCAAACTACAAGAGATAACCGAAGAAAAAGACAAAGACAAAGATACAACAGAGGCAGAAGAATTAATGGTGAACGAGGTTGTTTATCTCAACGAGAAAAACGTAAACCCACAAGATTTTGAGATGGCATCAGACAACGATAATGTGTGGTATCTAGACAACGGAGCAAGCAATCACATGACTGGAAACCGAAGGTACTTTAAGACAATCGATGAATCAATTACAGGAAAAGTGAGGTTTGGCGATGATTCCCGAATCGATATTAAAGGCAGGGGACCGATACTCTTCAGCACGAAGGATGGAGGCAAAAGACTACTTACAGATGTGTATTTTATACCAGATTTAAGAAGCAATATAATAAGTCTAGGGCAAGCTACAGAGAATGGCTGCGATATCAGGATGAAAGAAGAATGGCTTACATTACGAGATAGAGATGGAAACTTGATAACAAGAGCTAAACGGTCAAAGAATCGACTATATAAGGTGACTATCGATGTCGTCAACGAACATTGTCTCCAAACCTCTATAATGAGTGATTCAGCAAAGTGGCATGCAAGGTTGGGTCACATAGGAAGAGAAGCAATGCGGCTAATGGTCAATCATGAGCTTGTGCATGGACTGCCAAAATTTCCGGTTGAGAAGGAAACATGTTCCTCCTGTTTACTTGGAAAACAAGCTAGACATGCGTTTCCACAGACAACTACATACCGAGCAGAGAAAGTACTTGATCTCATACATGGAGACCTCTGTGGACCTATAGCACCATCAACACCTTCTCAAAAGCGCTACATATTCGTGCTTATCGATGATTACTCTCGCTATATGTGGACAATACTTCTGAAAGAAAAAGGAGAGGCGTTTGACAAATTTAAGGTGTTCAAAGTTACAGTCGAGAAAGAAACAGGGGCTGCCATCAAAACGCTTAGAACGGACAGAGGAGGGGAGTTTGTATCAAACGAATTCAAAGCGTTTTGTGAAACAAATGGGATCACAAGACACTTGACAGCTCCCTACACTCCCCAACAAAACGGAGTTGTAGAAAGACGGAATCGAACTCTCCTAGGCATGACTAGAAGTATCTTAAAGCATCTGGAGCTACCTAACTACCTTTGGGGTGAGGCAGTACGACACGCCACTTATCTTATAAACAGAGTAGCAACCCGAGTTATCAAAGCTCAGACTCCATACGAATTGTTTAAAGGGAAGAAACCGAGCATAGATCACCTGCGCGTATTTGGCTGCATTGGATACGCCAAAGTAGATTCTCAGCACCTTAAGAAGTTAGACAACAGGTCAAGGATGCTGGTGCACCTCGGCACTGAACCCGGCTCAAAAGCCTACAGACTGTTTGATCCGGTGAATAGGAAAGTGGTGGTTAGTAGAGATGTAGTATTCGATGAGAATAAAAGCTGGGATTGGAAAAGTTGTAACAAAGAAGGGCAAACAGGATCATTCCGTATCAGGTTGAGCGAGTTTGGGAACCATGGCATTAATGAAGAACAAGATAATGAGAATGAAGCTGGCAATGATGAAGAAAATCCAGAGAATCAAGATAACAGTGCTGTAAACCAAGACATTGGTACGCTGAATCAAGAAGAAGATAATGACGAGGAGTTTGAGACTCAAACAGAGTTAAGACGATCCCACAGGGAAAGAAAAAAACCAGGTTACTTGGATGACTACATCCTGCTTGCCGAGCTTGAAGGAGAACAATTACTACTTAGTTTAAATGGAGAACCATGGAGCTACGAGGAAGCAAAAGAAGAGAAAGTGTGGAGAGAAGCATGTGAAGATGAGATCCGATCAATAGTCAAAAACAAGACCTGGGAACTAGTTGAGCTTCCGGTTGGAGCTAAGGCAATAGGACTCAAATGGATTTTCAAAATCAAACGAAATTCCGACGGCAGCATTAACAAATTCAAGGCTAGACTTGTAGCTAAAGGCTACATACAGAGACATGGAATTGACTTTGATGAGGTGTTTGCACCAGTAGCACGCATTGAGACAGTTCGATTCTTACTAGCTTTGGCTGCATCAAAGGGTTGGCAAGTACACCATTTAGACGTCAAAACCGCTTTCTTGCATGGAGACCTAAAGGAAGAGGTGTATGTATCACAGCCAGAGGGATTTGTGGTCAAGGGAAAAGAAAACAGAGTATACAAGTTAAGCAAGGCGCTCTATGGGTTGCGTCAGGCTCCACGGGCGTGGAATGAAAAGTTAAATAAGGTGCTTGGTGAACTGAAGTTTGTAAAATGCACGAAGGAACCAGCCTTATACAGACGACGAGAGAAGGGACATCTGCTGCTTGTAGCTGTTTATGTTGATGATCTTCTAGTAACTGGTACAAGTCTTGAACTGATAGTAGAGTTCAAGAAAGGGATGTCTGCAAAGTTTGAGATGAGCGACTTGGGCAAATTAACTTACTACCTAGGTATTGAAGTGAATCAACACGATGAAGGGATTACATTAAGCCAAGAGAGATACGCCATGAAGATATTAGAAGAAACTGGTATGAGCAATTGTAATCCAGTTCACGTACCCATGGAACAGAACTTGAAGTTGTCTAAAGATCAGAATGAAAGGAGTATAGATGAAAAGGAATACAGGAGGTGTATCGGTTGCTTGAGATATCTACTTCATACTCGTCCGGACTTGTCTTACTCTGTCGGAGTTATGAGCAGGTATATGCAGGATCCAAAGACATCGCATGCTGCTGTGATCAAACAAATACTAAGGTACTTAAAAGGTACTCTCAGCCATGGACTCGTATTTAGAAGAGCAGCAAATATGAAACTCATAGGGTACAGCGATGCAAGTCATAATGTAGATGAAGATGATGGTCGAAGTACAACCGGACATGTTTTTTATCTCTTGGATTCACCTATAACTTGGTGTTCTCAGAAACAAGAAACAGTTGCCCTCTCATCATGTGAAGCAGAATTTATGGCAGCAACAGAGGCGGCTAAACAAGCTATTTGGTTACAAGACTTATTTGCAGAGATTGTGGGAAAAGAGAGTGAGAAGATAGTACTTCTAATCGACAACAAGTCTGCAATAGCTTTAACTAAAAACCCTGTTTTCCATGGAAGGAGTAAACATATTCATCGGCGTTATCATTTCATAAGGGAGTGTGTTGATAACAATCTTATCGAAGTTCAGCATGTACCAGGGAGTGAACAAAGAGCTGATATTCTAACTAAAGCACTCGGAAGAACACGATTCAAGGAGATGAGAAGTTTGGTTGGGGTTAAAGATTTATCAAATGGAGACTTCAAGCTTAAGGGGGAGATTGTTGAAGATAAGCTTGAAGATAACTTAGAAGCCAAGGCTTCTTGATCTTACTTAAGATATGATTTGGATACATACTTTGATTAGGAGTTATCTAAACAAAGTAATGATAAGTTTGGAGTTTTATTTACCTATATATATAGATGTCGACTTGAGACATTAGATGGAGAGTCTTATGAGTTTTGATTGAGTAATTGTAACCTTGAGTTTTGAGTGATTTTCTCAAGAGATTAATAAGAGAGCAAGTTCTTGTTAACGTGTTTTGCAATTACAATTGAGAGACTGAGAAACTATAGGTCATTGGACGTTATGATTCCATTGCGTTCAAACTGTTTGCGTAAGTGACTGACATGTGAATTTCGGACGTCAGGCCCGTGGAAGCTTAAGAATACATTATATTTCCAGCTACGCGAAGATGAAAGAGCCATATGAGAGACTAGAGAGATGAGGGTAAAGAAAGGTTGAAGAAAATGAGTACACAATACAATACAATGAGGGTAGAAATTTCAAAAGAAATTTTTTTTTTTTTTCTCTTCATATTAAAAAAAAAAAAAAAAAACATCAAAAGAAATTACTTTCCAGTTTATGGGTTTTTAAAGACTTTCGGTCCATATGATAATGTGTGCAGTGACGCAGAACGCATGATGAGAGAAGAAACTTCAAAAGAGATAATATTTTCTTTTTCTTTTTTAACATCACGAAGTTGTGTTTTCAAAATTCAAAAACTACGACAACCATGTTTCTTAGTCAACCTTGACGTTTAAACTTTAAACAAAGTAAGTTTCAAAAAAAAAACTTTAAACAAAATGGAGAGATTTTTTTTTACCTGTTCGGTTTGGTTTATTTCGGTCTAGAAAAACTTTAATCAAAGCCAACCCAAATTAGTTTTGTTTGGTTTGTATTTGATTGGTTTGTATTCTGTTTGGATTTAGTTCCATTTGATTTGTGTTCATTTCGGTTTAATATGGTTTTGTTTGTGTTTGTTTTTTTATTTTGTTGTAATTTCTTTACAAAATATAATTTATAAAAGCATAAGCAAATCAGACGCTAAATCATTTTTCTCTTCATATTTAAAGGTCAAGCCAAACAACATAATAAAATGTAAGTGGTGTAATCTAATAATTTTATATTATTATTTTTAAATCTAACATAAATACGATAAGTAATATTTCAGTTTTTATGTTAATATATGAAATTTATATTTTATATTTTATTTTTAGTTGTTTTTATTATATTCATTTAGAACTAAAATATATAAAGTTATGTTTAGTTGTTTAGGTAAAATGGTTAAATATATTAAAGCTTAATATCATTGGTATATTTAATTAATCCAATTAAAAATACTTCGATTTTTTGATTCATTTCAGTTTAAAACCAACCAAACCAAATCATTTGGATTGATTAAATTTTAAACCAAATGGTTTAGACATATATTTTGGTTTGGTTTGAATCAGTTTGAATTTGGTTGGGTCTGGTTGGTTTGGTTCGATTTTTTTGCTCACCCCTAACAAAAATAGATTATTTTCTTATATGGTCCTCTAGAGAGCCAAAAAAATCTAGTATAGATCCTTGTATTTTTTTAAAAAAATTTTATATATTAAAATAGAATTTATAAATTATTTTATGCATAATTTTTTATTTAAATCAATTTTAAAAACTTTATTATAAGGCACTAAGCCAAAATACAACAAAAATTTTCACCCTCAAATAAACGGTCAGACTTAAAGTCTTAAACCGTTGTATGTAAACAATCTCTCCATTGCACCTGTCATCCAAATTGTACTGCGCCTCACCAGCCAGATCCATCGGCATCTCCACCACCTACTTCCCCTGTCCTCTCGCCGAAGCTTCCCTTCCTCCACCGTACTCGCAATATATATCCCGACAAGGTCATGTTTCTATTTCTCTTGGGCTTGGTGAGCCCAGTGGTGTTTAACTATTATTTGTCCAGTCTAATGACTTCACTGGCCGTATTTCTATGGGGGTTGTTAGTATCTTTGATTAATTTCCGAAAGTATTTTGGTGGTGTCACTGAAATCTTTACCGAAGCGGTTCTACATATATCTTATCTCTCTTGTGCGAAGAGAGTTTATCAGGATCATCTTCATTAACATTCACCTCCTTCTCTATGGAGAAAAGGACCATCTTATCCACTACCTCCTTTTTAAGGAGTGTTGCCTTTCCAAACATTAAATGGAAATGTCTACCTATATCTATAACAGTCTTGTTATCTTGTGTAGCGGTCGTTCGGGACCTGAAGATACAGCGGAATTCGTTTCGACGATACTCCGAGATGCGGATAATGTCACAATTTAAGGTGACTATTTCTCTGCTGCCCGACCATGTCACGAAGGGTACACCTACTATCCTACACTGTGAAACATCTGTAAAGTGGAATTAACAAAACATGTAGTATGGCTTACCTTATATACACAAATCAAATATCAGCTAACAAACTATATATCAGGTAAATCATACTACATTTTTTGTTAGCTGATCATAATTATGTGTAGAGTATTAAAAGAATCAATAACATACATAATAAATAAACAATGTATCTACTACAAAATATATGGGTAGCACCAACCAAAAATTGATCTAATGGGCAAAACTATTAAACTACTTAGTAAGGATCTAAAAATTATAGATTTAAATCATGCGGTGAGAAGTCTGCTCTCCAAAAGAAATTAACGATATAGTATAAGTTTTTGCCGTTAGGGATGTATAGACTTACAGATCCAGCATTTTCTAGTCATTAAAAATATATTTCTAAGTCACTAGGGCAAGCAGTTTGAAGTAAGACAAGGTAATAATGTTTCTTATGCGACTTGAAGTAAGACATGTCGTAAGTAATAGCCAACATGTTTGCTGGAGTTACCTCTGTGTAGGACAGTAGGAGCTACCATCAACAATTTAAAATTTATCTGATCATGACTCATTTTTATTTGACTTTCTATGAAAATCTCTGTTATATCGATAATAAGAGAATACAAATAATTAGGGTCCAAATTAAAATATCCTAGATTGTTTTGCTTTTGTACGAGTTATGAAATTTCCAAAGAAATTTCAAGGAAGCAATTAGTTGGTAGGTTCCAGTAAGACAAACCAGGAAAAGCAGAAATAGATCAAAGCTTTGACTGGTGTGAGCAACATTCCTGGAGAAGAATTCCTAAGATGGTTAGTTTTTGTTTTCTTATGTTTCTTATTTGACTTGAAGTAAGACATGTCGTAAGTAATACCCAATACGTTTGCTGGAGTTGCCTCTGTGTAGGACAGTATGAGATACCATTTACAATTTAAAATTTATCTGATCATGACTCATTTTTATTTTATTTTTCTTTGAAAATCTCTTTTATATCGATAATAATAGAATACAAATAATTACTAATTAGGGTCCAAAATATCCTTAATTGTTTTGCCTTTGTACGAGTTATAAAATTTTCCAAACGTGAAATTTCCAGGAAGCAAGTTGATAGTTTTTTTTTTTTTTGAAAGCAAGAAAAGCAAGTTGGTAGTTTCTAGTAAGAACATCACCATCACCATCAAGTCATCAATATCTCAGATTACTTATTAAGGTGCTTTCAATATAATAATGAATAAGTGGTCTTGAACGTGGAATTTCATTTCTGTGAAATCGTTTGGTTTAAGTATCGAGTTCTATGTAATGATGCTTAAGAATAATGTATAACGTTCGTCTTTGATTAATTTACAAACTTCAACATATACATATATTTAGTGACTAGTTATATGTATACAGTTAGGATTAAGGATGGATATTTTTATTGAATCAAGTCTCTCCTCAACGATAGAAATAAAAAAAAATAGAAACATACACTATTTGGAAAATAATTAAAGAACAAAACCAAGTGGTTTTTCAAAAAAAAACAAAGAAACAAACAAACAAAACCAAGTGAGAAAGAAAACCATAATAAGCTAAGCTCAACCAAAAAAAAAAAAATAAACGAATTATTAGTGATGGGGGTGAGGTCTGAAGGACTCATGTAGCCACTTGATGAGACGGTCGAAAGGTGACAACTGCGTCTTCTTCGGAACACTTTTGGATAGTGGTTGCACCACAACTCGAAGCTTAAGCCCAGCCTCACAATGACCGGTCTTTGAGGTAATAAAATAGCGGATTCCTGGTTTTGTTAGGCTTATGAGATCTTGTCCCCATTGTGCATGGCAACAGGAGAACTAGTGTCGCAAGATTTGAACTCAAGCTGGTCACTGTTGATTTCTAGGACGTCATCGACTTGGTCATTGTAGTAGAAAAGAAGATTGTCTCCGACATGAAACTGTTTCTCCTCACTCCACTTGGAATAGAAGTCACTCTCTTCAGGAACCCTCCATTCGCTAGAGTCACCGACCTTGTAATCTTTTTCGAAAGGAAGGATCTTTCTCGGTGGTGGTGGTGGAGGAATCAGATGGTCATGGACGACAAAAACGATTATTTTATGTCCGGCTACGCATTGAGAATGATTTGAGGTGATGAAGAAGTGATAACCTGGTTCCGTGAGGGTCACGACATCATGCCCTGTGTTGTAGACAGCTTTAGGAGAAAGAGAGTTGCAGAATCGGTATTCAAAACGACTGGAAACTTGAGTGACGTCGTTGACTTTGCCATCGTATTCGAACATCAGAGAATCCCCCACTTGGAATTCCTTACGCCTAGCCCATTCATAATAGGTCCCTTTCTTCGCTGTCCTCCATCCCTTCGAGTCTCCTACTTTGTAGATTTTTGCCGAGCAACAACATCCCATTAGAACCATCACGAGCACGAAGCAGAACGTTCTTGTTGTTGTTTTCGCCATTATTAATTAATAGAAATCAGAGAACGTTGATGAGGTATGTGAGTAAGAAAAAAGTAGACCCCAACTCTCTTTTTATAACACCTTTTACGGAACCTAATCCTTGCCGCTTACGGATTTTATGAATTGATTATTTAATTATAGTCACGTTTGTGATATGATATGTATGTTTCTTTTTCCTTTTTCAGAGTTCTTTCGGATCCTTTTCTTATTAGGCTTGAGTTTGATTCTCATTAAGCTGCTGAGTTTATTATTCTATTAATTGTTTTTGAATATATTCCTTTTTGTTTCCTTTTTCGACTTAGATTCACCTAGACTTTACAAATATAAATTGTAAATAACGCTTAAATATCTCAAAACATGTAAATTTTAAAATATAACTAAAAGTTAGTTATATACTATTATATTTTGTATATTATCATTTTTAGATAATATAATGTTTTTATTTCCAAAATAAATAAATAGATAATATGTAGCTGTATATATAAAACTAAACATATTTTAACAATTTTAATTTTTGAATAGAAATATTACATACTTTACAAATTTTAATCCTTTTATAAGGAAAATGATATTTTAATCATTTTAAATGGTGAATAATATTTTATTTATTTAAACGTAAGTAAATTTTTGAAATATTTTAATTTATCAATTTGAATTAAATTTTATATTTAATTCATATATTACTTCTATTTTAATACAATATAGAATATAATTATAAAATTTATAAAAATAGCATATAATTTAATTGTTGGTTTATAATATTTATTTTAAATTAATTTAATGCTTCTTTGAAATACAAAATTTATAAAAATAGCATATAATTCAAAGAATTAATTTAAAATATATTTTAAATTTTTTATTTAGATTTAGTTAGATTTTTTCTCCACAAATTTTGTTATGACTAAAAGTAAAATTTAAATTTACAGTTAAATTTGATTTATTAGTAGTGATGCACAAGTTACTACAACAATGGGTAGACAGGCGATACATAGACAAGAGCCTTGGAAACGCCAAATCTTAATCGATGCCCATAAGTCTAATCACCTTATCTATTTTTCTACCAATTATCATCGGTTTGGAAATTTGTTTTAGGGAACTCGAGCCGTGTCTGGAATATCATTTGATACATTTGAGACTGGCGAACTGTTTACAAGTGCAAGTGCTTTCAAAAGGATGCCGAATCTTCGATTCCTCAATGTACACACAAGATGGCATGACAAAAACGATAGAGTATATATACCTGAGGAAATGGAATTTCCACCTCGTTTAAGGTTACTGCATTGGGATGCATACCCAAGCAAGAGTCTTCCTCTTAAATTCTATCCAGAACATCTTGTGGAACTCAATATGCAAGAAAGCCAGCTGGAAAGCTCTGGGAAGGAACTCCGGTTAGTTTGTTTCTATTTACTTTGTGAATGTTTGTACCAATACGTTTCTCAACTGTCATGTTTTTTTGTTTTTTATTTCTTTGCATTCAGCGATTAACGAATATGAAGAAGATCGAGCTGATGGAATCATGGCATTTGAAGGAACTTCCAGATCTTTCAAACGCTACAAAACTAGAGAGATTGGATATGGCTTGGTGCCAGAGTTTGGTAGAGATTCCATTTTCTTTCTCGAATCTTCACAAACTAAAGGTCTTGGCCATGTTTGGTTGCTCTAAGCTGCAAGTCTTACCAAGCAGCATGAATTTGCCTCGTGATTTCACCAAACAATCAAATCTGCGATTATAGAGTCTCGCAGCTGTTGTTTCATCGCATTGGTAAATGCGAGTTAGACCACTCCTACGTTGACGAGGCTATCAAAGTTTACCGTATCCCCAGATTTCGAACAGAGCATCTGTTTATCTTTCACTCTGATTGTACGGAAGAAGACCAAAGCATTAGCGAGACAGTGTTTGAATTTAGCAGCAAACTCCACGACTTTGAGACTGTCGAGTGTGGTGTTCAGATCTTGACCGACCAGATCGAACGGAACGCTATGTGTTTGATGAATCCAGCTAAGCGTTTGAAAACGTTTCTTTGAAAAGTGACCGTACAGGTGGACAAATCGGATTGGATCTCTCCAACTTCGTGAGAAGCAAGGTAGGTGATGACGTGGCTGCTATGTAAGCTAAAACATCATGGGACCCGCACACTAAAAGCCTTAATATTGGATTCACTCCTTTGAAATCTCCTTTTACTTTTCAAAGATATAAAGGAAATTAAATGCAATTTTCCCCATGCCTTTCGATTCGAGTCATGTCGGGTTCAATTTTCATGTTATTCGGTTAACCATGTGTTGTTGCTCTAAACCACTCACGATCTATTAGCGTAAATGGCGTCACCTCTTACCATCAGCAAGTTGACAAGATACAAAAACAATAGGAAGGTCCCTTGATTAAGTAATTGTCAACATGGTATTAATGCATTTCACATTTTCAAGTGAGATATTTTTTTGGTCAACTGTCTTAGCTGACCGTGAACATATTAATCTATAATGTATACAATCTGATCTCTAGCTAATATTTCCTCCGTTTTATTTTATTTGTCGTTTTAGGTTTATATATACATATTAAAAATCATTTAATTTTGCATATTTTCAAAATAATAACATCACTAATAATAAACTTAACCACATTTCAACCAATAGAAAAATAGAATGAAAAATATTATTAATAAATTTTGCATTGAAATCATAAAACAACACTTATTTTGAAACGAAAATTTTGTTCTAGAACGACAAATAAATTGAAACGGAGGGGAGTATATTCTATAGCTAGTGTTACTATACCGATTTAATAACAACAAGTGTTTGATTAATAGTTTTCCTTTCTTTATAAAAAGTCGTTGACTTTTATGATCTCTCTCCCTCTCTCTTGTCAACAGTTTAGGGAGGCTCATGTTCTCCTTCCTACATGATTTAAAAAACTACAAGTGTTAGTTTACTTCCTAATTCTTCTATATATTTAAAAGACCACCACATTAAAGAACTACATATCTATGGTTATCATTTTGCGTAAATCGCTATAAGTCTTGACTCTTGAGGTAAAGAACAAGAAACCCTTTATCTTATTTCATATGAAGGTTTCTCCCTCACATAAGTCAACGCGGTTCGCAACAATACACACAAGAATCCCTGTTTTTATAATATAATTTGTGTATCTATATCTTTCCGGAAAAATCATTTGAAGTGAAACATTGATTTCAACTTCTCTACACCCTTTCTCTTCTCTCTTGTTTCTCATGGCTTCTCTTACTTCTTCATTGTCGACTCGCAACTGGAGTTACAATGTCTTTGCGAGCTTTCACGGGCCTGATGTCCGAAAAACACTTCTCAGTCACATGCGTGAACAGTTTAATGTCAATGGTATCACTATGTATAATGATCAAAAGATGGTGAGAGGCGAAGAGATAGCTCCTTCACTTACAACTGGTATAAGAGAATCCAGGATCGCGATTGTGATTCTCTCCAAGAAATATGCTTCCTCAAGCTGGTGTTTGGATGAACTGGTGGAGATATTGGAGTGCAAAAAATCTATGGGACAGATAGTGATGACCATCTTCTATGGAGTGGAGCCATCCGATGTACGGAAGCAGACCGGGGAATTTGGGATCGCTTTCGAGGATACTTGTGGACGTAAGACGAACGAGGAAAAGCAGAAATGGATCAAAGCTTTGACTGATGTGAGCAACATTGCTGGTGTAGACTTCCTAAGATGGTTAGTTTTTATTTTACTAGGTTCTATTATATATAATCACCAAGGAAAAAATAAACAGTTAATGATGTTATATATAAGGGAATGTTTTTGTTGAATGGATATTAGAACTTATAAACTATTAGGAACAGAGGAAGGTTATCTATGTGACTATTTGATGGTAACGTGCTTTCATGTTCTTTCTCTTTTGATAGCGAAAATGAAGCGGACATGATCAAGCAAATTGCCAGAGACGTTTCAGATAAACTCAATGCTACACCGTCTAGAGACTTTGATGGCATGGTGGGACTTGAACCTCATATAAGAGAATTGGAGTCTTTACTAAATTTAGATGATAATGGAGTTATGATGGTTGCAATCACTGGTCCAGCGGGCATTGGTAAGACCACCATTGCTAGGGCTTTGCAAAGTCAAATCTCTAATAGGTTTCAGCTTACTTGTTTTGTGGACAACCTTAGGGATAACAATCATAGTGGTTTTGATGAACATGGTTGGAAGCTGCGTTTACAGGAGCAGTTTCTTTCAAATGTTTTGAACCTTGGTAGTATTAGGATATGCCATTCAGGCGTGGTAGAAGAAAGGCTATCCAAGCATAGGGTGCTCATCATTCTTGATGATGTATACCATATAAAGCAACTGCAAGCGTTAGCAAATGAAACTACATGGTTTGGTCCTGGAAGTAGGATTGTAGTTACCACAGAAAACAAAGAGATTTTGCAGCAACATGGTATCAAAAAGACGTACCTTGTAGGGCTTCCATCTGATGAACAAGCGCTCAAGATCTTATGCAGATATGCTTTTGGAAAAAACTCTCATAACCATGGTTTTGAAAAGCTTGTACCAAGAGTGACAAAGATTTGTGATAACCTTCCGTTGGGTCTAAGTGTTGTGGGTTCATCTTTGCGTGGGAAGGAGGAGGATGAATGGGAAGAGTTACTGAGCAGGCTGGAAACCAATCTTGATCGAGATAGCGGAACTATTCTAGATCGAGATATTGAGGACGTACTAAGAGTGGGCTATGAGAGTTTAGATGAGAATGAGCAAACGCTATTTCTCCACATTGCAGTCTTTTTCAACTATAAAAGTTGGAGTCTCGTGAACACCATGTTCGATGACAGTGACTTTGATGTCAAACATGGGTTGAAGATCCTTGTAAACAGATCTCTCATCATAAAGACCTTTGGATATGAGGAAAGAGTAGTGATGCACAGATTACTAGAACAAATGGGTAAAAAAGCCATTCAAAAACAAGACCCTTGGAAACGCCGGATCTTGATGAATGCTCGGGAGATTTGTGATGTTCTTCAACATGCCAAAGTAAGTCCTTTCTCCTGTATTTACTATATTTTCTTGTTCAGTAAGTCATTTTCTTTAAACTAAACATTTGCTATGTGTGCTTACGATTTATATTTATTTGGAATTTTGACTAGGGTACATGGAATGTTCTTGGTATATCATTTGATATATCAAGAATCAACGAACTTTCCCTCAGCAAGAAAGCTTTTAAAAGAATGCCTGATCTCCGATTCCTCAGAATTTTCAAAAGACAATACGATGGGAATGATAGAATGCATATACCTGAGGAGATTAAGTTCCCATGCGGACTAAGGTTACTAGACTGGGAAGCATATCCGAGCAAGAGCCTTCCACCTACATTCAATCCTCAATATCTTGTTGAACTCAGTATGAAGAATAGCAAGCTCGAGAAGCTATGGGAAGGGATCAAGGTTGGTATTGTATTTTAATCATATTGAATAAGTCTTTACCATTTTAAAAGTATTGGGTAATTATTTTTCATAAAGTTTTAGATTATTAAAAAAAAAATTTTGTTTAACTTTTTAATATTCGATACGTCAGTTTTTTTTATAATATTTTTTGGTAGTACATAAAAATAGTTTGTATTTACGATAAAATATATATAAATCTAGTTTCTAATATTTAAATTAAAATTTTGAATTTAAAATCTATTAGTTAATATTAATTTGAATATTAACTTTCATAATATTCATTTTAAAATTTGAAATATGCTAAAAATACATAAGTTTATGTTGTTTTATGTGTATAATTACTTAAGATTTCTAATGGAATATTTCCTAAATAACACTTTAGACAAATTTTAGTTCTATATAAAGTTCAAGTTTTGTATGTAAATTTACTTTCCATGTTATATGATGTTCTTTCTTTGTGTCTTGTATGGTTTTATGTTCAGCCGCTTACAAATCTCCAGAAGGTGGATTTTTCAGGATCTGTTCATTTAAAGAAACTTCCCGATCTTTCAAACGCAACAAATCTTGAGAAGTTGGATCTGATGGGCTGCGAGAGCTTGGTCGAGATTCCATCCTCTTGTTCGAATCTTCATAAACTACAGAAGTTGTGGGTTACTGGATGCATAAACCTACAAGTAATCCCAGCTCACATGAACTTGGCATCCCTTGATGAAGTCTTCATGAGAGGATGCTCAAGGTTGAGAAACATTCCAGTCATGTCGACAAACATCAGAAAACTGTGCATATCGGAGACAGCGGTTGAAGATGTGCCTGCATCAACTAAGCTGTGGACTCGTCTTACGTCTCTCAGTATAAACAAAGGTGGAAAGCTCAAGAGATTAACGTATCTCCCCAAGAACGTCACAGATCTAGACCTAAGCTATTCTGATATTCAGAAGATTTCAGAGAGCATCAAAGCCCTTCATCAGCTACGGAACCTTAACCTAGCTGGCTGCACAAGACTCGCAGCTTTACCAAAGCTCCCTGGTTCGATCAAAACCGTAATAGCGGAAGACTGTGAATCACTGGCGACCGTATCTAGCTCTTTGAACACTCCAAATGCGCGTCTCAATTTCATCAACTGCTTCAAACTGAGTCAACAAGCAAGAAGAGCAATTTTAAAACAATCTTTCTTTACAGGAGTGGCGCTCTTACCCGGAAGAGAAGTGCCTGAAGAGTTCGATCACCGAGGCAGAGGAACCTCATTGACTATCCGTCCAGACGGTAACCCTTACAGCGGCTTTGTGGTTTGCGTCGTGATTTCCCCTAAGCAGCAAGAGTTTAGTTTTTCCCAGCTAATGTGTCGTCGCATAGGCGTAGCTCAAGACGACTTCTATCCAGTTGAAATGTTGGTCTACGTAGGCGAAGTCCACAAGTTTCGAAGGGAGCATCTATTTGTATTCGACTCTCGGTTTCTAGAGTTTTACCCATCAGATATGAACAGAGAGATAGTACTCGAGCTGAGCAGCAACTCCAACGATTTCGATATTATTGACTGTGGTGCCAGGATCTTGACCGACGAGAATGGGAGCAACGAATGTGGCTTAGACGACCAAGTGTTAGAAGAAGAAACTGAGCTTGAACCAAGCGAAGCCTTGGAAGATAGCATCCAACATACAAACGAAGTAATCTGTTACTCGGAAGAAGGAGACGGTGGAAAACGTACTGATTGTTGGAGTTGGCTCTTGCTCTGCTTTGATCTTTCCCATTTGATGCGATTTGTTTCGGGAAGAAGACAATAAAATCTTGATGTGGACATCATTAGGGTAGATGTCTAAAGCTATGTGATGCTAAGGTTATTGTCGTTAGAGGTTATTGTAGTTAGACTGAAGATATTATAGATCTTGTTTATTCTGGAAGTGATTTAAATTTCATTCCACCAGTAAAAAGTCATATTTTTTAACCTGACATAGATTGATTAGTTCACATATGTTGTTGTAGTTTTGCATACATAGCTTAAAGTCTTGAGGTAAGGAACAAATCAATTTCCTCCCTTTTAAGTTGAAGAATCCTCTCTCACAAGTAAGACAGATGTTGCCCTCAATACACGAAGGATCCCTTTTTTTTTTCTTTTATACAGTTTTCCAAAAATACATTACTTTGAAACATTTGATTTGACTTAACCTATAACTTTTTATTATCTCTCACCTTTATAAGTGTATTGGGCCAGAAACCAAAAGAAGTGAGGCCCAATCCTGAGTCTGCCAACACAGCTGTCCAGAACACTCCTTGCAACGGTAACAAAGTGAGAGAGAGTTGCAGAAACCAGCTGTCTAAAGAGGAAAACTCCAAGAGCGTACGGCAATCAAGCAACAATAGGTTTGGACTGCTTCAATCCCTAGATTATGAAGATAAGATAAACACCTGTCGTTTGGTGATTGCATAAGTCTTTGTATATATACTACTAGGGCAACACTGATGTAAACCATCCGAGAAAACAAGAAAGAAAGTTTGTCTTTTTACTCTGTTTTTAAGTTCTTATTATGGTATCAGAGCCTCCATACCTTAACAGGTGATATCATGGCGGCGTATCCTGAAACCTATCCTTCTCCTCCGGCTAACCTTCATGTTGCAAGCTCCGTTACACTTCGTCTAAACGACACCAACTACCTGTTGTGGAAGACACAAGTTGAATCTCTTCTCAGCAGCCAGAAGCTCTCAGGGTTCATCAATGGCAGATACCCCTGTCCTGCAGCTACAATCGAGCGCAGAGAGGGTGATGTCGTCGAACAAGTTCCAAACCCAGCTCACGAGTCATGGTTCTGTGCTGACCAGCTGGTCAAGTCGTGGATCTACGGTACTCTCTCCGAAGAAGCTCTGGGAACTGTCTGCTCTCTCTCAACGGCCTACGAGGTCTGGATGTCTCTTGCCAACACTTACAACCGGAGTTCCGTTGGCAGAGAGTTCGAGCTCAAACGCAAACTTCAGCTTCTTACAAAACAAGGAAAAGCCTTTGCTGTCTTCTTACGTGAGTACTCTTCTATCTGTGACCAGCTGAGTTCTATCGGTAAACCTGTTGATGAATCCATGAAGATTTGTGGTTTTTTAAATGGTCTTGGGCGAGAATATGATCCAATAGCTACGGTGATTCAGAACTCTATGTCAAGGATTCCTACTCCGTCGTTTCAAGATGTAATCTTTGACATCCAAGGCTTCGATGCGAGACTTCAAGCTCATGAAAGTGTTGCTGCAGCTCAAAATGTAGCTTTTCAGGCTCAGCAAGCACAGCTTCAGGCTCACGAAGCCTTTCAGACAGCAAGCTTTCAAAACAGAGGAAGAGGCTCGTCCACTCGTGGTGGCCAATCGTCTCGAGGTCGTGGGGGCTTCTCGTCTCGTGGTCGCGGTTTCCATCAACAAACTACGTCGTCTGGCTCCTCAACAAATCGTCCGACTTGTCAGATTTGCGGTAAAGTTGGTCATGTTGCACTACGCTGCTGGAACCGCTTTGATCGCAATTTCCAAGACAATGCAACACCACAGGCATTAGCTGCTCTTCAACTGTCTGACATGTCTGGTAATGAGTGGTTTCCCGATTCAGGAGCTTCAGCTCACATCACACCATCGACACAGTCTCTGCAAAACTCTGTTCCATATAACGGTCAGGATTTTCTCATGGTTGCAGATGGAAATAATCTACCTATTACTCATGTTCGGTCTACAACTCTTCCGGTTAGCACAGGTACAATACCTGTCTCTGATGTTTTGGTCTGTCCATCTGTAAAGAAACAATTGTTGTCTGTCTCTAAGCTTTGTGAGGACTATCCTTGTGGTGTCTTCTTTGATGCAACTAAGGTTTATATTCTGGATCTTCAGACAATGCAAGTGCTAACACAGGGACCCAGGCGTGAAGGACTTTATGTGCTGGAGAACAATAATTACAAGACGTTCTACTCCACTCGGCAGCAAGCTACTGATAACAACATTTGGCATCTCCGATTGGGTCATGCAAGTCAGAGAGTTCTCCAGCACCTTCAACAAACTAAGTCTATTTCAGTCAATAAGAGCAGTGCTCAATCCGTTTGTGAACATTGTCAAATGGGAAAAAGTTTGAGTCTACCTTTTTCTGTTTCTGAGTCTTTTACTTTGGAACCACTGGCCAAGATTCACTGTGATCTTTGGGGTCCAGCTCCTGTCTCTTCTGTACAAGGATTCAAGTTCTACGTTGTGTTTATTGATGACTATTCTCGTTACAGTTGGATCTATCCTCTTAAGTTGAAGTCTGATTTTCTGCAAGTCTTTAAAATGTTTCAAAAACAAGTAGAAAATCAGTTTGGCTACAAAATAAAAGTGTTTCAAAGTGATGGCGGTGGTGAATTTACAAGTCATCAGTTCAAGACTGTTCTTCAAGACTCAGGCATCAAACATCAAATGTCGTGTCCGTATACCCCTGCTCAGAATGGTCTAGCTGAAAGAAAACACAGGCATCTCACTGAACTCAGTCTTTCAATGATGTTCAACGCCAACGTTCCGCTGCACTATTGGGTTGAAAGCTTCTTCACTGCAAACTTTCTGTCCAACATGCTGCCATCGTCTGCTATTAACTTTCAGACGCCGTACGAGGTTTTACATAAACAGAAACCGGTCTACACAGCGCTTCGAGTGTTCGGCAGCGCCTGCTATCCCTGTCTAAGGCCGTACTCTGCACACAAGTTTGAGCCTCGTTCTCTTCAGTGTGTCTTTCTTGGATACAATGCAGCTTATAAAGGCTATAGGTGTTTGTATCCACCCACTGGAAGAGTATATATCACAAGACATGCTCTGTTTGACGAACATCTTTTTCCGTTTGCTGATAAGTTTAAACACTTGGTACCACAGTATCCTACTCCTCTGCTTCGTGCTTGGCAAATGGCATCTCCTGTGGTGGCTCCAACAACAACACAGCCTCTTCCAGTTGTCCTCCCTACTGTTCCTGCTCCAACCCCTCCAGTACAGGATACCGTGGTTGACACTCTACATCAACCACCGTCTCCTGTAATTCACAATGCTCCTCCGCAGCAAAACACAGAGGATGTTCCACCTCCAATTGGGAATGTTCACCCCATGGCAACTCGAGCTAAAGTGGGCATTTCCAAACCTAATCCTCGGTATGTGCTTTTAGCCAATCCCAGTACCAGTGAACCAAAGAGTGTAGTTGCAGCTCTCAAAGACCCTCGTTGGACAAAAGCTATGGTTGATGAAATGGATACTCAGTATGCGAATAAAACCTTTCATCTTGTTCCGCTAGAGTCTTCAATGCATGTGCTCGGTTGTGGTTGGGTGTATAGAAAAAAATTCAACGCAGATGGCACTGAGAGAGACTGCAAAGCTCGGCTGGTAGTCAGAGGAAATGCTCAGGAGGAAGGGGTGGATTACCTAGAAACATTCAGTCCGGTGGTTCGTGCTGCAACAATTCGTTTAGTCCTTGAAGTTGCAACTGTCAAGAAGTGGTTTATCACTCAACTAGATGTCAAGTGTGCTTTTCTGCATGGAGATCTTCACGAAGACATCTACATGAAACAGCCACCGGGGTTTGTTAATGCTCAGTTTCCTGATCACGTATGCAAGTTAGACAAGGCGATTTACGGACTCAAACAAGCACCAAGGGCTTGGTTTGACAAGTTTAGTTCTTTTCTGTTGGAGTTTGGGTTCTTCTGTTCTAAACATGACCCGTCTATGTTCGTGTATCATCATAATGGAGACACGATTATTCTTCTTCTCTACGTCGATGATATAATTCTGACTGGAAGCAATAGTGAGCTTCAACGACGCCTTCTTCACGCCTTGAACTCCCAGTTTGCCATGAAAGATTTGGGACAACTGCATTACTTTCTTGGAGTGCAAGTTCACTTTCATCAAGACGGCTTGTTTCTCAGTCAAGAAAAGTATGCAGAAGACATTCTTCATCAGGCGAACATGGCAGCATGTAATCCAATGCCTACTCCGTTGCCCTTACAATTGTTCTCGAAGGTGGAGTCTGAACCGTTTCCTGAACCCTCTTATTTTCGAAGTCTCGCTGGAAAACTTCAGTATCTTACCTTAACAAGACCTGATCTTCAATTTGCGGTGAACTTTATATGTCAGCGAATGCACAGTCCAACTCAATCCGACTTTGCTTTGTTGAAACGGATCCTAAGATACGTTAAAGGAACCTCTGCGTTTGGTCTTCACATTACTGGTCTGTCCTCTCTTACGGTTCGGGCATTCAGCGACAGTGACTGGACTGGTTGCAAAGACACTCGACGCTCCACAACTGGTTTTTGCACGTATCTTGGTGACAATTTGGTCTCTTGGAGTGCAAAGCGTCAACCCACAGTAGCTCGTTCCTCTACGGAAGCCGAGTATCGAGCGATGGCTGAGACAGCTGCTGAACTCACATGGATAGCAGCCATACTGAAGGATCTGAAAGTTCCTCAGACTGGACCTGCTCTGTTACATTGTGATAACTTGTCCGCTGTTCATTTGACCACCAATCCCTCCTTTCACTCTCGCACTAAACACTTCGAGACTGATTGGCACTACACAAGAGAGAGAGTAGCTATGGGTTTGGTGGAAACAAGACACATTTCAGCTGCGGATCAGGTAGCTGACATATTTACTAAGTCATTGCCGAAAGCTGCTTTCTTTGATCTCAGAAACAAACTTGGAGTTGGTTTAAAAACCACCTCAAGTTTGAAGGGGAGTATAAGTGTATTGGGCCAGAAACCAAAAGAAGTGAGGCCCAATCCTGAGTCTGCCAACACAGCTGTCCAGAACACTCCTTGCAACGGTAACAAAGTGAGAGAGAGTTGCAGAAACCAGCTGTCTAAAGAGGAAAACTCCAAGAGCGTACGGCAATCAAGCAACAATAGGTTTGGACTGTTTCAATCCCTAGATTATGAAGATAAGATAAACACCTGTCGTTTGGTGATTGCATAAGTCTTTGTATATATACTACTAGGGCAACACTGATGTAAACCATCCGAGAAAACAAGAAAGAAAGTTTGTCTTTTTACTCTGTTTTTAAGTTCTTATTAACCTTGTCTCTAATGGCTTCTGCTTCCTTTACATCTCGCAACTACAAAATCAATGTCTTCCCAAACTTCCGTGGGGAGTACGTTCGTAAAGGCATTTCAAAGTCACCAACCAAAAATTGATCTACTGGGCAAAAATTTTAAATTTCTTAGTAAAGATCTAAGAATTGTATATTTAAAATCATGTGCTGAGAAGTGTCGCGCGACATGTTACCTAGATCATGTTTGTTTATATGTCGTGTATTTTTTTTCTTTTGAACTTTTGATGTATATGTCGTGTAATTTGCGATCTGCGATATCATTATTGTTTACGTATGTCGCGCAACACAAAAAACTTGTTTTTAGTAGCTATTTTTTGAGCAACTAAAAATGCAACATGTGATCGCGCGAGAGTAAACAAACAACAACCTGCTATTTGGGACCAGTCGTAAGTCACAGATCATGCGATAGTAAGACAAAAAACAATCTGCGACCAGTCGCATGTCGTAGATCTCAAGTCGCGCGACAGGTAAACGAAAAAGGTAATAATAGTATAAGATTTTGCCGTAAAGGATGTATAGACTTAAAGATCCAGCATTTTCTAGTCATTAAAAGAACCTCTAAGTCATTTCTAAATCACTTGCGCAAGTAGTTTGAAGTAAGACAAGGTATTAATGTTTCTTATGCGACTTGAAGTAATACATGTCGTAAGTTATATAGCCAACATGTTTGCTGGAGTTGCCTCCGTGTAGAACAGTGGGAAAATTTATCTGATCATGACTCATTTTATTTTATTTTATTTTCTCTGAAAGTCTCTTTTATATCGATAATAAGAATACAAATAATTAGGCTCTAAAATATCCTAAATTGTGTTGCCTTTGTGCGAGTTATGAAATTTTCCAAACGTGAAGTTTCCAGTAAGATTCTTTTTTTTTTAGCAACTTGAAGTCTTCTAAGGGGAACCATATCTTACTTTTCAAAGGTCTTTGTGAATTATGTACAAATGCGTAGAAATGAACGATAGCGAAGATTATTAGTCATGCCACAATCATTTTGTGACCTTATTTCAAACTTAAAACGACCACCACGTAACAACTCCGTAAATACAAGGAAGCATCCCTTTTGATTTTTGTTTTGGTTTGTATATAGCTTTTCCCATTACACATTTAATTTCAATATAGCTGATTACCCTTTTCCATGTCTCTTAGCTCTCGTCTCTCATGGCTTCTTCTTCTTCCTCTTTTACGTCTCGTAACTACAGCTACAATGTCTTTGCGAGCTTCCACGGTCCTGACGTCCGTAAAACACTTCTCAGTCACATACGTGAACAGTTTACCCACAGCGGGATCACTATGTTTGATGATCAGGAGATTGTGAGAAGCGCAACCATCGCCCCTTCACTCACTGAAGCTATAAGAGAATCAAGGATCTCGATTGTGATTCTCTCCAAGAACTATGCTTCGTCAAGCTGGTGTTTAAATGAACTAGTAGAGATCTTGGAGTGCAAGAAAGCTATGGGGCAGATAGCCATGACCATCTTCTACGGAGTGGATCCATCCGATGTACGGAAACAGAGCAGGGAATTCGGGATCTCTTTTGATGAAACTTGTGCAAGTAAGACGGTCGAGGAGAGGCAGAAATGGAGCAAAGCTTTGAACGAAGTGGGTAACATTGCTGGAGAAGACTTCTTAAGATGGTTGGTCTTTTGTTAATTTGACCTTTTATTTCTTAAATTCTAGGGAATGTATTTGTTATATGAAAATGGAACAGTGTTTTTTCCTTTCTTTCTATTTTTTTCAATGACTAGGAGGTTCTAGACCCGTACATCCTCTTTAAGAAGAGGTCCACACTATGTTAAATTAACTCTTTCTATTTTCTCAGGTCAAATGAAGCAGAAATGATCAAGAAAATTGCCAGAGATGTTTCAAATAAACTGAATGCTACACCGTCTAGGGATTTTGATGGCATGGTTGGACTGGAAGCTCATTTGAGAGAAATGGAGTCTTTGTTGGATTTTGATGACGATGGAGTTAAGGTGGTTGCGATCTCTGGTCCTGCAGGCATTGGTAAGACTACCATTGCTAGAGCAATACATAGCTTGCACTCTTATAGGTTCCAGCTTACTTGTTTTGTTGACAATCTTCGGGGAAGGTATCTCATCGGTTCTGATGAGTATGGTTTAAAGTTGCGTTTACAAGAAGAGTTTCTTTCAAATATTTTGAAACAAGATGGTATTAGGACATGCCATTTAGGTGTGATAGAAGAAAGGCTACACGACCAGAGAGTGCTCATCATTCTTGATGATGTGAACAAAATAAAACAACTGGAGGCGTTGGCTGGAGATATTTCATGGTTTGGTCCTGGAAGTAGGGTTGTAGTTACCACAGAAAACAAAGATCTTCTGCAGCAACACGGTATCAACAATACGTACCATGTGAAGTTTCCATCTACAGGAGAAGCTCTTGAAATCCTGTGTAGATATGCTTTTAGACAAAGCTATCCACATGATGGTTTTGAAGAGCTTGCACTAAAAGTAACTGACCTTTGTGGTAATCTTCCACTGGGTCTACGTGTGGTGGGTTCCTCTTTAGGCGGGAAAAGTGAGGACGAATGGGAAGATGTAATGAACAGGCTGGAATCTGTTCTTGATCGAGATATTGAGGAAGTACTAAGAGTGGGCTATGAAAGTTTAGATGAGAATGAGCAAACGCTATTTCTCCACATTGCAGTATTCTTCAACTATGAAAACGGTAATCTAGTGAAAACCATGTTCGCTGACAGTGACTTGGATGTCAAATACGGGTTAAAAGTCCTTGAAAACAGATCTCTAATAGAGTTATATAACAAGAAGGAAACAATAAATATGCACAGATTACTACAACAAGTGGGTATAAAAGCCATCCATAAACAAGAGCCTTGGAAACGTCGGATCCTGATAGATGCTCCGGAGATATGTGATGTTCTTGAACATGCAGAAGTAAGTCCTTTCTCTTGTATTCTTTGTTCATATGAACTAACGTACTAACAATATGTTTTTATTTGGTGTAGGGTACTAGAGTTATCTCCGGCATATCATTTGATACATCTGATATCAATGACGTATCTATAAGCCCGAGAGCTTTCAAAAGAATGCCTAATCTGCGATTCCTCAGAGTATACAAAAGCAAAGAAGGTGGGAATGATGTAATTCATATATCTGAGGAGATGGAGTTTCCGCGTCGTCTAAGATTACTAGAGTGGAAGGCATACCCAAACAAGTGTCTTCCTCCTACCTTTCATCCTGAATATCTTGTGAAACTTGATATGCAAGGTAGCCAGCTAGAGTATCTCTGGCAAGGAACCCAGGTTAGAGTTGCATTTTCATCCTGAAGATATATGTTCTTTCCTGTGTTTTAATATCTTTTTAGCCGGTGCTAATCGGGTGTGAATGAGATGATTTTTCAAAAATATTTTTAAGAAGTCGGGTCTTGGATTTCAAAAGATCGTTCCAGGCACATGCCTAAACACAGCCTAACGATTTCTTGAACCTTAGTTTTTTTTTCTCTTCATGTCATATGATGCTCCTCCTATCTGCTTGTTGTGTGGTTTTACATTCAGCCGCTTACAAATCTCAAGGGGATAGATTTGCAGAGGTCTTTTCATTTGAAGGAGCTCCCTGATCTCTCAAATGCTACAAATCTTAAAGGATTGTATCTAAGTTATTGCCAGAGCTTGGTAGAGCTTCCACCCTCTTGTTCAAGTCTTGATAAACTAAAGGATCTGTGGATGGATCACTGCACAAACCTACAAGTCATTCCAGCTCACATGAACTTGGCATCTCTTAAACGCGTCAGTATGAAAGGATGCTCAAGACTGAGACATATTCCATTTATGTCAACCAAGATCAAGCAGATGGATATATCAGAGACAGCGGTTGAAGATGTGCCTGCATCAACTAGCATTTGCGCTCGTCCTATGATTTACTCTATCATGGGCTGCCAAAAGCTTAAGGAAATAACACATCTCCCTCTATATGTAACTGAACTAGACCTAAGAAAATCTTATGTTGAAAAGATTCCAGATTGCATCAAAGATCTTCGTCTGCTAGATAAGCTAAAGATTTCTGGATGCAGAAAACTAACGTCATTGCCAGAGCTTCCTTCTCAGCTCATGCTCTTATCTGCAAACGATTGTGAGTCACTCGAGGAAGTTACTTCCCCTTACCACAACCCGAATGCGAATATGTCTTTCACCAACTGCTTTAGATTGCGAAGACAAGAAATTATCCAACAATGGTTCTGTCTCGGGTCTGCTTTCTTACCGGGAAGACAAGTACCTCCAGATTTTGATCACCGAGCCAGAGGAGGTTCCTTAGCTATTCCTCACTCTGCTTTCACCAGATTTAAGGTTTGCCTCGTGCTCTTACCAAGCCCTCAAATCAGAGAAGATAGATCTTCACAACTGCTATGTCGTCGCGTAGTCAACGGCGACTTGGCAAACTCTGATGACAAGTCGTTCTACTTCAACATATCCAGATGTCGAGCGGAACATCTTTTTATATTTCCCTCTGGCTTGTTTGAAGAAGATGAAGGCCTTCCTGAAGTTCAAAGAGAGAAGACAGTGTTCGAGTTCAGCAGCAAATACAACGACTTCGACGTTGTTGAATGTGGTGCCAAGTTCTTGACCGACAAAAACATCTATGAATCTGAATCTGACCAAGCAACAACAATATTAGCCACAGTGATTGGAGCTATGAATTTGGATCCAACACCAATAATAGTCTCACTGATGAGATATGAGTCCATGATGGCCGAAAGTGGCAATTAAAGTGATAACGTTTATGTTCCAAAAATCCATGAACTATAAATTTAGTACTTGAACTGTAACTTAATGCATTTTTCTCAGCTTGTGTTAAAGCTTGTTTCCGAGTGAATTGGATACAATTAAAAGAAGAAAAACATGTCAATGTCTCTTTCTTTCATATTTATCAAAGATTATACGTCACTTGTCGGCTAATCAAGTTTGTTAGCTTAATTCATGGACAAAATATTCAACATAAGTATCTCTTTGAATTTGATTTAAAAGCAACCAACAGTCTAATTGTTTCGGATCTTAAAAGCGTCTTTGTCGGCTAATCATAAAACTTTTTTCTATATACAAAAAAAAAAAACAATCAGAAATAGATACCGGAAAACCAGAACTTAGATTTTAGTCATACCAAGCCAAACTCAAAGATGATTAACTTAATAATGTTTCTAAAAGAGTAAAGGGTGTCTAAAATGTCAGATTTAATCCAACCTTCAAAAATAAGATTCTTTAAAGAAAAATAAATTGTGAAGAAAAATAAATTGTGAAGAAAATAATTGACTGAAAACAACTTACGAAAACTATTTAAGGCAAAGGCATCACCAGTAAAAAAAAGTTATATGAAAAGAAAAGAATTTTATTATTTGATCAAAAAAAAGAAAAGAAAAGAGTTTCAAAATTTAAAAAAATTAAAGAAAAAAAAAGTTATTAATTCAGAAGAGGGATCAGATGATTAGAGAAAGAAGAGCGCTCAATTGTCGTAACAGGCTGAGCGAAACACTCTTCTCGCATAATTAGCGAGTAAATAACCACTCATCACATCCCCTTTAACTTGCCTGAAGGATCATGCTTTTCAAATTAGCCCAGCGCTAATCTTTTTATATCCAACTAATCATTCTTTACTTTCCCAACTAACCGATGTGGGATAACTCTCAATTTCTTTCTTTTTAATTATACTAATTTACCGATGTGGGATAACTCTCAGGTTCTTTCTTCTTTATTAAACGTGAAGTACTTGTATATTTTTGCTGTGTAGTTTTGCTGATTACAAAACTGTCATTTGGGTACATCTTTTGACTATAGTCTATATACTTTCTCTAGACTTGTGTCGATGGAATATGCAGCTACGAGCTGCCACTTCCTTTCCCTGTTTTGTAGCTGCTAAGAACATCTCCAATGTAAAATACCATTTTTTCTTCTAAAATGGAGTAAAAATGAATATAGAGTAAAATTGCTCCAAACCTACTCCATTTTTCACTCCATAATGGAGTTATAAACAAACAAAAAATAGATTACTTCATTTATAGAATATATTTCAAAATGGAGTGAAATATAGAGTTGGGTTGAAGTATTTCTTATTCCATATTCACTTTTACTCCATTTTGGAAGAAAAAACGGAGTTAGGTGGAGATGCCCTAAGATCGGAGCTAATGTCACCCTTACCGATGACTCTAGTAAAGCAGATATATACCTTTTCTGATTGGGTTCACTAGCTCGAAGTTATCCAGATGCAGTTTTTATTACTACATATCATAACAGGAGGTACACAATTCATTCATCCTAGTCAATCATCGAACGTGTCTGCAAAAGAGTAGGATGGTGATTTTGTATCCGGATTTTATACTGCAGCGGGCATCATCACATCGCATTCCTGATGGTGAAATGGGATCTAACAAACATCTGTCTCATTTGGAAAAAACAATTAAGCTATTGAGATGGCATAATTTTGACCAATCAGTTTGTACAATGTGAGCTGCAAATTAGTCACTAAAGTTTCTAAAGTGCGTTAAACTTGTGAGCTTCTCATTATTTGCCATCTGGAAAAGAATCTTTACTAACCGGCAACTTTCAGCTGGTTGAAATTGTATTTTGTTTTGGAAAATCAGCAACCTAAGGCTGGAACTAAGAGCCAGATGCCTTAACATATTTTTTTGATTAAAGAAAAAAAGCTATTAACATTGCTACAATATAAGATGTACTTTGTTAACTCTTTGCTTAAACTCGAAATGTCTATCCAGAAGACCGACCAAGAGCCTTTTTGAATTTTACATTTTTATACACACATCTGTAGCGCTTTGTTTCTTCAGGTAGTCACTGTTTTTGATGTCCATATCAGGCATAAAATTGTTAATGAAGTTATTAGCTTCAAGACAATACTTGAGATCGAGAACCTTTGATTATGTTCTCTGTTATGATACCTCTGAGACTTTGTTTATGTACTTAAAATGTCCTCCAATGGTACATGAAGCAATAGATTTTCAACATCATTTTACTAGTATGAAACAAGAAGACAAGGAACTTCATCTATTGCGTGCTAATCAGAATTAAAACCGTAACAAAAGTAGAGAAAGCATAGAGAGGGGTTTGACTTCAAAGTTACTTTTCAGATACATTGGAGACTTGAGAAAAATTAAGAGAGAGATGTACAAAAAACGAGCTCTGGCTCAATCAAAATGAAAATTAAACCAACGATCATGTTCATGCAAAAACTAGTTCTAATCGTGATCGATGTATTAAAATCCGAATAAGCTTTGCACACCTCCATTGACCATTGCCCAATCCCGAGTCCAATATCTCACATAACCTTCTCTTTTGGATTCGGATTCGGATTCATCTTCTTCCTCATCGTGTGATCCTCAAGAAACAGCACACATGGTTTAACAGATCTCTCAAGAGTTATCAGTGGCTGAAGCTATGATTCTAAGCCGAGGAGGCTCTTGACTCTGTTCTTTCCTTCTCCAGAAAGCCCGTCTCCACCAAACTTCGAAGCCTCTCTGGATATTAGGACAGTCTTCATTCGAGTTCAAGAACCGATCGAACCAAGCCAAGAAAAACTCTTGCTGCCAAGCAAGAGGAAGAGTGAGAATCGTATTGCTCAAACCATCCTCCACTAAATACCGATCAAGCCCTTTCGACGCTCTCTTCATCCACGCGAAATCATCATAGAAAGGTGTCAACCAGTTCCTCAGCAACAAACACCTCACTTCCTTCGGCGTCAGAATCTGCCCCTTCCCAATCCCGACAAAGATCCTCGCCGTCACTCTGCTAATCTCAAACCTGTGAACAACGGGAACCTTACCGTGCACGTCAGATAGTTCAGAGAGAGAAGCCCACATCACGAGAAAATCCTCTGCGATCTGTCTATCTATCAAAATATCCAAAATCCAATGCAGGTTATCCGCTTGTCTTGCTATCTGATCTACGTTCTCCAAATCAGACTCCGCCGCTTGTAGAAACTGACGCTTGAGCTTATGCAAACACCCGTCACAAGCCAGATACAAAGACTCTTTCCTAAGATCATTACCAGAAGAGTTCTCTCTAAGCATTTTCGAAACAAGGGTCTTCATGTCACGCCTCGCTTTCTCGTCTTTACCCTCAAGAACTATATGCAGAAGATTTAAAAGCACCTCATCGTTGCTTCCATTGTGACTAGCTTCTACAGAGACCCTTCTCAAAACTTCCGTAGCTCCTACGTTCTCAAGGTGTAGCTCAGACAGCAACGAAGCAATCCTGTGTTCTTCATCTTCCGACCACGGTGCTGCTTCCAAGTACTCCAGACACGACAGCACCCCAGCATCAAACCCAATCGCTGCCGAAACCTAAACAGAAACAACAGTTTCAAGATTCCAATCTTTCATTCCAAAAGTTTTAAATCTTTCTAACAATACCTTCAAGATACCAAGAACTCTAGACACGTCATGCCTCATCATCTTCTTCCTTAGATCCCTACAGTACATCAGCATCAACGTCTCTATATAAACCTCCACGTCATCACAATCCGAGATCTCGACAATGTAGGGAGAAGACGACGGCGCCATCTGCTGCTGCTTGGACCATCGATCAGACAACTTCACAGCGAAGAACCTACTGTGAGCAACGAGAATCTGCCTGTGCACGCACATCGTGATGCTAATCCCGTCTTTAGAGCTCAGAGTGAGCTTCACGTCGCTCGAGGCCGGGTCGTTGAACTGGTTCCCGGGGCTCCGAGTCATTAAAAGATTCGAAATCCGCTGCATCGCGAGCGCCTGCTTGTCCTGCGCCGAGATGACGAGATGGCTCCCGTTCGTCGTCGTCGTCCTGGAAGAAGACGAAGACGGAGGCGCGAGGTTCTGGATCTGAACCGGAGATCCGGATTCGCTGGACATCATCTCGAATAGCGTCGGGCTTGCTCGTGATGACTTGTCGAGCATCGCCGGAGGAGGAGGAGGAGGAGACATCGGATTGAGGAGACCCGCCGTTAGAGCGGAGTTGAACTTCGTGAAGCTCGAGGGGATTGAAGAGTCTCGCGGCGAGCTGTGACCGTTCGCCGCCGTGGAAGTAGTCGTCGTCGTCGCTGTAGAGAAGTCCATGACGGTTAGGATCTAGAACCGGGTCGGGTCCGAATCTCAGGTTCAAACGAGAGAGAGAGAGAGACTGGCGATGGTATCACTCTGCAGAAGGAGCATAAAAGACAAAACCCGGGTCGGGTTTTCGGGTTAAACCGGGTCGGGTCAAAATCTCAGGTTCAAATGAGAGAGAATGGCGACGCTATTGCTGCAGGAGGAGGATAAAGACGGAAACCGGGTCGGGTTTTCGGGTTAAATCCGGGATTAACGAACCCTGACCGGAGATTTTGGAGGTAGTTGCTTGAGTCTCGTGAATGCAATTGATGCCATGAGGTGTCGACAGTGCCAGAAGTGATAAATGCGCATCGCTTAGATTTTAGTGCTCATTTTTTATTTTAACAATTATTATATTTACTTTTCTGTGGTTTTTATCGATGGGTTTATCGTCATCACTGTGGATATTATTGTCCTTTGGTATTAACAAAGATGCTCGTTTTTTCTCGAATTTATCATTATCCCGTTAAAATCTGAAATGTTTGTTTTCTTAATCTGTTACTTTCTTAAAAGAAGAAAATGATGTAATTTATTGATAAAAAAACCCCAAAAAGTAAATTGTTTTGCTTGTCGAGATGCGATTTGAATTTTTCAACGACATTTTGTTTGTAGTGTGGGCCAAAGCCCAAAGGACTCATGAGCCACGACACTGTGATGACGACTTTTATTTTGGAGGTTGCAAGGTATAACAATGTGTGGAGACCATCATTCACTACACTATGACACTATCATCCATATTTTTTTGTTTCATACCATTTCAGTACCTTTTTCTTAGATTTAATCATATTATATGCTTGCTAATCATTAGATATCATTTGATTTAAAAAGTTTATGGATCATTAACTATCATCAATGTATAGATCAAAGAAAGGGATGTAACATTAACATCTACAATATAGGGATAGTGATAGCAAATCAGTTTTTAACTCACTTACGGATTTAACTTTCCTTATGTTTTTTTTTTCTGAAAAAATGTTTGTTAATATGTTGTTCGGTTATAGTATACTCCAATGTGTGATTCTGCTACATTTGATCATCTTGTAAAATTTTTGACATCAAAAACTCATTTTATTAATCAAATTTTAGGAGTCTAGATAACCAAACCGAAATAAAACAGCGATCATCTTGTAATAAATAGTTAAATAACTTTCATAACTTTAGAATATGGTTGTGAATGTATTTGTATAAATTGTTTCTTGAATTGAAGCTTACGATTATTAATTTTAGACCTATTATGGGTTTAGAAATTTGGATACTGAAGGCGACCACAACCAAGCATTAAAGCCCATTGATATATGGGTCTATTGTATTCCTATGACTAGTGGGTTCTTCTAACGTGTGGCCTAATTTTATTATACAGGTGTATATTTGGCTGAATGAATTAGTTTTTGAGTTTTCTTGGGTTAACTTCCTAGCGTATATATAAATTCACTGACCAATAAGAATTGGTTAATTTATATATAAAAATTTTCAAAAAAAAACAGAATATCTAGAATATTTTTTTTAATAAAATGATAAAAAACAAATAAAAAATAGTAATTGCTGTAAATATTTTTTTAATATTATTAAAGTCGTTTATACTAAATCCTAAAATCTAAACCCTAAATCCTAAACATTAAAGTCTAAACCTTTGGGTAAATCCTTAATCCTTGAGTAAAGAGACATTCCAAGAATTTAGATTTTATCCAAGGATTTAAAGAGTGTTTAGTATTTAGGGTTTTTTTGTAAAAAGGCATTCATATTAAAAAGCAGAAGAAAGAAAATGTATCACATGTCTATAAGGCTATCGTTAAAAGGGCAAGGCCCAGTAGAGTTTAGGTTAGAACTCATATCAATGGAACTGTCCAGCCCACCTCAAACAAAGAGGCCCAGAGTGAAGAGGAGGCAGCAAGAGAAATCGATGGGGTAGTGAAACCGTCGATATGAACTATGATCTGAGAAACCAAAGTTGAGTCATCGCGGAAGAAGCACGAGGGTTCGAGTGGCGAAAGCTCTGGACCCTATTACGCAACTGCTTGTCAATGGTGGAGAAAATAACTTCAGAGGTTTTGAAGGTTTGGTTATGAAGTCTTGAGTTCTTCTCATGCCAAAGCCAGTAGATGGTTCCCTGAACCGCTATGAGTATTAAAGGCGGAGATCCTTGTTGCGCACTGAATGTTATTGTTGGATCAAGGCGTCCCATGTAGTAGTATACTGCAGCTGACACCTATCAGATTCAACCTCTCCACGATTCCATTGAAGGAGCATTCAAAGAACAAGTGATTTCTTGATTCATTATTGGAGTTGCAAAGTAAACACTTGGGGTCAACTTCAAGTCCCCACTGAAGACGTCTGTCTCGAGTAGGACAACGGTTCTGCATGACGAGCCAGGTTAAGAAGCTATGGCGAGGAATCCCATAAGAGAACCAGACCAACTTCGACCACGGAACCAGAGGAACAGGGCCTTTCAGGTGAGTATATACTGCTCCAGTACTGTATTGAGAACTAGTTTTACTTGCCACTTCCCATTCGTAATGGTCTTGCTCATCAATGAGGGTGACAGTAGTGAGATGAACTTGTAGAGCTAACTGATTCTCTGATCTCGCAGGTGGGAGAAGCCAATGATCTTGATCATAGAGCGAGGCAACGATAGCAGTTCTGGGGATGCCAAAGCGAGAAGTCGAAACACCAAGGAAGTTGTGTAAGTTACCAAAAGGCGACCAGTTATCGACCCATAAGCTTGTAGATTCTCCATTTCCTAGCCTTCTCCTGAGTAATGGGTAAATTTGGCTCCTTGTCTTGATCATTTTATTTACCAGCCAAGAGAAAGAGGGACTCGGATTAATGGTCCAGTAGTTGCTAATGTCCCCTCTTAAAATCACTTCTTTGAAAAAGCAAACCCAGACAGAGGGCGGACGAAAGAAGATCATCCATATTAGTTTGAGAATGCACGCCAAGTTCCAAGAATGAAGATCCTTTACCCCAAGTTCACCCTGTACTTTAGTAAGTGTCACCTTTTCCCAAGCCACCTTTGCTGATTGATGTCCCTCACTTTTTCCATTCCAAAGGAACAGGCCACATAAAGAGTTTATTCGATTTATGCAGGTTTTAGGAAGTATGAAACTTGAGCACCAGAAAGTCGAGACTCCAGTGATGACAGTTTTGATAAGGAACAATCTTCCAGCAAATTATAGAGACTTAGCTGACCAAGAGGAGAAGCGCGCCTTTATTCGCTGAATTAGGGGCTCACAGTTCACTAGATTAAGCTTCTTAGTACAGAGGGGAACGCCAAGATAACGCATTGGAAGTATACCACAAGGCATACCAGTAGACGCTTTAATAGCTGAAATCTCTTCCTCCGAGAGGCCAGAAGCAAAGAAGCTAGACTTTTGGAGACTAACAGCTGACCCCGAGCGCAATTCAAAATCATGAAGGATCTGCAGAACTCTTTGCACTGATTCTAGTGATCCATCTATAAAGATGAGCATATCATCCGCAAAGGAAAGGTGTGTCAGCTTAGTCTTTTGGCAATGTTGATGGTACGAAAGATGACCAGACCTTGCTTCCTTATCCAACATCATGGACATGCAGTTCATCGCAATCACAAAAAGGTAAGGAGACAAGGGATCATTCTGCCTTAGTCCTCTTTTACCTTTAAAAAACCCATTAATTGTACCATTGTAGCCCACAGTAAAGGAAGTTGTGCGTATGCAGGCTCGGAGCAGACTGAGAAAAGCCTCCGGAAGTTCAAAGCTTTCCAAAGGTTTAGGATTTAGGATTTAATATGAACAGATTTATGGTTTAGGGTTTAGGGTTTAGTGTTTATCGTTTAGGACTTAGGGATTATATTTTAAAATTTACGTATTTAGTGGGGATAAAAATATGGTTTAGCGAAAAAGTAATTTATCACTTAGCGTAGACATAGCCACTTAAGATAATCGATTACACTAGAGGTCATATTAACCATATGTGGTCTCAAAACAGACTAAAATTAGACTTTAACCCGTGTATCCGTGCGGATAACCTTTCATTTTGTAAATGTATAACTTTGATATTATTGCATATGTTATAAATATATGATTTATATTTTCATATTATTTAATTTGTAACTCTATAATCTTATTGGTTAAGTTTCTTATTTGACATTATTCATATATAATTATTTGCTTTATACATTTTACTTTGTTATACTAATATATTTTCAAGTTCGATACAGTAAATTCATAATATAGAATAATTAAATAGAGAATCTCTTTCACTTTTTTATTCTAAACTATGCATACAATACATTTTGAAATTTTATTTAGTTATACTATAGAGAGAATATTTTTTTAGGATAAATTATATCTTCGTATTGTGTTTAAAAATATTATATCATCCATTATTTTAGTATATTGCAAGATTTTATAAGAATAAATTTTTCAGATTAGTAATTTAGTCATATTATTCTAGTAAATTTTATACATAGAACCACAATCATATTATTTTGTATATTGTATCGATATATGATATTTTGATGTTACGATATTAAGTTTTGGATTATTTTGTTATTAAATTATATTTTAAAAATATTATACCATTTTGACTTTTACAACACATTTTGTTATGCATTTAAAAAAAATACAATTTATTATCTATGATTTTATCTTTTATACAATTTGGAATATTATCATTTGAGTTTAAAATATATTTTTTTGTATATTTAGTCAAAAGAAATTTAGAAAATTATACATCTGGTTTTGAGCTTGGAAATTATATGACTTGATTTTTTGTTACTAAACTAATGTATTATTAAAATTAAAAATGATATTTTTGGTAACATTTTTTTTATTTTTTCTTAACATATTTTTCTATAATTAGAAATTAAAATAAAATTTATATTTAAATATTATTTCTTATTAATATCTTTAATGATTATTAAAAAATTAAAATGTTTCAAATAGCATATATGGTAAATAAAACTTAAACTAAAAGTCAGTTATATACTATTATCATTTTTAGATAATATAACGTTTTAATTTCCAAAGTAAATAAATAGATAGATATTATATAGCTGTAGATGTAAAAATTTAACATATTTTAACAATTTTAATTTTTTAATAGAAATATTACATAATTTACGAATTTCAATCCTTTTATACGGAGAATGATATTTTAATCTTTTTAAATGGTGAATGATATTTTATTTATTTAAATAGAAATAAATTTTGAAATATTTTAATTTATCAATTTGAATTAAATAATACAATATAGAATAGAATTATTAACTTTATAAAAATAGCATATAATTGAATTTTTGTTTATAATATTTATTTTAAATTAATTTATAATAATATTATATTACTAATTACGAAATTGATTAGATAATTAATTTAAAAATATATTTTAAATTTTTATTAAGATTTTGTTATATTTTTTCTCAACAGATTTTGTTATGACTAAAAGTAAAATTTAAATTTATAGTTAAATTTGATTAATTAATATCTTTACAACTATTAAGATTAGTAAATTAATATAAAAAAGTTAAATAGATGTAATTAATGATATAGATCTACTATGACTTTTTATGGTGGATAAAAATGGTACTTCTCTTTTAATAGAGAAGAATGTAGTTGACAGGAAAAAATATTTCACTAGAAAACTTCTAATAAACGACATAAGTGTATTTTGAATTTAATTTTTAAACATTTATTCTAGTATAGCAGATCTTTTTGAGCTAAATATATGCATATGTCAATAATATTTACCTAATATTAAAAAGAAAAAAAAAACAAGAAGACATTAGTCTGGGGAAAAGGTACAAACTACAAAGAGTAACGTGAATGGAGAGCACGTTAGTTTGCCTGGTACAAGGAGAGACAATAGATTCGCTGCGTCAGGTCTTGTATTAGCTGTCTTTGTACTATTTCGGTATCTCTCTTAATTTTCAACTATTTGTTTTTTTACTAAATATTTTTTAACTATTTGTTATTAAAACTATATATAGCAGTTTACTCGATAAAAAATATATATATATATAATCCATTTTAAATTTCAATTACATCTACAAACTACAGCAAATATATTTGATCATTTATAGTGCTTTTGTATTGATCTCCCTAACTTGTTATTATATAGCATTCCGTCTACCTTCAACTTCAATCTACACCTTTTGTTATTATGAGTTTCAAAAAAATGGTAGTGTATAAGTTATTTTTATCAACACGAAGTATTATATAACCTGCATAAAATTTGTTATTACATGTTTTTTGAAACTTAAGTTGTTACATGTTACAATTTACAATTATGTTTGTTTCTTTGAGAAAGGACCATATTTTCAGAATGTTGCATTGTTTCTTTTTATACTTATTTTTTAATCCCATATGTACTTCGATTTTCTAATATGATTTTAATACAAACCAGTATGTTATATATCAATTTGCATAAATAAATGTTACCTACATATAGTGGTCATGCAGCCACTAATAGTAGATGTATTGAACTGTCCCTCGCCAAATAGACCTTAGCATTTTACCCGAACCCGAGGATCTGAACCGGAATCAACTCGAAAATACTCGACGTAGAATCGACCCGAAAAATTATAAGTATTTATATAGATCTTTTTTTTTGGACCCACGGGTTTCGGTTCGGATCTGGATTCTACCCGAGACCCGATCGGGTACCCGAAGTACATAAAAATTATTTTATATATTAGGTATATTTGGGTAATTGGATATATTTTTGGTATTTTTATTTTTTTTTAAGTTTCGGGTTCGGGTTTTTGGATATAATTTCATGTTTCGTGTAAAATTTTAGATTTTCAGAATATATAATTTGGGTATTCGGGTACCTTTTGGGTTTTTGGGTCTGATTTTGGATAAATTTTTGGATATTTTCAGGTATTTTTGCGATTCTTCGAGTATTTTAAGGGTTTTTATGTATTTTTCGAGTTTTCGAGTTTTCGGGTCCAGTTCGGATATTTCGGGTCTTTTGGGTCCTAAATACCCAAACTATTTGAATCAAAAAAATATCCGAAAGTTATGGGCATTTTACGGGTATTGGAATTATAGATCCGAACTAATCCGGATCTGACAAAATCCGATCTATAATCGACTCAAAAAATTATAGATACCTATATGAATCTAAATTTCGAGGACCTGAAAAATTTGGATCTGACAAAACCCGATCCGAACCTGATCCGAGGGCCTGGATGTCCAGATCTATTGCCAAACATGAATTGCGTATTCACAGAGGCAATTGCAAAGGTACAGTATGAAAAATACGGATGATAAATATTATGTATAAATGTGGAGACCAATAAAACAAAAGGGAATTAATATTTTCATTTTCTTCCTAACGAAAAGGAAAAAGAGTAGGCTTTCAGAAAAGGAAAAGCGTGGTCCAAGTCAGTCTACACGACCAATCATTAACATAGTGTGACTTGTTCACATTTTAGAAATAATTACAGAAGTAACAAAAATAACAACAAAGAGCTCCAATTTTATTTTTTCTTTTCATTCACGGAAGAACTCTTAAAAAGCAAGCAAAAAATTTGATGTGTTATGAATAAACCAAAAATATATCTCAAATGAGATTTAAGTTAACCGGTTAAATATGGAATTATTTGTACTGTGCTGATAAATAAAAAGAAAAAAGCATTTAACATTTTACCAAAAATAAATAAAATAAAAAGACAAATATATTGGGATACTTTTAGTTATGATTTAGCTGGTTGTGTAAGATAATTAGTGTGATTAGTTGGTCGCTTACTGACAAAACGACAGTGTCTGACATGCAAAACTGGAATGAACTTTGTAGTTTTCCATTGAATTAGCAGACAAGTTTCGAGTTAAAGATGTTTAACTCTACTTTTAAAACTTAAAGCAAAATTCTTTTAATATTTGTTTACTGTCCCCCTTTCTTTTAATAATAGTTTAAGTTCTGCGAAGCATGTTGCCTCTACAGTAATCTCCGTACATTACCAATACAACAAAGTCTTTATATGTATAGTTAAACTTATATGTTTTACATAATAGATACTACAACAGTGCATATCATATATTTAACATACAAAACCACTTCATTTGTTCGAGCCAGGGCTGATTATTGGAAATATTATACTGTAATTGACAGTTTAAAAAAAAAATTTAAATTGATATTATGAACTTACTTACTGATATATAGCGTTTTTAGCACCATTGTATATATGTTTTCTAATCAGTTTTCAATCTTTTATTGAGTCAGTCTAATCCTTTTTGAGTTATTTTAGGTCTGGAGTAAATTGTAGAGTTGAAAGAAGGTGCATGAAGAAAAATGCCGTAATTGGTACATTTCCCGGCGGAGTAGTCTGACATTTGATCCTAGCATGAGCAGCCTGACGATTGCTTTTGATATTTATGGAAACTCCCATATCTCTTAAAGATTTTCCCTAATCACATATTTCCTCCTCTAAGTCGTCGGCGTCTCCATATAGCGTCCTTATCTTTCTTTTCTTACTTACGTTAGTTTTGCAAGAAACCTAGACTTATTTTTGGCGATTTGCAAGAAACCTAGACTTATTTTTGGCGATTTGCTAATGTAAGGGAGACGGCTCCATCTATCTCACATATAGAAGATCATCCTGAACCCTATTATTTTCTATTGGAATTACATGCAGTATTATTCAGAAATCATGTCTTTGGTATCTTGTGTGATGGTTGAGTATCGGCTAGCTTATCTAGGGTTCTAGGGTGTTGATCGTATGAGCTAAACATTGATAAGCAATCATTATGTGCCTTCATTCATATAACCTCTTATTGCTTGCATTAATCTGATCAATTAATATTTGAACTTAGGTTTAATCTGCTCACTAACCGTGTAGAAGATAACTTGACATGATATGAATGAGCTTGATATCCATAATCAGCGAAAGTAGATATTAGGGTATTTAGTGAATCTATCGGACTTGATCTCTAAGGCTTACTATCGGATCTTGTTCCAAGCGAGAGCTTATGCATCAAGATCGATTGGTATAGGGGATAGTTCCATGACAATGGGCTGTTCTACATGAGTGATCCGAGTTCCAGATCGTGCTTATATGTGTTTGAATAATTGTTTGGCTTAGTATCAACATCGGATGAAGTAACTCTAGGCTGGCTTCTCTTTAATTTGAATTTACATTTACAGTCATTTACTTGTCTTGCCCGTTACTAATCAAATCAAAACCCCCATCTCGTTTTAGCTAAGTTAACAACTCATAAAAGTAAAGTGTAAAGTGTAAACTGGTCCTCTGGACTAAATCATAAGTATTACAACAACAATTGTTAACTTGACAGTAGTAAGATTTAGTTTTAATGTATCATGTACAAACATACGAGAGAAACTTAGGATTTTGATCATAATCCAATCTATAAAGATTATATATCACAAGCCAGTAACACGCTGGCAAGGGCTTTCAAAAAGAAAAACTCGCTGGCTCAAAGTTTAAACTTTGTACTTAAAGTTTTGATCATAAAATTATGTTGTTTATATACTTTTCCAATTCTAAAATTTTGATATTTTCATGTGAACTAACAAAAAAGAAGAGGGTAAACAAAATAAACTTATTAGTATGCTTAAAATAGGTCAAAACTTTCACGCCCATACATTAAAGATCGTTAAATCTTTGTAGACATCTAAACGGATTGACCTAAACTAAATCCAAACAGGACCTTGGGTGTAATCTATAATATATTAAAAGAAGAATAAGATCATCATTTAACATGTCCATGTAGGCATGGAAAATCAACCAATCAGAGAGTCTGAAGTTGCCACGTCACCTCCGCTTGAGACAAGAAAAAAAAACAATGCGACAGAAAGGATCGAACCTGGGTTAGTGTAACATAAATATAGAACAGTTACCACTAAGCCATTGAAACTTTCTTGGACACATATACAAGAATCACTAATTATATATGTATGTATTTAAAAAATTCAAGATAAACCTAAAACTAGGCTCCGAGTAATCTCCGCCTTAATCCCCGATTTTTACACTAGGCGCTAGGCCCAACCCGAACGTACGTATAGCCCCTACCGAATTTTTGAACAGGGGCACTAACAATCAAACCTTCTCTTTACTCCCATCTTTAATGTCTTTCGTTTCAACTCCCTCTCTATATATTTCTTATAAACCTCTTCACCATTTTTTGGTTCCAATCAAAATCCTCTCAAGAAGTCGAACCCCCGATGAAACCCGATGGAAAATCCCCACCGATCAAAAACACCGGCAAAATCGGAGTCTCCTCCACCAACCCTGTCTCCGGCGATCCTATATCGAATAAACCAAACGGCAAGGTGGTTCTCCACTCTGACTCCTCCGCCAAAGCCGATGAAGTGTTATTCTTCAGAGATGTCGACGGACCACAAGAAGGTGAGTTAAGGTTTCGTCTGATCCTATGTCGATTAGCTTGGTCTATTAATTAACTTAAATATTTTGTTTGTTTGTTTACCCTTAACCTTTCTTTTTGTGGTGTAATCAGTGGATCAATAACTACGTTGAGAAAAGGAACTATACCACTTTCATATTCTAATGGTTTTCATCTTGCTTATGGTGTGTATTGCCTCTCTCTCTCTCAAATACTTGAAACAGAAACCTTTAGCTCTTTCAAGTCACGATATCAAGTTGCTCTCATAAAATCTGATGCAACTTCTCTTTGCTTATGAAGTTTATAATGTTTTTTTTTCTTACATGTTATATATATCAACTCTGCGAAAGAAATAGAAGCTTAATATAGAAAAAAAATCTAAAAAATAACAAAAAAAACTAATAAAAATTAAACTATGATATCACTTGAAAGCTTCGTAGATAATATTAATAAAATATTTAAACGATAATTACACAAGTTTGATTTTTTTTGCCGGCCAAAAGTTTATTATTAATTAGCATTAGTTATTTCAAGATGTTTAAGAAATGATGGAAAAAAAGGATGGACATAAATGATATCGAACTATGAGTAGTACTTTGTAAAGTTGACTTAGATAATACATCTGCACATCCATTTCCAGTCCTTTTTGATGCCTAAATTCAATTTCTTCAAAGCAGTTCTTCAACAAAGAGACCGTATGAGATATTGTTTTGATATTCAGATTTGTTTCTTGATTTTTAAGAAGATTGATAACTGTAAAAATGTCTCCTTCGAATATGATATGTCTATAACCGAATCCCTAACATGAGACAAGTTTGTTTAAAAAGTAATTAATTTCAGTTTTCTTATATTATATAATAAATATATATTATTTACCGATAATAAAAATATAGTTATTCATCTATCACAAATATCTATGCAAATATGTGAATCAAGTACAACAATCAAACAAGATAATGATATCCACAAAGAAAAATTTAAAAATATATTTATGTTATGTATTCTTATTTTATATTCTTTAAATAATGTAATAAAATATTATACATTATTCTTTTAGAATTGAAAAATACATATAATATCTTATCCGCGCGTAGCGCGGTTAAAAAATCTAGTTATCTTAATTTTTAATTAACAAAGCTCTTTTGTAACATTAACCAAATTACCTAAATAATTTAAATTATAATGTTTCTCTCTTTAGTAACTTAAGAGAAAAGTTATTTTTCCCTTAATTTTCTTATACGAATTTGGTTTTTAAATTAATTGTCCAGACAAAAAGAATTAATCTTTGCTGGGTTCAGCTGGCCTTTCTGTTAATATATATCTAATAACGCCAAAAACTGACAGTTAGTGAAATTAAGATAGTAGACATTTTTAATTATTCTATAAACTCATCTTTCTATATAATATTCACATGAATGTGTTGTAATCTTGATCTGCTTAAATGTATGTGGGAGACAAGAGTCTGATGATTTTTGTACGCTCATACCTTTAACTATGTGGTTAATTCAAATTTTCCAAAGTACATTTTAAAATGTTGACAAAGCAAAATCTACTCAATTAAACACAAAAACTTAATTAACTGGGAAATTTTATCCAATGAAATATTGGTAAAGTTATATAGATGCATAAACGATATATATATATATAGTTAACAGTATGGTATGCATGTTAATGTATATAGTTGCAACCATAAAGTGTTAAATGGGGGAATGTGAAATGTTGGAGGAGAAGATGGAGAGGGTGTGAGGTGGGTCAGTGCTGCTTTGGCTCTTTCACACATATTAGTCAGATACCCATATGACCCCCCTCTCTAAAATAGATCCCCAAATATTCTTGGTTGGTTAAATCAATATTGTATTCTAGACGTATATCAGACAAACAGAATCAAAATCAAACTTGAGGAGCTACAAAAGTCTTTTCTACGTAGTTAATTCTATGTCATAATAATTCATATTAAAAGTCAATGAGTGAACACTCATAATAGGAAATGACAAATATGTGAATTGGTGATATTAACTAGTCAAGTGAAAAAAAAATTGATTTGGTTTTGAATTCAAAGTTCATCAAGAATTGTATATCATTGTGATATCCAATAAATCAGATATTCTGGTTCAACTTTATACAATACATTTTACGGAAAAAAAACTTTATACAATACAATGTAATGTTGATTCTTTATGTTTTGCAATTTCGATGGATGTGAAAAAGATCCGATTTTCATGGATACCTCGAATGAAGCTTATTCCTACAAAAATCTTAATTTTATAGGTAACCAAAAACATATTCCAATAAAGGTTAGAGAAATTGGAATTAAACGAACCTGACAATCTGCCTTTACCTCAATTATATGGCATGTTTCCGGATTTACATTAACACTTTAATAATTCTCTGAAAAAATATTTAAAAAAATATTTTTCATAACTATTTAATTCTATTCCATAATTTTTTAATTATATTCCATAAATTTGTTAAATGGATTTGTTATGTTAATCACGTCACATCGAATGCATTTTGTCATAACAGATACGGGAATTTTGTTATAGTTAAACAACATAATTGCGGTTTTTTAATTCAAGCAAATTGGTATACTTATAATAACATATCAGATAATAAATAGTTGAAAACTAGACAGATATATGATTTTTAAAAAAAAAAAAATAACAAGAAACCACTTATAATCTCACGTTTATTTTTCTCCACTCCATCCATTTTGAGCTTTAATACCAACTAAATTTAAAAACATATTATACAGAACACCAGATACATATTTTCTCACATAAGTCACAACTAAGCAGTAGCAACGGATCTTCAAAGTAAACAATTAAACGATCAACTGTGTCGTAATTTTATCGAGATAGATGACAAAAAATGATATCAGTGTAACATATTATTAAGTGAATCTATTATTATAAAGTTGAGTGATACTCTCTCATTAGATGGTCCACATAGGATGACAGGTCAATAATTCTTCTTCTGTCGTCGTGCCACGTGTGCATCCAATAAAACGTTCCGTTTTCATCTTTCTCGCAAACTATTGGGCCTCACTTCTTAATTTATCTGAACATTTAGCATTGTTGAGCCCATACCGAATAGAGCGTGATATCATGTGTACGAAACGCGGCGTTTTTATTATCTTTTCAATCGCTCTCCTTCTCCGCCGTAGGCGCATTTAGAGTTTCCATGGAACTAATTATTCATCCTCCTGAACCAGCAATCAATCGGCAATGTAGCGAGTCTAGAGTTTCCAGCGAACTATTCATCTTCTTCCTACTGTTCAAGTAATCAATCGGTTATGGAATCTTTGCTATTAAATTCTCTCTTTAAATCCACCTTCCACGATCTCTCTTTGATGCCACTTTAGCTCTTTAAAGGCGGTGGTGATTCCACTATAAAAAGGTTACTATCCCTACAATCTATAACATCCTATCAATCTATTAGAACAAAACAATCTACTTATTTTCTGAAAAATGGCTAATGCTCGAGTTTTCCTTTCCAATTTGAAATCCGGTAGATGTTCTTCCACGGTGGAGGTTAGGTTATTGCGTTTCTGGGAGGCAAGGAACATCAGGTGAGGTGATGAACTTGTCCGTGGATATGCTCCTGCTTGATTTGAATGTGAGTTTCATTTTATAATTCCGATTGTATCTAAGATGATTTTCCCCAGATTATAAGAATTTTCACTGCGCCTTTATGATCCATTTATTGATTTGTATGTTTTCCAATTTACTTTGAGGCAACACTTATGGCAGCCACTGTTGCTGCTAGCCGTGTTCCGACCTTTGGTCTCCATCTCACGGCGGGGTCGATGTATTCCATAACCGGGTTTGATGTGGCTCGGTGTAATCCAAACTTCAGGCTGTCGGACTCCCCTTTGTTGATTCGGTTCAGTGATGTAACCTCCTTGAATGTGTTGACTGAGCCGACTTCTCCACTACCTGAAGAGTGTTTCCGGTTTCGTAGTCAAAGTGAGATGCTTGCTCTAGCAAGCACCAGCTCTCAACTCCCGGGTAATCCTCTTTCAATAGTCATCATACTAACCGGTTTCGTAGTCAAAGTGAGATGCTTGCTCTGCTTTGTGTTACGATCATTCTAATAGGTGACTCTGCAGTTGGGAAGTCAAACTTGCTCGCAAGATTTGCTAGGGACAAGTTCTATCCAAACTCAAAGTACACCATTGGAGTTGAGTTTCAGACACAGAAGATTGGTATCAATGGAAAGGAGATCAAAGCACATATATGGGAGTCAAGAACGTTTCAGAGCAGTCACTTATGCTTATTGCAGAGGTGTTGTTGGAGCTCTTCTGGTTTACGACATCAGCAGAAAGCAGATTTTTCACAGCACTGGACCACTGGTAGATGGCTCAACGAGCTTCACAGTACGAAAACATACACACACAAAATCCCAATAGTATTTTCCTTATATTCTACTTATTGTGAAACTGTTGCAGCACACTCTGATACGAACATTGTGACGATATTGGTGGGGAACAAGTCGGATCTTAATGTCATAAGAGACGTTCCAACAGCGGAAGGGAAGGCGTTGGCGGAAGCTCAGGGGCTTTTCTTTATGGAGACATCGGCTCTGGACTCATCAAACGTGGCAGCTGCGTTCGAGACGATTGTGAAGGAGATTTACAACATACTGAGCAGGAAAGTGATGAGCTCACATGAGATAAGCAAGCAAGATCCTGCCTCGCTCAGCAATGGCAAGACAGTTGTGATTCCATCTGAGGCACTGGGCGAGTCCAAGAAAGGTGGGTGTTGTTCTACGTGATTAGAAACTGAAAGTGTAGAGAGCTTTTTAAAAAAAGGAAGATTGATTTTGGTCTGTTTGATTGTTTCTTTGTCCATGCTGCTGATGCCATGAATGTTGAAATCTGAGCTGCTTTGTGTTGTGGTGTGGAAGTGTTTAGGTGTAGCAATCTGTAAATTTTCTATTGCAGAAGCTTTATGTAAATTTTCCATTGCAAGATGTTTGTTCCTTAATGCAACTTCAGGGACACATATATTTCGATAAGGAGACTAATGTAGGAGAGGTCCTCTTTTACAAGTAGCATGGTGATTATATATGCATTCATACATATATACTAATGTTACCAAGATATTGTTAAACTACACAGGTTGGTCTCCACAGACACTGGGCTTCAATCAGCAGCTCTACTTCTGAAAGGATATGCCAAGGTTGAGAGCATGAGTTATTGTTTTGTCATCAAATTTGCTTTAGCATAAATGTTGGGTTTTTAATATTAAGGATGCAGTGTCTGCATCTGGTTTTCTTAAACTTTCTTAACAATCTGCATTTTCTGTAAAATTCTGTTTGGTTTTGCGGTTTGTACGATTTGTTTAAGATTATGCAAACCTTAATATTTTCTCCAAGGATACTATCCATTATTAAGAAAATATTAGCAATATTCTGAGACATTCTATAATAATATACTATCGGGCCTAAAACGTTATTAGGATCATCTCATTCATTAGAATACTACGTTCTTATTTCTCCATTTCTTTTTATTACTAAAATATGCGATTGATTATATAAGATATAAACAAATATAACCAAAAAAAATCACACAAAGAAACAAACAAATGCCAAAAAACAATCTCCACTGTCAATAATATCAATTACTAACATTCTATTAAAAACTAGAATAACTTTGAATAAGATTTCCCCGGATTAAGATAAATCAGTTGCAACTGAACTATAGTGGAGACTTTTAGAAAATTGACACAAAATTACATCTTTTATAAATTTCGATCCATCAAATCCCGCCCGTAGGGCGGGTCTGCCCTAGTGATAATAAGTGTTACGATAAGGATTACTGTAATAGGCTACCAGTTAATTGTTAAAATCCAATGTAAACTGGAAACTTAGACCTAATGTATGTAAAAAAATATGCACGTCACAAAACTTATATAATTAATGGCATGCCGAAGAAAAGAACTGTAACTATAAATATGAGCAAAAAACAAGTCCATAATTAGTCATATATTATAAGTTTATAACCTAAAGAAACATCATCACCACATTCCTCGTTATATCCTTCATCAAGCAAAATAATTAAATAGAAAAGAACAACGCGCAAAATAAATACACATTATTGACTACTAAATTAGCAAAGTAATAATTAATTAACTAAGCACTTCTAATATTAATAATATACACACTCAACTATATATAAACCCACACCCTCTTCATCTTTTACTCACAATCCAAAACTCTCTCTCTCTCTCTCTTTCCTGTCTATTATCTCTACTTGTCACCACTTCTCTCTCTAACGACGAGTCAATGGGTTTTCCGGTGGGCTACTCCGAGCTCCTTCTCCCAAGAATCTTCCTTCATTTACTCTCTTTCTTAGGTCTGATCCGAAAACTAATCTCCACTGTTTTCTGGCTCATTGGTTTACCCGATTTCCTAGAGCCCGAACCGGTTTCATCTTCATGGCACGAGCCATCACCAACCTCAAGCCACCAAGACTCTCACTCCTTTTCAGCAGCGCTTTTAGCTGGAGATATCTTGCCCGTTGTCAGATTCTCGGATCTAAACCGACCCGAGTCCGAATGCTGTGCAGTGTGTCTCTACGACTTCGAAAACGACGATGAGATCCGACGGCTGACGAATTGCAGGCATATATTCCATAAAGGATGTTTGGACCGTTGGATGATGGATTATAATCAGATGACATGTCCATTGTGTCGTACACAGTTTATACCTGATGATCTTCAATTGGCGTTTAGTCATAAGCTGTGGTCTGAATCTAGTGAAGCTTCTGAACTTGTTGAATCATTTTAGGACAGTTCTTTTTTCTCTCTCTTTTTGTAATATATGTTATTTAATTTTTTAGTATTGTGTTTGATGGATGTAATATAAAAAGGTAGTGATTACAAGCTAGTGAAAGAAGAAGATGAAATTTGTATCATCTATTCAGAAAAAGGAAATTAAAATTTTGATGTAATATCAATGAGTAGTTTTTTTTCGTTACTAAATGAAAATATATTTACTCATTAACAGTTTTTTTGTCATCTAACTTTTATTGATACCTAGTTTTGATGAAAACAAAACCGGATTTTGTTAACAGATTAATAAATGTGTTATTTAAAAATATTTCCTATTTTATTCATACCTGTCACAAAAACTCAAAAAACTTTCAAGGTACAAAACCGTAGTTACGTTGCATCGGTGTTACCGACCAATTTTTTTAAACCTTTTTCATGATTTGTAAGAATTTCCCAGTTTCTTAAAGAGATTAATTTTTTGAGAGTGTATGGTTTATTTGTAAGTCTTTATCTAAGCCATTTCCCACTACAAAAAGTAAATGAGACATTAAATTTTAAATGTATCAAGAAGCTAATCCTGAAGTTTGCCTAACTATTCACAATTAAAAGACCCATAAGCTCTCTCCTTCCCAAAGCCACAAGGCATGAGATCAGGTGATTAGATCAGAGATTTGTGAATAATCAACAATGGATGCTATATGCTCTTCACTCAAAAGTTCAAGGAACTGTTATAGACGTATTAAAATTTTGCGTTTTTAAGGATCAACACTGTTCATTGGGAATAAAATAGACTTTGAAGAATTTCCTACGAAGAGAGCAGAGAGCAGAGAGCAGAGAGCGTGACTCGGAGAAGCTTCCCATGTGTTGGAAAATGGAAACTTTGGAATCTCTTCTGCTGTCGCCACGTGGCATTGTCTGTGCCTGTGCTTGTTTATTTCTTACTTATACGAGCCCACACGCTTCTAATCATTTTTGCTTTCGGTTTACCACAAAAATAAAAACAATCTCTAGAAAAAAAAACTACGTTGAAATAATAACAAAGAAATACTCCATACATTTCACGCTTAATTTTGTACATTTTCAAAATAAAAACATCATTAACTGACCTAACCATATTTCAACCAATAAAAGATAAACAAGAAAATATTTGTAATAGATTTTGCATTAAAATTGGTATTTTCCCATTACGAAGATATTTCAACTAAACTCTGTTTGGTTATATGAAGCTTTCTAGCATAGCCCTTGATTAGTTATTCTAAATATGTTGTTTAAAATTTTTATGTTAAAATCGATGATAGTTTTACAACTTTTTTTTTTAGTTTACAACTTCTAATATGATAATTTATAGTACATATTACCTGTCTAAGATAGTTCTTTTTACTTGACAAAAAAGAAGATAGTTCTTCTTACACTTTTTAACGAATAGACTGAATTTTCTAATTGAAGTGGGAGAAGTCGTTTAATTAATGATAGATGTCTTCGAATATTTGTTGTGGTTGACCCACTTTGACTAGAAAGCGTAATTGCAGTAAAAAAGGTATGAATGATGAATAATTCTTTAGCTTTAATATATTTGTATTTCAACTTTTTATGAGACCTAACAAATCTTTCCAAGAATTTAGCCCATCTTCGATGGTTCCACGTCCACCCTCGTGCGCCAATTGGATTATAAAGAATCGATAAATAAGTTACAGTGAGCATAAGATAAATAATTGGATTAGTTATTCTGTTTACTAGGAATTATTTGATTCAAAATGTATTTTTCCTCAGGCTGCTCCAGAAATTTTGACAAAGAAGATTTGCAGACTAATCTTTGGAAGCATTTAATTTAAGCCTTGAAACTCTGCTTCACATATTGTTATTTATTTGTATATATGTATATCAGCACAGGTCTCATATTCCTCATATGCCTTCAGCGTAAGATTCAAGCAAGTATTCAAGCAATGGATATCCACAATATAGTCCAAGAATTTCCAAGAAAGACAGTTGACCTGTCGTCAGAAATCTGTTAATGAGGATGCTGAAGATTGATCATACTAAAAACATACCATCATCATCATCAGTTACCCAAGTCAAGTTACCTATTAAGGAGCGTTTTGTTTTTTCCAGTAGTTGTGATGGTATAGTATGCCTCTTACATCATTGGGATATGCCGATCCTGTCCCCAATGTTATAAGAGGTAATTTATATAGATATAGATCTCTAAATTTCTAAAATATATTTATTCAAGTTTTTATTAATTGTATATGGCCCCAAAATCTCAGAGTATGTTCTTCTGGTGTATTGTGATCAATCCAACTACTAGATGGCATTGAACTCTTCCCCTATCCAAATTTCAACAAAGTATGTCTCCCTCTTCATACCATTTTCTTTGACTAAATTGGGTATATACCTCATTATCTTTGCCTGGATTCGGTAAAGATTGATTCAGTGGCACATACAAACCAGTTTGGCTATACAACTCTCGAGAGTTTGACGTACGACGTTACAACTACATGTGAAGTTTTCGATTTTAGCACAGCTCTTGGAGGTATGTCACTCCTGCAGCCCTGCTTCCCCGTGTGAGATTATTGATGAGCTCCCTCCTGTATATGAATATGTAGAAGGATCGCTTCATTGATTCACAAAGTGTGAAGAAACCAAAGTATTATCATTCATTCACTTGATAAACAGTTTCATGTTCTCACTCCCATTTCATTTTTTCACCAAAGAAGAGGTCTAGTCCAGTGATATGGGTACCTGCAGAAGTTGAGGGCATTTCATTTTTATGGCCTTAAAATCTCATGATCGGTCCTGAATAGGCAGTTACATTTCAAATGTATGTGTCAACAAACATACAGAGAAACAACAACAATCATTTCAAATAAGAAGGATCAATAATGCATTTTTTATTATCAAATAATGCATTCGTTTATTCATTCGTTAGTTCTCTAAAAGATCAGATCAGGAATCTCACTGGTTTAGTTTTGCAATTGTCTCTAATTCACTGCATCATTCCATACCGAAACCACGGAAGCAAGTTCAAATTTATTCAGTATTTGCTTAATTGATTCCCAACATGCAGCTAATTAAATTATAAACATATGCTTTACATTTCAAATGGTAATTATCAATTATTTGAAGTTAAATGAAAAATGGAGGAAATGAAAAAAAAAATCAAAGCCTAATTAGCTTCATGTTGCAAAATCCACTGAATATTAGTACAAACAAAGAGTATTCTTAACAGTACAGCTTCAGGCTTAGATGTTGATTATTCAGATACAAATGAGATGGAATCTAAGCTTTTACAGTATCAAGCAGATGAGTGAATAGAAGCACATCTTGGAGTGGTCTTTTGTCTGAGCAGAGTCTTGAGCTGAACCTTTTGACACTCGATCTTCGAACCCCATTTCTCACTTTTTGATCTTATTGCTCTCATAACTCTAGGGAACTCCACAAACCCTTTGATCCCTCTCTTTATGTGCGGATTCTCACACCTCCTACTCGCAGGTGTGCTACTCGCTCTCTCCAGTATCTTTGTTTTCATGATCATGTTCCTCTCCTTGTCTCTCTCTTTATTAGATTCCTCTAACTCAGATAGCTTCTCCTCCAAGAAAAGCCTTGCATCCGACAGCTTCATCTGAACTCTCTCTTCTCTCAAAACATCTGCCAACCTATGCATCTGTCTCTCTTCCTCCAACTCTTGTCTCATCCTAACCATCTCTGCTTTCTCAGACGATCTCTCTTTTAGGAGCCGCTTGTATTGCATCTCCTCAGCTTCTCTACCCTTTCTCTCCTCATCCACATCTTTGGCCAGCCTCATGTTCATCAGCTCTGCCCGTCTTCGAGCTTTCCTCTCGTAGTCCAGCTCTGCCTTCAACCCCTTGATCTCGGCTCGAGCTTTCTCTAGTTCAGATTCCATGAAGACCCTTATGAAATTCAGATCCCAAATAAAAGACTTGCGTTGTTGTTGTTGTTGATGATGCTGTTGAGACTGTGAACAACAGTAGTAAGGGTTGTCATAAAGTTTCCATACGGAGTCCATTATATCTGAAGTGGTATGGTGAGGATCTGAAGTGGGGATTCTGGTCATCATCGTTTCATGACTCCTCTCCATCTTCGTATCTAAGCTTTAGCTGTAAAAGGAGGTGGTGAGATGTCTCTTTTTTTTGTAAACAATGTATTGAGTATAAAGGAAAAAAAGGAAATAGAAAGTTGGGTTAATCTATTATCACTTTAGAAGATGGAAGTGTGTTGTAAAGCTGAAAGACTCATCACATGTTTATCAGCTCTAATCATTCTTTCTTGTGTTTTTCTCTCTCTCTCTCTCTCTCTCTTGACCTCAAAAGTTAGCTGCCATCTTTAGAGAATAAGAAAAGTGGGCAGAAACAAAGGCTATCTTACTCTTTAGGTAACTAACAGTAACAGTTTAATGTCTGTGATTGTTTGTTGGGCCAACCAACTTCCATGTGCTTTCAATGAATCACCTCCCAATCACACTCTTTTTCATTCTGTTTGTACTCTTAGGTGTGGTCCATTCAAGTATTTATGCTTCACCTGTTCAGTTATGTACACCCTAGCTAGAGGAATTAAATCAGTAAATACCCTTCACGGAAACCTGGAGAGAGAGGCAGTGGAGATGAATAAGCTTAAGTGTATGTATATCATTAACTTTCACAACTCAACTAGAATAGTAACACAGAATACTAACTAGGATCAACACTCTTTACATTGTTGACTTTTATCTGTATGTGTTTGTAAAAAAGTATGTAGTGTATATCTCTTGGAAATAACACATCTGGCAGATCCAATTCTGTTCATGCTTGTAGTTTAGGGCAGATTGGGGAGCTTGGATTGGACATAGAACCTGCATGCAGGTAGGCAACATCATCATGTGTTAGTTTAAATTACATACTAGCTACATCTAATTCAATCTGAGACTTCGCAAGACGTACATATGTCTGCTAGACAAGGTTGTTGGGTGGCTGGATCATCCTCAAAGGCAGGAGGCACTTGCCCATATATCATCTCGCAACTCATATCATCAAAATCTACAACAGAAAATGGAGAGAATGGGCAATTATGTTGAGGAGGAAGAGATTATATGGTGTGAGAAAGAGATTACTTACTTGGGTTCATGGTGAGTGGGAGGCCAAACTCATTGGTAAAGAAATCTTGTGTTGGGATCTTACACATATTCACACACATTCCTACACACCCACTGTTCTCCAGATACCTTCAATATCAATAGTAGAAACAAAAGCAAGTCCGTGACAATTTTGAACATGACAACAACAAACGAGGGGCTACAAATAATTTAGTAACAATTCTAATAAGATTTTGTTTATAATAATTTGGAAGCTTTATGTTTATGTTTTAAAATTTTGGAAATCATACACCAATGTTTCAGTTTACCTGTGCATGTTTCCACAACAAGTAATAGTCAAAAAACAATTTGAACTAAATAGCTAGCTACCTGCATTTCTTTATACGAACGCCACTTCTCTGTTTCACACCATTCACTTCCACTTCTATGACCTGAGAAGGACCAACCAACCAGTGAAAGAAAGGCACTGTGAGAGCTGCATTGAACTCTGCTGCCCATTTCGTTGGTGGGAACAGTTTTCTAAACTGTTCAGGAGCGCCAGGAGGAAGCATGGAGAGAAGAACCTCCCTCACAACCTCTTGCTGTTGCGTCCTTGATCGTCCTTGCATGACTCTCTTTGAAACCTCGACGAAGCTCTCGTAGTCGTAGTCCCAAAACCCTTTCTCCTTCATCTCATTCTTCTTCTTCGAGCCACCAAACTTGTCCATCTTCCTCGCGAACAGTCCCATGAACACTCTCTCAGCTAAGCCATCGTTGTACCTAGTCTTCTGCCCTATAGGAGCTGGCTCTCCGCTCGGCTCCGAGATCCCACATCGGATGCTGCCACTGCCACGTCTCCCGAGTTTGAGATGAATTGCTTGGAGACTAGCAATAGCCGCCATGGATAAAATCTCTCACTCTCTCTCTGTTTCTACTCTTACCTACGAATGCACTCTGCTTTTACTACATTAGTGGCCACACACACCGTACACACACGCAAAGGGGTGAGACAGAAAGAAGATTCAACTAAAAACTTACAAGTGTCCACTTTGTTTGCCTCTTAAAACAAATTTCCACTTTAGTTAGTTTTCTACTTCTGCTATAATTTGTGTGGACTAAAAACATATCGGCTATGTGTCACAAAAAAAAAAAAAACATCTCGGCCCATTAACATACAATTAGACATAAACTGGCAATGTAGCATATATTTATATGCTATCAATCATCATTTTAGTTTTGAAATATTTTTATAAGGCGTAAACTATAAATGAATAGATATTTTACTTTTATTTATTTGGATTAACCGTTTTTGTCAACTAATTAGATTAGCATAATCCACTATAATAAAGGTTCCATGAAATGTTGATAGCTTGCTTCACAATTTTAATCTCAAAAGTATATTTTTTGTTTTTGATCAAAATCTCAAAAGTATATTCCAGATTATATCTCAGTACAATTATTATTTATCCACACATTTTTGCATCAGCGGTGATAGCGGTAACAGTGGTCGAATTAGATTCTTTTTGTTTCTCTAGTAGTAGCAGTACGACTTCTAAAGTTTTCAATCAGTTCTTAGTTTTGCTTATGTCATGCCTAATAGTCTAATGCTCTTAAGTAGACTGTATATTAAAAACATGAGAGAGAGAGAATTCCTATCAAAGATTCTCGACACTGAATAATTTGATTTAGTAATGTATTTCTCGACAACATTTTGGAATATTTTAAATTTCAAAAAACAGTAATCTATTGAAAACAGTTCTAACAAATGTGTGCAGTAAGAGTTCAAGAAAGCGCTAGGCACTAAACGAACGGTGACTCAAAATCTAGTGTGGAATAATTAATCGGATACCTAGATTATTAATTAATTAATCTAGGCGTTTGTCAATTATAATAATATATTAAATATATACAATATAACAGGCTAAATATCACAATTTATAAATAATAATATTCATATTATTTATTTTCATAAGATTTTATACTATAAAATATTATTTACTGTAGTTTATAAATAATATATTATTTTATTTATTATTGTTATATTATAATTATTTAGACGGTTTAAAAAGTAATTATTACTGTCATAAAGAGTCTAGCATCTAGACGCCGCCTAAAACGACGGTTAGAACTGATGTTAACCAAGAAATTTATTATTTTGTTAATTTAGATTTTTATCACTAACTTTATATATAAAATTAATTTAGTTAACAATTATCTTGGGAACTGTTATTTTTGGAGAAGCTATAACTTATATGGATAACATATAAACTTGTGTTCACTTGCTGTTTGTGTTCTTTTGGATAGAGAATCAACTTGAACATCTAAAATGTGCAAAACTATAAATATATTTATATATATGACTTAATCTGTAAATCAATCTTTAAGAATACAAACAAAGTTTAGCTAATTCTTAATTATTTTCGACAAGTATGTAAAATATATTTCAAAGATAAACTGAAATTTTTTTTTGTGAAAAAATTATATTTTAAAGATAACTGAATTTTTTTTTTTGTAAAAAAGTGATTTCATTTTTTATGATGAACCCAAACATTATAAATAGTTCTTTCCAACGGAAAATTGAATTACATTGGCGAAATACCTAATAAATACTCTTTTTCATTAGACTAATATCTCGTTGGTTCGAAAGTATTATTTTCTTGCTTAGATCATACAACATTTTTGAGCTCTAAACATGCATTAACATCTCATTGTGTTCTTTAAATACCATCCTAATCTACTAATTGGTCTATGATCAATCCAATATACTTTTTTTGGTCAAAACGATCAATCCAGTTTACATATTTGACAAGTTGAGATTAGCACAGCGAGAAGTCTCGTCACGCTTTGATGCATGGGGATGGGCCGATGGGGTTTTCCCTTTCTCGTTGCATTCCTTTGTGTAAAAAAAAAGAACGACGGATTAATTTATAAAATATATTAAAAACGAGGGCTTATCTGTCAAATTCACATTTTTGTCCGCTATATAAACCAGCAGACCAAATAAACTGGACCTGTCATGTTTTGGTTCTCAAACCAGAAACTAAACCAAGAAAGAAAGAAAAACACTTTCTCAGAAAAAAGTCCAAATTTACATTAATTTTTTCTTTTTGCCATTTTTGGATTCTGGTGATTTTTCAAAAACAAAGATCACGAGTGTCACTTGTGCTCTCTGTAACCGTTTCATTTGGTCAATTCAATTACAGAAACAAACCAAAAAAGAAGACAGAACATATAACCCAAAAGATTGAAGTGTTTTGCTGTCTTCTTCTTCTTCTTCATTGAAAAATTTAGAGTTTTTGTTTAAAGAAAATGGATTCTGAGCTTTATATCTTTGATGGGTCTTCATCTTCTTCCTCAATTTGCCACCATTCAAGTAGTACTGAACCAGATATGTTTTCTTCCGACACAACAACAACAACAACAATAGATCTCTTCTGCAACAATCCTTATCTTAATCCAATAGATGATCAATCTCTCAATTTCTTTGACAACTTTACCCCTACGACTCATCATCTCCTCTCTTCATCTCCTCCACTCTCTCAACTCCAAACCCTTAACCTCTCTCACACAAACACTTTCCCCAGTCTCTCTGGTTTCCAAAGCTTCGACGCAGTCAAAACAGAGCATCCTATGTTTAACTCTTCAGTCATGGAAGATTCATCGAGTTTTCAGAATCAGAATTTGTTAAACTCGCCCGAAAACTCCTTCCTATCCGATCACATGCGGAGAGTCTACAGCACTGGAGATTTGCAGGTATCATTTTACTATTTTGATCCTTTGTTTTCCTCTATAATCCCACCTCTAAAAAACTAAGAGAGTAACTTTTTGTCTACTTGTGAAGAATCTGAGAATGGAGACTACGGGACAACGATCGAACTCGAGTCCTTTAGGTGTGGAGAGCTCATGGACGACGCCGTTTTCAGGCGAAGATCAGAGTTTGAAAGTGGGGCGTTACAGTGCCCAAGAACGTCAAGAGAAGATTTCAAAGTATAGAGCTAAACGAACGCAAAGAAACTTCACCAAAACCATTAAGGTAATATAATAACTGTTCATGCCGTCTAGACTTAATATCTTGTCACGTAAATAATATATATATATATATATATATATATATATATATATATATATATAACTAATCAATCAAACGTAATATGTGTATGTTTTTTCTGGTTAAAACTCAATTTTTCAGTACAATGGAGAAAAGAATTCCCAACTGTGATCTTGATTCAATCAAATCTAACATATTGAAACTTCTTAACGAGTTGCATTTTGTATATAAAAGAAAACTTTAATTTATAAGCTTGATATCTAGTATAGTAAGCCTGTTAACAAAAGAAAATATCTAGTATATATAGTAATGAAATATATATGTTTGATCGATTAGTTATAAATTTATAATTAATTTGAAAATCTATGTATAATTTGAAAGTTCACTCATTTAAAATGTAATATGAGGCTTTTAATATCATTATAGTGAATTTTATTTGAAACGATACTCAAACTAAACGTTTAAACATTTGAAATTATGGGTTATTTTTTGTTGCATGGTTATAATTAGTTTATTTAAATTTTTAAAGTATGCATGCCGGAAAACGTTGGCGGACAACAGACCGAGAGTACGTGGCAGGTTTGCACGTAACGACGAAGTTTTAGAGAACCCCAAGATTGCTTCCTCTTTCACTATACAAGAAGACGACGACCTTTGGGTAATTATCTAATTACCAAACTACATTAATTTTATTCACATAAAGGTTGTATTTCAATTGAGCTTAAGTTAATAATAATCTAGGAATTATATATCTTATAAACTTGTGGCAGAATTTGGATGGGTTGCATGAGGAAGAAGAAGCTTTTATGAGTAGCTTTGTAGAATGTCAGTCCCAGCCTCAACGACAAATGCAATACACAACAACTTCCTTCTGGTGAAAGCATATCTGTCTGAAGAAAGAAGAGATGAATATTTTATTTTCCGACTTAATTTAATATGGAATGGAATCGAATCGAGTCATATAATAGATATTTATTTTTGATTCTCACTTACATCAAGAACAAAAACTATACGATATATGACTCGATTGTATAGTACTGCACCAGAATAAACAATTCAAGTTCTTCACAAAACAATAATAATAATTACAAAATATGGATTTATAGGAGAATAAAATAGTGGTTTAACTAGTCACTTATTAGTGATAGTGGTGTTGTAGCTTTTTCATTGTTTTACTTTTTTTTTTTTTTTGGTAGATTCTGTATCCTGTACCACATTCCCAATTATCCCTCAGAAGAGGTCCAAATACCCAACGGAAGGGATGTTAAATCCGTTGTGGCCAAGACTCGAACCCGGGTGGCGGACAGTACAGCTGTACCTCCTTTACCACCAAGCTACGAGCGCTTGGTTTCATTGTTTTACTTTTATTAATATGGAAAATGTTTTTCAGTTGCCTTCATGTGAATATGTAGAAAGTTTAAATATTTGTATCACCTTTGGAGAAATATTTGACCCTTGAAAGAAGATTCTTCGTGGAAATGATGTAGTTAATTGAATCACTTTGAATTAGTGGACTACCAAACATTTATATAATCTTAATTGTATATCATGAGAAGATTAATATATTAATGGTCCAAATCATTGACAGTAGTCAAGATTCTCTATTGTCATGTTGGTATTGTGTTGTGTGTGATTGTGTGTATATATACGATTAATAGCTTAGAGGAACACAATTTAAAGATATTATGTAAGTTTGTCTGGTATATTAGTTTTCGTATGTACAGTGATCAGTTAATTAAACAGACATAACGTAAAATTTATAGTGCATCTTTAATTTCTTTAAAGAATTTTTTTGAGAATTGATTTGCTAAATTTTGTAAAAATAACTTGAACGTTTTAAAAGGGATTTTATGTTGTTTGATTTTCATATTTTAACGTTTCTTAAGTCTTGTTTTTGCTATAGTCGCACATATCAAAACGGTATGTTTCATCAAAAATAATGAAATCTTATAAATCGAAACAATCAAAACGTATAGTACAATTATTTTTATTAATGATATATATCGTTTGGCTATCGTTGAAATTAAAATCTAATATAATACGATGATGTTGATATTATAAATACAAACAAGTTGCAAAATTATCAACTTGCAAATTCTGGCTCTATGTAGTACCTGCTTTCGAAATAATTGGTTACCTAAAAAGGAAAGTTGATGCTTCATATGGAATATGTTCTTGCAATCGAACATCGCTATATTTACTTTTTGAAATAGTTTTACGTTTTCTATTGAAATGTAGAGTAAACCAGCATCATTCTACGAATACGACGCATTGGTTAATCAAAGGAACTTATACTACAACTAATCGGTCAAAATATCCACTGTAGTTAAATCCACATATTTAGGTTTCAGAATTTACGAACTTCAAGTTTTAATTTTTTTTACGTACTCTATATATTTAAATTAGACTGTGTGCTGGTTCGTCATTTAGGTGTTTCATTAGCGAATATATATAGATATTAATATATTTCTATATCTATATATTTTTGCACAACATCATTTTTCTTTTTGAACTTTACAAACCATATTTAGCAAAAAAAAAAAAAAAAACTTTACAAACCATATATCATTATCAGTTTTCTTTTATTCTTGTTTGTTTGTGTCCGGAATAAGCCGGATAAGTTACCAACCGGATCCTCATAACAAACTTGGATATATACTTATGTTCTCCATTTGATTTCAACAAACTTCTAAAATTATATAGATTGAAATACCTTTTTAAAAGTAGATGTATATATAAGTTTAATTTTCCTCTTATTAGGAAAAACACCTGCTGGAGAATAATATGATGGTATCTCAAGTAGTCAAGTTGTTTATCAATTAGCAGATCGTATTGTTAATTCTTCGTACTCGCCTTCTATCTCTCTCTTTTTTTTTTTTTTGTTAATTCTTCGCATATCTTTTTCATATGAAAATATAAAAATTGTAAAATTGCATTTGGTATTGTCCCCCACTCGGAGCCTCGTGCATGGAACTCGATGATGAGTGTTAAAAATGCTAACAAGAAAAAAAAAATCTTAAAAAACGAGAAATGGTCAACTTAAAATTAGCCGCCAAAATAAAATTAAAAATACATTGCATGGAGACGTTGAACGGGTTCTTTGCTAATTATGTGATGTGCTGACCCTTTATAATAACCACGTTGTGACAAAGTAAATACTTTAGATGAAGAACAAACAAAATGTTGCCAAGGCGGCAAGGCCTAAAGCAAATGGACAAGCTAAGATATGATTTACACACAAAATATTAAAATTCATTCAAAACAATTTTCTTATACGTTTTGTGGTATGCATTGTTCTGAACTTTTGATTGTAATACTCTTTCAAGAATAGGATAGGTTAATTCTAAGTGAACAAACTGTTAAGTTAGATGAGATTCCAACCTAAAACCAATTGGTGATAAGTGGAGTGGCTCATCTATCTTATATACTACTAGGGATCTCCTTCCAATACCCGATGTGGGACATTTGTCCCTAATACGCCCCTCGAGATGATGGCTCTTTGAGCGTCAATCTCGGAATGCTTGGGCAAGGATCGATAGGCCATCTTTGGACTGGATCGATAATGAATCGGGTTGGATTGTTCGGATCGGGCTCTGATACCATGTTAAGCTAGATGGGCTTCCAACCTAAAACCAATTGGTGATAAGTAGAATGGCTCATCTATCTTATATACTACTAGGAATCTCCTTCCAATACTCGATGTGGGACATCTGTCCCTAATACAAACATATAGGTGAGACGAGGATATTGTCTTTTGGTACTGAGAGATAGGACTGGGCATTTTATTCGTTAAATTTGATTCGATTCGTTATTCGTTTCGATTCGATTCGAAAAATCCGGATATCCATAAGTCTTCGAAGCAAAGCAAATATTAAAAATCACTATCCGTTAAAAACGAAGCAAATCACAATTACTAAAAAAATTAGAAACGAATATTCGATCTGCTCCGACTTTTATATAAATAGTTATATATCTATAGTTAAATAGAGTTTTTAATGTATAATCTTATATAATTTTATTTATAAAGTTAAATATAAAAATATAATATGAAGAAAAAAATTATAAGATATTTATAAAAAATTACAATTCTTCTTAAAACATTTAACTTATAAGAATTTTTTATGATTTTTAAGAATTTATAAATAAACAGTTTCATTAATGTTTTACTTTATCTTTTATAAGAACAAATTTGTATAATATTTTCAGATTTACTTGTATTAAACATAGTGGAAAAGGTATCCGTAAATATCCGTGAATATTCGCAAATCCATAAATTTTTCGGTTATCCATAAAACCGAATATCCGTATTTTCCGAAGCAAAGCAAATCGGAAAATCAGATATCCGTGAATGGAAATATTATACATAGTGATGGAATGGAAATATTACTTCGATCAAAAATTCATTCGATCAAAAAAATCCCGTCGCTTCATTACTGTGTGTCACAAGAATGTAAATATTATACATAGTGATGGAACTACGAGATTAAAAACTACACATTTTTATTTTAAACTCTTGAAGGATATTTTCATTTTGCAAGTTGAGCACAGTCTTTGAGTGGCGTTTGTATCTCACGCGCCTATATTCGTTTTTCTTTTGGACAGAAGTTCAACGATCTCTGGTAACCTTGTTAGTGGTTGTTTGAATTCTCTCCCTTTCGAATCTGGCATAACTGAACATAATCTATAATTTCCGGCACTTCCCCGAGGTGTTCCTCTTCCTAACCGCTAGAGCGGGTGGGCCTTGTCGCCAAGGCCTATACGAAATATTCAATACTCTAGTGGTTCGTTGAAAGAATGCTGGCCGCACCCTGCTAGAGGACGACAGAGAGTCTACCAGAAACCGCTAGTCAACCATCAAAACCAGGGTTTGGTTTCAGATTGAAGGGATTTGAGTGTCGATGACGGATCTTGAAAGTGGATGGTGGTTCCCCTTAAGTTATTTTTCCGGCCTGAACTCGTCTCTTCACTGCGTTGAGGAGTGGAGTAACACATTTTATCTCGAATCTGTGAGAAGTTGAATTGTGAGAAGCTTGTGGCGGCTAGGGTTTTGGAGCCGGTTGTTCTTCTGACACCGGCGTATTAGGGCAGCAGGACACTTCTGTAAGAAACTTCTTCGACAGTTATTGGAGGCGGATCTTGGAACGGCTTGGACACCTGACCTAACAAACAACTATAAACTGATCTTGAGAGTCATGGTGTTTACCCGGAAGAGGAGGCTTGCCTCCCATACTCATCTTTTCTTCAACCATCTCTTCTTGTTGTTTTCCGATTTATCTTTTCATGTCTAACCTAGATATTTAGTATTTTTCGGCGAGCCGCCACATTGAATTGTAACACTGTTTCAATTACCTTTATGGAATGAATGAAATTTTAGCTTAAAATTTGAGAATGATATTTAATTAATTTTTTGATACATTATTTACATTCATGTTCTAATTTCTTTTGATTTTGATACCTAACGTTTGTTTTCGTACTTTATACCATCGATTTAGTTTTCTGCACATTTATTTTTTTACATATTTAGTTTTCTCTTAACTTAAGAAAAACAAAATTTTCTACTTTTCGTCTTACCTTAACTTTATTCTTGCAGATGTGTTGGATAATTTTTGGACTTTCTGAATTTGATTTTTAAAATACTATTATGATTCATTGATCAATTTCCGTATATTTTAAAAGATAAATCTTGATTGTATCATTTATTATCTGTTTTTTACAAATATAAAGATCAAGGTTTAGTTTTCTTTTAACTCATGATTAACAAATGGAAATATAGGCATAGGCTCATAGCCTTTGACACAAAATCCCTGGTTAAAACAAATGTTGATTTTGTTACAAAAAAAACATGTTGATTTCTAATAATTATTTGCTATAGTAGAAACTTTAAATACATATTAAACCGTTTGTCAGTATTACCAAACACCTGAAAAGTGTTTTTTTTACTCACTAACCAAACTCATATTTGCATTCATTGAAATAGTTACGAATATGATAGTGTTTTCTTTTGTAAAAATGATTTTTTTTTTTGAAATTTAAATTTTATTAACTTGGTTAAATCTAGGGGAATCACAAGCCCACGGATGGACTTATTCTCCAGGATATTCAAATGGATCTTAAATCATGGACCCATATCCACGTTAGGTGAACAGAATAATGTTTTTTTACCAAACACCTGAAAAGTGTTTTTTTACTCACTAACCAAACTCATATTTGCATTCATTGAAATAGTTATGAATATGATAGTGTTTTCTTTTGTAAAAAAGATTTTTTTTTGAAATTTAAATTTTTTTAATTTGGTTAAATCTAGGGGAATCGCAAGTCCACTGCTAGACTCCTTCTCCAGGATATTTAAATGGGTCCTAAAGCAGAATAATATGACTTAGTTTCGCATAGCATAGGAGGATCGAACCTGAAACGTGTAAGCATTCCAAGCCTCTCTACTGCCACTTGACCACAAGGTCTTTTCTGTAAAAATGATTTAGTAGTTAGTTTTTCTTAAGAGAAAATTTAGGAGTTAGTTGTCCCGAGAAAGCATGCAAACCATTCTTATTTATTTATTTTTTATTTTTTCTTCACTTGATGCTCCTAAAAGATGATATGTTCCAAATAATTTCAATAAATTATAACTATTGGTATGATATTGTGAGGCAAAGCAAGGTTCTCTATGATCTGTACAGGCCAGCATACAAGAATATGACAATATCACAAGAAGACATCTGGACAAAAAGGACACCATAAATAGAACACCTATCAAATGGACATTTTTATTTATTTCAAAGCAAAAATGAATCTCCAAGGAGTTTTAAGATATAAACAAAGAGATATTCTTGACCAATCATTACATTATTTTATTTGTAAAGAATCGATCCAATATGGGGCTGGTGTCATGTATGTTCATTTTTGGCTTTATGAATTATCAAACTTTAACATGGATGTTAAAAAAAGTATAAGCACAAACAAACCCAATATGAGTTGATAGAACGAAAGCTTGTATTTGGTTGCTGTAATTTTTTCGTTTTACAATACAATCACAAAATGGTATTTGACTTGACAAGACTAAACAAATCAAGAACACTTTCTAATTGATCAGGAATTATTATCTAAAATAGCTCGTGTTAGTGTCATCACTGTGTTAATTTCTGGTCAGGAAATGTCTAAGACCCTATAGTTTTTTTTTAGTTTGTGTCACAATCAAAATTTATATTATTGACGAAATAAATAACATTTTACACTTGGGGGACAAAGGCACCATAAATTGTCATCATTGGTAAATTTTCATTTATCGTGCGTTTTATAGAGGATTAAGTGATTGACTAAACACAAAAGCTTAAGACTTATGACTTACTAATAGTAATATAGAGTATCTCCAATAGTACACAAAAATTCATTCTATATTTTACTCTAAAATAGAGTAACTCTACGGTAGAGTTAGATTTGCTCCAATAGTTCATTCTATAATAGAGTGGATTATATAGTAATGTTGTTTTTTACTTTAAATAGAGAGTGAAAAAGCAACATTACTCTATAATACATTTTATTATAGAGTGGACCATTGGAGCAAATCTAATTCTATAACAAAGTTACTCTATTTTAGAGTGAATTTTTGTATACCATTGAAAAAGATCTCAGGAAACAATCAGAAACCTTTTAAGTTTTTTTTTTTGGCGAAAAATACAATAGAGTGGAAGTGTGTCTTTCCAAAACATTCAGACTTAGTGGCAGAGGGAATCTATGGAGTCCAAAATGATTCCAAACAGCTTTAACCGTACCCTCTTTCGTTTAACAATTAATTGTATCTATTCAGTCACGAATCTCCATACAATATCTGCAGAAGGATCCATTAACACAACTCGCCATAAAAATATCTAAAACTTAAATTTAAATCAATATTTGATTCTGATTTGTACTTTTAAAATCGATACGTGATTATTATTTCAGTAAAATTTTAATGTAACAACATATATATATATATATATATAATTTTAGTTTTTGTTTATAGTTTGTTTTTAGTAATAATTTAAAATGTTCTTGCAGTTTTATTTTTCGTATAAATGTGTATATAATTAACCAAATTTTAGTTTAGTTCCATATATTTCTTTTTATTAAAATGGATTATATATAGTTTTAGGCAAAAAAAAAACAAAACAAAACGTGAATTTTAATTGGAAAGAAAATATAGCGAGCAAGAATATAAACCTCCCACATCTTGAAAACATCAGATCCGTCGAACCAATCCACTCTGACATCACATCTCAGACATATTCGGAGCCATTGGCTCATGCTGCCATGGCGATGCTGAAGTTTCCGCTTGTTGTTCGTTGAAGGCCATTCAATAGACGTATATAAGTTTCCTGATGATTGTTTGATTTTTAATGTTGCCCCGTAACCTTTTCATCAGTGCCTAGCCTTTGAATTCCAGAGAGATATTAAGGCTGTAGTTTCATCTCTAAATTTATCTCCAAAGTCGGATTGAAGTTAGATTTAATCCTCTTTATCACCTAGAACTTTGTTTTTGGAAGTCTTTTTATATTTTTGGGGGGATTTCCTAGACTTTTGGCTACATCTAACAACTTAGATGCAAGAACATTGTTCTTCAAGGATCTCTCTGTATCTAACATTTCATTATTATTAATGATATTCACATTCTTATTAAAGAAATGATGATGCTGAAGTCGAAAGCAAAAGATAAAACAATGATAATTGATTTTATATATAGATAATTAGTTTGATAATTAAACAGACAACGTCATTAGTTTAAATGGTTAGATAGCTTGTTTTGACTGTGAGAGAGGTGGAGGGATCAAATAGTTTTGATTACATATTATTTTGTCTTAAATTTAGTGACAAAACGACTCAATTTTAATTTCTGTTAAATATGTAACATTTGACATATGTCATAGAATGTCTTATAGGTTGATTTGTGGGTTTTTGATATTGCGGTTAGGAAACTATTTATGTTTTTTTTTTGCAGACAACTTTTTTTTTCAGAATTTGTATACACATGTGCATACATCTACTCTGCAAGGAGTATACATTATGTATTTATATTTTGCATACGCATTACATACATGTATACGTTTGTTAAATAAAAACAGTCTTACGTCAAAAATTGGTGCCAAAATATAACTTTACGTGAATTAAGACTAGAGAATTTGGTCGCTCTTTACTGCAAATTGTGTGTTTATGCTCTTTTATTCCACTTTTCTCTTTTTTGTTCTCTCTTTTGTCATATAAAAGTATAGTTTTAAACGCTTACCAGGCTAATAAAAGATAAGCTACACTACTTTGTGCTAATTAATATTTTACGGGAATCTTTTTTGATTAATGATTTCATTTTACATCTGTCAGTTGAACTATATTATGTTTCCATTTAAACACAAAAACAATAAATTGGTATTTTTTTATCCAGGATGTTCGAAGTGAGATGTTCCAAAATCTAACATTTATACCAGTCGTGATTAAGTTTGAAGTGAGATGTTCAAAAACCTAACATTTCTCCACAATGAATTTTCAACCAATAGCATACCATCTGGTTTTAGATATTAGGTTAAACTTTCATTTTTCAAACAAAAATCATAAAATGTTGAGATGAAACGAATCAATTACTATTAAAATATGTTTTTGGCTAGATGAATCTTCTAATTACCTTTTTCAATATTTTATTAAAGTAGTAATTAATTTCCCAACCAATAGGGAGTTGGCATTTCGAAGGGATTCTATATTATAAAGCTTGTCGAACAAATAGATAAAGAATAAAATATGATTTGATTATTTACTATGACTTAATGTAGACTTTAGTTAATTAATTAATAAGAACTATTGAAAAAGTGGTCAAAAGCTACCTGCCAAAGTCTTTGTAGGTGCAATTTAAGCCAATTAAGAACTAAATTGTACAAAAATGTAACACAAATTATACTTTCCAGCAACGTAAGACGCAGCCAAGTAATTTTCATTTCTCTAATTAATATATGATTATTCTTCCATTTAATTTGTCTGCTTGAGTGTAATATTATAACTTCCTCCACAAAGACAAACTAGCTCCAAAGTCACTGTGATCTATTTTTCCAAATTTGTAAATTTGTGTGTGTGTGTGTGTTTATAGGTTTGGTTGTCTTTTGTGTTAGACATCGTGACTTTGTAAGTTCATACTTGTTATAACAGTAGAGCTATTTTGTCTTTGTTGTACGCTTAAAGCAAAATTTTATTTGGCCCATAATCTACTTTTTTTTTTAATTTTGAGATAATTAATGTTTTGTTAAAAAAGAAGATAAATAATGTTTAAGTTTACCAAAAATTGAACCAAACACCTTTTTGTTATAACAGTAGAGCTATTGGGCCTTAAATTTGTTAAGAATATAATGTTTTTTTTAGCTTCTATCGGAGACCGAGTATTCATTCTTCTACTGTCATAGTTTGGTCTGTTTAATCAGTGATTAGGCTTTGAGGTTTGGCTTTACAGGTTTGCACAAAACGACAAATGCTACAGTGATTTGTATAGCAGAAGGCCCTTATAGCTCAGTGGTAGAGCGTCAGTCTTGTAAACTGAAGGTCCGTAGTTCGATCCTGCGTGAGGGCACTTTTTACACAATTTGTTTATATTGTTTTACTCTGAGCTTTCAAAGGCCCATTATACTAACTAAATGGCCCAAAAAGCTTACGATCCGTTTCACCTTTTCTAATAGACAACAAACACATTGGCATCACTCGAAACCCCTTTCCTAAAACCCTAAATCGCAACCCACAACAACGAAAACGAGTTCCTTCGTAGCCTCTCCTCCCTCTCTCTCGACGAATCAAGATGTTGCGCAGGAACGTTAGGCTAAGAAAAGAGTATCTCTACAGGAAGAACTTGGAAGGTGATGAGCGTCAGCTCTACGAGAAGAAGCGCAAGATAAGAGAAGCCCTCCAAGGTTTCGACTGATTCGTTTAACAATCTCTATTAAGGTTTTTTCTCACTGTTCATTGATTCCGATGCTTTGTTTATGTGTAAACAGAAGGGAAGCCGATTCCTACAGAGCTCCGTAACGAGGAGGCGAAGCTTCGTCAGGAGATTGATCTCGAAGATCAAAACACTGCCGGTAAATAATTCTACTTGTGTCGTGTTCTTCTTGTTATTGATACGAAGTTACTGTTGTTGGTTATGTTGTATTGATATGTATATGTTTTGTTTTTTAACTGTTCAGTTACATATGTTTTTGGTTTTATTTCTCTAATTATTATGTTTTATGGGAAATAGTTCCGAGGAGTCATATTGATGATGAGTACGCAAATGCAACTCAGAAAGAGCCCAAGATTTTGTTGACTACGTCTAGGGATCCAAGTGCTCCCCTAACGCGATTCGTCAAGGTATAGCTGCAAGTTTAGTTTTGGTTGATGAATAACATGTTAATTATTCTTGATTGATTCTTTAATTGTTTGGAATCTTTTTTGCAGGAATTGAACATTGTGTTTCCTAATGCCGTGAAGCTGAATCGTGGTGGTCAGGTATATATATGTCTTCGTCTGCCCTTCTGTACTTCATACAAATTGCAACTATTAAATCCTTTTTGGTGAAATTATACAACACAATTATCTTTAATGTAGGCAATAGGATCATAATACTGGAACGTGTTTCTCTGTGCAGGTCATTTCTGAGATTATTGAAACTGCGCGTTCTCATGATTTTACCGATGTGATATTTGTTTCTGAGAACCGTGGTAAGCCTGATGGTCTTATTATCTCTCATCTCCCGTTCGGACCTACTGCCTACTTTCAGTTACTTAATGTGGTAAGTACCTCTTCCAGGTTAGTATGTTTTCAGAAATATTTTGCTTTGCTTGATCCAGACTACACCTTTTGTTTTTTTAGGTAACAAGACATGAAATTCAAACCAAGAAAGAAATGGGAAAAATGTCTGAGCAGTATCCTCATCTCATTTTCGAACGCTTTACTACTCAGGTCTGTATATTTTTGTTGAACCAATTCACTTCCTTCATTGCAATTTGGACGAGTTTTCTAGAGTTTATTTACTCCATTTTTTTTTGTTTCTGATGTAACACATTGTTGCTATTTTGGCAGATGGGTAAAAGAGTTATGAACATCTTAAAACACATCTTCCCGGTTCCTAAACTTGATGCAAAGCGCATTGTTACTTTTTCTAATGAATCTGATTACATTTCATTCAGGTATACAAGTTTTCTCCATAATAGCTAAGTTCCAGAAAACTATGTTTTGTGTCGTTTCTTGTTTGAAAATTCTCATGGGCCTATATATTATATATATACAGGAATCATATGTATGATAAAGGAGAAGGAGGCCCGAAATCCATTGAGCTAAAAGAAGTTGGTCCTCGGTTTGAGTTGCGGCTCTACCAGGTACTATGCACTCGGCTTATTCTGTTTTTAGTCTCGATAACTGACCTGAAACTCTCTTTTTTTATTTGTTAAATGTATCTTGAAAATATATTATATATATTCCGTGTATATGGCAGATTCAATCTAGTTCATTAATGTCAATGCTGTTTCTTTGCAGGTGAAACTAGGAACATTGGAACAAGATGAGGCAGAGGTCGAATGGGTTCTAAGACCGTACATGAACACTGCTAAAAAACGCCAGTTTCTCGGTGAATGATGATAATGCTTAAACGCACCAACTGTTCTTTACAATGTCTGTTTTACCTTTTGACTTTGTTGAAGTGGCTGTTCAACTTTTGTGTTAGAGAATATTGCGGAAAACTTTTATGAGCTAAAATTAGCATCAAATTTTTGCTGTAACCTTTTGTTTTTGTGAAAAACTTGTTTCTAAAAAAGAAGATGTCCTCGTCTTAAATTGGTTAAACATTTGTCCAGACTAAAAAAGGAAAGAGTTATCTTTATTTTTCTCAAAGTTATGTTTTTCCTTGTCGGGAAACTCTTTAATTATTGTTGTCACACGTAGGGTTTGAACGTACTGCAACAATTTACAGCCATGATATCACATAAGGTTTCCGGTTTGTACGAGCATTTCTCTTGCTAGACTATCAGTTTCTACATCGAAATTACTAGCAGACTTGCAAGGCTTGTTATGTCACCAATGTAAAGGGAAACGCAGTGATTCAGATTACGATGTATCATGTGAGTAAGGCTGAGTATAGTTTGCTTGGGGACCTTACAATCTCCATGGAAGTTTACGTTTCTGTAGCCCGATCGTCTGATCTGAAAATTACAGCTTCTCTCAGCGCAATACCCTCGATGGCTCGATCGGCACAAGATGTAGATGCTGGGTCGGTTGCAGTGGAACCTTTCATGATGATACGATTATCCCTGTTTCGCAGTATCCAGGCTATCCCTGATTTTTGTTGTTGTGATGTCGAAGAAGCATTCTACAAAACAAGAATAATCAGTTTGTAGTACAGGTGTTAAGTGGTTCCTGTCCTGCTGGGAAGGAATTAAGAGCTTGGTTAGGAGTATATGGTTGCTCATCGCTCAGACTTTTAGCTTGCTCCCAGAGAGTATTATTATACATGAAGACCTTGTTGATTGTGTCTGGTATTAACCCATTTCTTGTTTTTAAAGAGCAAGTCGTTCCTCATATCTCCAACCGATAAAAGTATTAAGTTGGGCGTGTATATTGGTGTTAGTGGAGTTTTGCGGGAAGATATATCTAATGTGGTCATGTAGGAGAGAAAAAATTCACCTGGATTCGATGAGCTCAGATTCCATATCTCTTTGGATACACCGGCATTTGAAAGATGAGATATGGTTGACAGTGTAGTTTTCTTCTTCCCAACAAAATAGACAGGATGAATCAACTTTTATTCCTCTGTGTTGTAATAAAACTGCTACTAGAAATCCTTTATGAATTACCTTCCACCAGATGAGTTTTATTTTTGGTAGATTTCATAGTTTTCCAGAGTTCCCGAGCAAGTATGGTTTGCTTGTCGCAAGAGATTGTAGCCTGCTTTTACTGTGTATAACTGTATATAGTATGATTAACCTTGGTCTAATATGCAATGATTAGGACCGCCCATGATATTATGGAGAAGTACACATGCCTTGTTAAAGCTGACAAGTCACTTTATTCTGTATTGTTATCCAATCGAAACCTCATTTCTCAAGGTAGATATAGAGGTTAGCAAAATTGTGAAGTTTGTTTTGGGGCCTAAATTTCCTCTCTGCTTTTGTCTTTACTGAAAGCATATCGCTTCGTTAAAATGTAGGGAGGTCGGCACTATGCGGTTAACTTATGGGAGGATCCATTCAAGAAACCGTGCTATCTATTTGCTCTAGTGGCTAGACAGCTAGCGACCAGAGATGCTACATTTACCATACGCTCCGGTAGGGATGTATTTTTGAAAATCTGGACTCATGCAGAAGATCTACTAAAGACTGCTCATGCCATGTATCCTCAGAAGGCGCCAATGAAGTGTGGTGAGGATGAAAGTACTTTTAAAAAGTTTAGGATTTTTAGGATTAAGATTTAGGAAATAGGTCATCTACAACATATGATCATTACGTCGAGACATTTTATGTATTTCGTAAACCATTAATGAAAGAACCTTAGTCGAGGTGGAAAATCCTTAGTCTTCCAGATAGATGCACAGATTTCTTCACTCTCTAAATTTGTAAATGCTAAACAAGAGCATTTGGGCAACAATGGCATCATCATCATCATCTTGTCTGCAGATGTATTCGTGATGAACCAATTCATTTGAAAAGTGAAGGAAATTTTTAAAACGAGCAGATAGCTAAAGTCAATACACAACTAGTGAACATATTCTAGTGGGCAAATACAAAGTCAATCACAACAAGATAAAAATTACTCGAGTCTTCAAAACTATACAGAAATAGAACCATACAATGATGTGAAATAATGAAATATGCAGGAAAGAAATAAATAAAATAAAAAACTAGGAATCAAAATCCGAAGGAAAAAAAAGTGGGAGCAAATAAACCATCATCGGTCTCTACTCGTGATGCATCATACTCAGGGATCCCATGCAAATCCTCAATGATCTCTACTCGTGATGCATCCAACTCAAAGCTCTCATCAGAGAGACTTCCATCATTGTTTTCCAACAGTTGTTCTGAATTAGTTTCTTCTACCAGGATCTGGACACCACATTCAATGATTTCGAGGTCCTGGAGTGAGCTGCTTAATTCGAACAATATCTCGCTGTACTGTTCGTCTTCCCCAAGAATATTAGTTTTGGTGCAAAATATAGCCAGATGTTCTGATTGGACTCCAAAGGCAAGATGAAGTATGAAATTCTCCGTGGGGCAACCATTTACGCTTATGCGGCACATTAATTCTATATAAGTACCTTCTTCCATCTCTGATTTAGGGAAAGTTACGACGCACATCTTAAATCTGCTGCAGGCATTTGAAGTGATGGTCAAGGAGTTTCCTATAGCACGGTGATTGAACTCTGCAGGTATATCTCTTCCTGGTAGGTATGCCAGACATGATTGCAGCTGCATAATTTCTCTCCTTGCTTCTTGACCCAATTTGAAGCAGTTGGAGAAACATAGATACTCAATCCGAGAGTCGGAAGGGAAAGGTGCTAGTGTCTCCAGTGATTCACAATTCCATACCATTAGTAATGTGAGCGACTTTGGAAGCTCTGGCAGTGATGCAAGTTTTGGGCATCCACTTATCCAAAGCTTTTTTAACCGATGAAGGTCTTTGATGCAATCTGGAATTCTCTCAATATCTGCGCCACTTCTCTCTACCATCAATTTTATCACATGTGGATTTGTCGAATCCTGATATGGAATGTCACTGCCAAATATCATGAGAGTCTCAAGACGAGACCAGAGCCTAATTGATTCAGTAAATTCTTCTAACATCGCGTCTACGATTCTGAGTTCTGTGATGGTCGCAGAAATATCAGGAAGTTTCCTCAACTGTTTGCATCCTATTATCCCGACTGTTTGAAGAGATGCTAAGTTGATGAGAGCCGGAACAACTTGTAGGTTTCTACAAAAATGCATCTCCAACTTCTCTAGTTTATGTAGATTTCCAACAGAGGAATGAATCTCTACCAAACTCCGACAATTATTCACTTTTAACTTCTCGAGATTTGTAGCATTTGAAAGATCCGGGAGTTCCTCCAATTTATAAGACGCTGACAAATTCAGCTTCTTGAGATTTCTAAGGGGCTGAATAGGAAACAACACAGAATAAAAATATCAAACCATGATGAGGAAGAACGAAAAATAGTCATAATCGTCTGTTATTTACTTCAGTAATTCCAAGATAATAAAGTCAGTTCTTGTGTTATTATGTGTTGAATACTCGAATGTAAAACAGCACAAAAAATACATACCTTTAGTTTATTGGTTAGAGCATATAAATTTACTTACAAATCTAAACACAATCATATGTTAATGGATTACTTACTTTTATTTTTAATTAAAATATAAGAAATCTTGTTCATTTAAAAAAAAAAAAAAATTGGTGTATAAAGTAAATTAAATTGGGGTTAATTTTGTTAATTTTTTTTGGGTATGAATAAAGATTTGCTTCACATATTTTTCATAAACAAATATAAAGGGTGCAAGCTTAACTCAGATTCTAATGTCATTTAGAAATTTCACAAAACCAATAAAGCAACTGAGCAATTTATTCAAAGTAAAGAATTATAAAAACAAACCTGGGTTCCTTTCCACAAATGCTTGAGATTGCTTTCTTCTAAATTGAGTTCCACGAGATTTTCCGGCCTAAATGTATGAGGTAGACACTCTCCTGGATATTCCTCCCAGTGTAATAACCTTAGAGGAGGTGGAAAATTCATGTCCTCAGGTAAATGTACTCTAACATTTTTATCCCGTCTTGTGTTGTAGATCTTGAGAAATCGAAGATCGCACATTTTTTTCAAAGCTCTTGGGCTTATATCCATGATGTTTTCGATTGTAGATATGTCAAAACATATCCCCATCAAACTTGTACTACCCTGAATAAAATTCAAAAGAGAAGAAATTATGTTAGAACAAAATGTAAGATCTGCGGGGCTTTGCCAAATGACCTTAACGCACTCATCCCACATATCGAGGAAAAAAAGACTTACAAAATCATTTTCAAGGACGTCGCGAATCACTTCTGTATTAGTTAGGACTTTGCGTTTCCAAGGCTCCTGACTTTTATTTGCTTGTATACCCGCTTGTTGTAGTAACTTGTGCATCACTATTTGTCCTTTGGTCGATAACTGTATGAGAGATTTACAGGCGAGGGTTTTTAACCCAAGTATGGCATCCAAGTTACTGCCAGCAAGCATTGTTTCCACATGACAATCTTTTGTGTAGTTGAAGAAGACTGCAATGAGGAGAAATAGAGTTTGATCGTTCTCATGTAAACTGTCAAATCCAACTCTAAGTACTGCATCGATCTTTGGTATACTGCTCTTTTCTAGTCTATGCAATAAACTTTTCCAGTGATCTTGTGTCTTTCCGCGTAACATTGAACCCATGACACTGAGACCCAATGGAAGGTAACCACAAAGCTCTGTTGCTCGTTTGATAAGCTTTTGAAAACTATACGGTGCCAAGCTCCCTTTAAAAGCATATCTACCAAGTATTTTATAAGCCTCTTCTATAGTTGGAAAGTTCACATGGTATGTATTGTTGATACCATGTTGCTCCAAAAGCTCTTGATCTTCTGTGGTAACGATAATCCTGCTTCCATGACCAAACCAGTTAGTGTCATTAGCCAAAGCCTCAAGCTGCTGTAGATCGTCCACATCATCAAGAATGATAAGAACTTTTTGGTCACATAGCCTTTCCGGTATCACACCTAAATGGTTTATCTTTATACAATTTTGGTTTAGAGTCTTGGAAAGAAGTAGCTCTTATAAACGCAGCTTCAATCCATACTGGTCAAGACCACTGTTACAGCTTCCCCTAAGATTCTCCATAAAACAAGAAAGCTGGAAACTGCTAGAGAGTCGGCTATGCAAAGCTCTGGCAATGGTAGTCTTACCAATTCCAGCAGGGCCACAGATTCCAACAAGCATCACTCCATCCTCATCATCTAAATGTAACAAAGACTGCATCTTCTCCAAGTGTGCTTCAATACCCACCATGTCTTCAAAATCGTTAGAGACAGTTGTAACATTTAGTTTATTTGAAATATCTGTAGCAATCTTTTCAATCATCTCCGATTCGTTGTCCCTAATAAGAGAGAAAAGTCACCGTGCTTATGAGAAGTCAGATGTGAAAATGATTTGCAGATTCTATTGGCCAAGGAAAAACCATATTAGTGTAACTAACAAGAGGATCAGAAAAGGAAAAATCATAGGATTAGCAAGATCTCTCTCGGAAAAACATTCATATATTTATAATATATCGTTTTATAGGTGCATATAAAAGGACACATACGAGTCTTTTTTTTTTCTTTAGTCACGCATGAACATTCAGAACTCAATCAGATCTTTTAGATTCATAAAGAAAATTAGTTGAGGGAAAGTAAATGTACCAGTTAAGAAAGTGTTCACCGGCTATGTTGCCAGCATCGGTCAAAGCTTGACTCCATTTACGCCTCTCCTCTTCGGTTTTAGAAGCACAAGTTTTCTTGAAAACTTCCCCAAAATCTCCGGTTTGTTTCCGCACATCGGATGGATCTACCTCACCGTAAAAGACCGTCATCACTATTTGGTTCTTATCTTCCTTGCACTTGAAAATCTCCACCAGTTCATCTAAACACCAGCTTGAAGAGGCATAGTTCTTCGAGAGCACCACGATCGAGATCCTCGACTCCCTAATGGCTCGTATGAGTTCAGGGGCAATGGTTTGGCCTCTCATGATCGTTTGATCATTGAACATCGAAATCCCATTGTTGTTAAACTGTTTGCGTAGATGACTGAGAAAGGTTTTACGGACGTCTGGTCCATGAAAACTAGTGAAGACGCGGTATGTCCATGTGCGTGGCCGAGAAGAAGAAGAAGAGGAAGAAGCCATGAGAGAGGATAAGTCTTGTGGATGGAGAAAATTGCAAATGGTAGTGACAACAGTTGTTGAGTGATATAGAGATGGAGAAATGTCAAAGTTCGAAAAGTTAAAGCGAAATTATTATATCGCAAACAAATGTTTACGAACGAATAACAAATAACTAGGTGGGCTCCCCGGCAACAAGTGGGCTTTAGCTGTATTAGCGCAAACGACGCATAATAATGAGATTGTGTCATTTCATTGATTTTCAAGACCACTTAACAGATATACGATGAGATGTTCCGTAGGGGATTAATTCCTGATACATTCACATCCAATGCATTTGTCAAAGAAGTCAACAAGGAAAGTTTTACGAGGCTGGAGAAGCATTACAAATCGGTGAAGAAGACTACTAACTGGTCTAGCTGCTGCAAATAAATGGGAGATTCATTACCTAGACGTCAAGACTACCTTCTTACACGGAGAATTGAATAAAAATGTCTATATCTCTCAGTCTTAAGGGTTTGAAAAGAAAGGAGAAGAACATAAGGTTTTCAAACTCTCGAATGCGTTGTGGCTTAAGACAAGCTCCACGTGCTTGAAACACGAAGCTTGACCAGATCTTCAAGAAGTTGGGTTTCAAACGGTGCGCGAAAGAAAGCTCTGATACCAATTGTTGGGATTGTGAAATCCCATGTCCAACTCTTTGTTATCTGATTAGTACAATATTGTCCTCTTTGGACCTTAGTTGCAAGTTCGCATGGATTTACTTTTGGTTTTTTTTCCAAAAGGCCTCGTACTATTAGAATTGGACATATCTTTATATATTAGACTCTCTTTTGTCTAATTTGCGATGTGGAACTTTGTTTGATATGTCACAACGATGAGGTGCATGCATGCAAGCATAATAGTCTTGACGATACGAAGTGCATGTTTGATTTAATGGTATTAGCAAGGACTGCTGAAACACCTCGGAAATCTTTTAAAAACCTTGACAAATTCTAAGTAAAAATTCAGGAACATTTCCAACAATAAACTCAAACAAATACTTTAACTTTATTAATAAATCCGAAAAAATAATGATGAGTAATATAATAAATTCATAAAACCCTCAAATTAGATCCCAAGTTTATTTTTTTAAAAAAATCTGCCAGATGGCTTCATCGTTCCACGCTCCGGTCCAACCAACTACTCATCATCTGCATCACAAAAGGAGGCATGAGCATACACAAATACTCAGTGAGGACGCTCAATACTGCCCACTACAGCCCAATAATCAAACACTTAATCAACACTAACACCCTAACATCTGGTTTTATCATTCCTTTACTTAACTAGTTACATCATTTTCATTACTTTAACATTTCTTAATGGTTCATAATCCTATTGTTGTAGCTAAATCTGCGGTTGAAATCAAACCTGCGGTCGTAACCAAACCTGCGGCCGAAGCTATATCTGAGCCAAAACCAAACTTGCGGCCGTAGCCAAACCTACGCCCGTCAGTCCCTTACGGCCCGTAGGTAAACCTTCGACCCAAAGGTCCATTACATCCTCTTAACCAATTCCCTTAATTAACTCACTTTGATTATAATTTTTTTGAACGCATTATAATTCCATGACTTAGATTTTGAAAATCAAACATTCATTTCTCACATAAACACCCTAACATAACTCGATTATCAATCCATCAATTCTAGCATGCTTTTCCTAAGAACACAATGAACAAACTTTCCATAAACAATTACTATCATACATTACTTAAGAACATGATGAACAAACTTTCCATAAACAAATCATATCATTCATTTTCCTAAGAACACGATGAACAAACTTTCCATAAACAAATTCAATTCAAGCATAATGTGATCATATTGAATCAAACCAGACAAACAGTTCTTATTGGACTGCCACGAAACACATCCTCACCTAGATTGATCTTAAAAGATCGAAGACTCTGAACCTAACTGTGTTTTCCGGCGAAGAATCCTGTGATCCTCCTTGCTCGATCCTTACCTCCCAAACTCTCCTCTAAGACTGCGTTCTTGCTCTAGCATCTCTCTAAAGCATGCTTTTCGAGTTTTGTCTAGAATGAGAGCTGGAGGTCCATTTTTATACTACTCTTGGACTTGCTCACCAAGCCGGAAATTTATTGATGTTCCCTTCTTTGGCTTGGCCAAACCTTGCCTACAAAGGCTTGACTGAATCTCTACAGTTATATTTTTATATGACTCTCGCAGACCCGACGTTCTTCCAGAGCATCCCGTCAAGGATGACTAATCAAACTTGTCTTACTTGGAACCTGCATTCCCAAACGTCTGAACTTTCCTTAGTTGGTTATACGGTCCGTCGACCACTTCCTTAAACTTTGATCGTTCATCTTATTCCATTCATAACGAAACAAAAGTTCCAACACTTAAAATAATTTTCACTTTCTTACAAAGAAATCTCTTTAACAGACTCATTCTTTTATAATTAAAAATATTCTGGGAACGGGTCGTTATAGCTGCTCTCCTAATGTTGTCACTTTCAGTATCCTAATAGACGGATGTTGTAGGGCTAAGAGGGTCAATGATGTGATTAAACTTCTCCATGAAATATCTACAACATGATTAGTTCCGGAGGCAATTACTATCAGCACTCTTATTCACGGGTTGTATTTCTTAATGCTGCTCCAAAACTTCTCCAAGAGATGATTTCAGAATGTATATTTGATAAACATAGAGCTTCGACCAAGAACAACGATGATTGGATCCTTCTTCTATGTGATGCAATCAAGTACACTAGGCTAATCTAGTTATATATATATATATATAATCTTATTTTGGAAAACGATTTGGACACAAACAACACACACAAAGATCTTGTTCAAGATTAAAGAATGAAAATAAGCTAGTAATTTTATTAGTTTTCAGTGCAAATTACAGTTTTACATGTGGCCATATGAACACATTGTTTATGGCTCATTGGAGTACCAGAAGAGAGAATTCATCTGTTGACTGCACCTACTTTTAGAATTAGTTTTGCCCTTCCATAGATCAGGGATACCAAAATTAATATAAAAAACAATTTTATTATTAGTTTCTTATTGTATACGAGTATGATGTTCTTAACTTATATAGAATTTGTAGATGATCATGATCAGGATCTTAGGGATACATTCTTCTCTTTGTTTGGTTTCGTAATAAATATATATTTTTTATTTGATGACTGTGGGGGATTTCAGGCGGTAAGTCCAGACTAATTCCTACAAGGTCTTTCATCCGGGCACGCATGGTTATAGGCGAGAAGGTGGCCAAGACGATTCGAATCCAGGGGTAGGCATTTCAGCTGGAGTTCCATTACCACTGGACCAATAGCTCTTGGTTGTAATAAATATTTTGATGGTGTTAGTGTGAAATATCAAATTAAGTCCCACATTGGAGAATTAGACAAAGAGTGTCTAATATATAAAGAGAAGTCCAACTCTAATTAGTACGAGGCCTTTTGGGAAGGAAACCAAAAGTAAATCCATGCGGGCTTGCCTCTTAGGCCCAAAGTGGACAATATCGTACTAATCGGATAATAAAGAGTTGGACATGGGATTTCACAATCCCAACAATTGGTATCAGAGCCAGGTTGATGAGAAATCTGTAAGAAGACCTAAATACCCTTCGAGAGATGAATGGTATATCCTATGAGTTAGGAATAAGAGGTGTGTGGCAGAAATCAAGTCAGAAAATTCTGGAAGTCAGTTGTGGGACTCGAGATGAATGTGATCCTTAGTTTGAGGGGGAGAATGTGAAATATCAAATTAAGTTCCACATTGGAGAATTAGACAAAGAGTGTCTAATATATAAAGAGAAGTCTAACTCTAATTAGTACGAGGCCTTTTGGGAAGGAAACCAAAAGTAAATCCATGTGGGTTTGCCTCTTAGGTCCAAAATGGACAATATCGTACTAATCGGATAATAAAGAATTGGACATGGAATTTCACAATCCCAACAGTTAGTTGTTGTATATGGCTTTGTCTATTAAATTCTGACAAATCTTAGATGTTTCAGTTTTCAAAAGGGCCACGATTAGAGTCGGACATACCAGTCGGATAAATTATTAGTTAATTAAAAAGTTCTATGAAATTTTTATTATTATATGATGTTTTATTTATTTTATTCTTTTTGAACAGTATATGATGTTTATTTAATTAAAGTTTGTACATACTCGAGTTGCATGAGTTCACACTTGCTTTTCCTCTTTTAAACACTTACGCTAAGAAAATAGTATCTATCTATACTAATAAAGTAGGCTTTTTTATCTCCTTGGGGAAAAAATGCCATGTGGCATTTTATTTTTAATAATTAAAATATTTTCTCAATTTAAATTTAATGAATTTTGGTATTAATTGTAAAATAAATTGGGGGTTTTAAACTTTCCTTCATACAGGTCCAAACGTTTATAAGAGTGTTTTGAATCTGACCCGGATCCGTAGTTGAACCGATAAATCTGGTGACCCAATATAAATCGAATTTGGGTTTTGTGAAAAACCCATAAACACACACAAAAACTCACTAAAACCCGATACATATTGCAGCACTGGTTGAACCAATATATAATTTTTATTTTTTACTATTTTAGTTCAAGTTATGTTTTAAAATGATTTTTTATATTCTCAATTTCTAATTTAAAATTTAAAATTTTCAGTTTTATTGTCGTCTTCCTCTTCTTCTACACTATAATTTATGTTTGCAAGAAAGATGAGTTATGAGTTATGATTGTGCTTGAACTGCACGTCCGTAAAACAGACTAAAGCACGATGAGGCTTATTATTCATCTACACTACAATTTACGTTTGCAAGAAAGGTGAATAAATTATTTTTTATTTATTTTTTATTTAACTTAGTTTATAACAAATCATTACATTTTTAATTTACAGATCAAAAAGAATAAAATCATATGATCATGTGAATTATAAAAGAGAGTTTTTGATTGTTGAAGAAGAAAAACCAAGCGAGCTTGGTTATAATAAATTAGAGAATGTTCTTACTGAAGAATATCCCAAAGATGATGAAGTGATAAATTTAGAAAATTTGTTGGTACGTTTTAAAATTTAGAGAAAACAAAAATTAATTGATGTGATCTGGTGTTAGTTTATTTTTGTTATTAACAATTTATTACAATGATGTTTTAATTTTTGTTTATTTTAGATTGGAAGTTTAATTTTATGTCTTGATTTTTTTAGATGTCATAACTCTTATTTTACAATTTTTTAAAATAGTCTAAACTATTTTTTAATATTTTGTATGTACACTTAAATTACTTAACTTTAGCTTTTATATATATTTGTGCTCATAGCTAATATATTATTATATAATAAAACTAATTCATTTATTAATCCGCGATTCATCCGCGGTTGATCCAATGATCCAGTGATCCGGTAAATCATCCGATTCAGTGTTCGTGTCGGGTTTCAAAACACTGGTTTATAGGATTTCTTTGTATTTGATGTTGACGATGGAGAATATAGTCTCTACAATTCTCCTTCTTTAACGCAATCGACGTAATCGTTCATATAATCAATCCAGAAATTCCACTCATCCCACTATTTTCTATTGAATGCTTCTTTAGTTCCTGCTTTCTCCGTTTCATTGTATATGTATAGACGGTGTGAGAGTTCGGACGATAATCCCTTTACTTTTCTCAATTCGATCATTGTTGAATTCCCAGTTTCATTGCTCGGAGTTGAAGACAAATCGGTGTAGAGATATTCAAACTAGGCTACAACAATTTTGGCAAGCCTGAAATATTAAGAAAGGGGTGAGATATTGGGGTTTATATGTTGTTGATTAATGGAAAGGTACACCGGTTTCTTATTTCAGTTTACCAGTTAATGATTGCTTACTTTTAAAGTAGTAGTTTTCTTATGCATCATTTCCTTTCCCAGGTGGTGCTTTTACATGCATTAATCAACTTTCTCAGGTTTAACACTTTCAAACATTTCTTGAAAGAAAGCTCAGTCAATGAAATGAATATTTAAGATTTCAACTAAATTAACTTTTTTACGACTATCGATTTTTACTCTATTTTTATTAATCGATTAGTAACAACTACTTATTCATCATGTCCTTCCATAGATTGAAATGAACATCCTGAGTTTCCTCATTCTTTCCTTGGACGGATTCAGATTGGAATTGATTCATTCCATCCAACGTGATCTAAGGAAACCTTCCTTAACTTACACCGAGTCCTAGCTGATCCATCTGATCACAAGTCCACTCGTGTACTAGTCATGTAGTGTCTCCCATAAATCAGTTTTAACATTGCATATGCTAACTTATTATGAACGGCCACCATGAGATAACACTTATCTTAAGTAGAGTGCTACAAGTTTATTTCAACCCAAGCCACTCTCTGGTCCATGTCCTTTCCCTTGTCGAGGTCATCCATAAACAAGTATTGCATTGCTTCTATCCCTCCAATCCGTCTATTATTTCTAAGTAGCTAGATCGACCAACCTTTCAGTTTCAGGATCTTGCCCTTGAGAGTGTGTCTTGGCTAAGGTGTTCATCTTGGAACTTCCTTGTTCAAAAACATGATACCTCTTACCTCAACTCTCTCTTGGATCACGACATGTTCGTACCTCTTGGATCACGACATGTTCGTACCTCTTGGATCACGACATGGTCGCACCTCTTGGATCACGACATGTTCGTACCTCTTGGATCACGACATGTTCGTACCTCTTGGATCACGACATGTTCGTACCTCTTGGATCACGACATGGTCGCACCTCTTGGATCACGACATGTTCGTACCTCTTGGATCACGACATGTTCGTACCTCTTGGATCACGACATGTTCGTACCTCTTGGATCACGACATGTTCGTACCTCTTGGATCACGACATGGTCGCACCTCTTGGATCACGACATGTTCGTACCTCTTGGATCACGACATGTTCGTACCTCTTGGATCACGACATGTTCGTACCTCTTGGATCACGACATGTTCGTACCTCTTGGATCACGACATGTTCGTACCTCTTGGATCACGACATGTTCGTACCTCTTGGATCACGACATGTTCGTACCTCTTGGATCACGACATGTTCGTACCTCTTGGATCACGACATGTTCGTACCTCTTGGATCACGACATGTTCGTACCTCTTGGATCACGACATGTTCGTACCTCTTGGATCACGACATGTTCGTACCTCTTGGATCACGACATGTTCGTACCTCTTGGATCACGACATGTTCGTACCTCTTGGATCACGACATGTTCGTACCTCTTGGATCACGACATGTTCGTACCTCTTGGATCACGACATGTTCGTACCTCTTGGATCACGACATGTTCGTACCTCTTGGATCACGACATGTTCGTACCTCTTGGATCACGACATGGTCGCACCTCTTGGATCACGACATGTTCGTACCTCTTGGATCACGACATGTTCGTACCTCTTGGATCACGACATGTTCGTACCTCTTGGATCACGACATGTTCGTACCTCTTGGATCACGACATGTTCGTACCTCTTGGATCACGACATGTTCGTACCTCTTGGATCACGACATGTTCGTACCTCTTGGATCACGACATGTTCGTACCTCTTGGATCACGACATGTTCGTACCTCTTGGATCACGACATGGTCGCACCTCTTGGATCACGACATGTTCGTACCTCTTGGATCACGACATGTTCGTACCTCTTGGATCACGACATGGTCGCACCTCTTGGATCACGACATGTTCGTACCTCTTGGATCACGACATGGTCGCACCTCTTGGATCACGACATGTTCGTACCTCTTGGATCACGACATGTTCGTACCTCTTGGATCACGACATGTTCGTACCTCTTGGATCACGACATGTTCGTACCTCTTGGATCACGACATGTTCGTACCTCTTGGATCACGACATGTTCGTACCTCTTGGATCACGACATGGTCGCACCTCTTGGATCACGACATGTTCGTACCTCTTGGATCACGACATGTTCGTACCTCTTGGATCACGACATGTTCGTACCTCTTGGATCACGACATGTTCGTACCTCTTGGATCACGACATGTTCGTACCTCTTGGATCACGACATGTTCGTACCTCTTGGATCACGACATGTTCGTACCTCTTGGATCACGACATGTTCGTACCTCTTGGATCACGACATGTTCGTACCTCTTGGATCACGACATGGTCGCACCTCTTGGATCACGACATGGTCGCACCTCTTGGATCACGACATGTTCGTACCTCTTGGATCACGACATGTTCGTACCTCTTGGATCACGACATGTTCGTACCTCTTGGATCACGACATGTTCGTACCTCTTGGATCACGACATGTTCGTACCTCTTGGATCACGACATGTTCGTACCTCTTGGATCACGACATGTTCGTACCTCTTGGATCACGACATGTTCGTACCTCTTGGATCACGACATGTTCGTACCTCTTGGATCACGACATGTTCGTACCTCTTGGATCACGACATGGTCGCACCTCTTGGATCACGACATGGTCGCACCTCTTGGATCACGACATGTTCGTACCTCTTGGATCACGACATGTTCGTACCTCTTGGATCACGACATGTTCGTACCTCTTGGATCACGACATGTTCGTACCTCTTGGATCACGACATGTTCGTACCTCTTGGATCACGACATGTTCGTACCTCTTGGATCACGACATGGTCGCACCTCTTGGATCACGACATGTTCGTACCTCTTGGATCACGACATGTTCGTACCTCTTGGATCACGACATGTTCGTACCTCTTGGATCACGACATGTTCGTACCTCTTGGATCACGACATGTTCGTACCTCTTGGATCACGACATGTTCGTACCTCTTGGATCACGACATGTTCGTACCTCTTGGATCACGACATGTTCGTACCTCTTGGATCACGACATGTTCGTACCTCTTGGATCACGACATGTTCGTACCTCTTGGATCACGACATGTTCGTACCTCTTGGATCACGACATGGTCGCACCTCTTGGATCACGACATGTTCGTACCTCTTGGATCACGACATGTTCGTACCTCTTGGATCACGACATGTTCGTACCTCTTGGATCACGACATGTTCGTACCTCTTGGATCACGACATGTTCGTACCTCTTGGATCACGACATGTTCGTACCTCTTGGATCACGACATGGTCGCACCTCTTGGATCACGACATGTTCGTACCTCTTGGATCACGACATGTTCGTACCTCTTGGATCACGACATGTTCGTACCTCTTGGATCACGACATGGTCGCACCTCTTGGATCACGACATGTTCGTACCTCTTGGATCACGACATGTTCGTACCTCTTGGATCACGACATGGTCGCACCTCTTGATCACGACATGGTCGCACCTCTTGGATCACGACATGGTCGCACCTCTTGGATCACGACATGTTCGTACCTCTTGGATCACGACATGGTCGCACCTCTTGGATCACGACATGTTCGTACCTCTTGGATCACGACATGGTCGCACCTCTTGGATCACGCACCGCTCATATCCCTTGGATCACGACATGTTCGTACCTCTTGGATCACGACATGTTCGTACCTCTTGGATCACGCGACATGTTCGTACCTCTTGGATCACGACATGTTCGCATCCTTTGATCACGACATGTTCGTACCTCTTGATCACGACATGGTCGCACCTCTTGGATCACGATATGATCGTACCCCTTGGATCACAATACACTTGCATCCCTTGAGTCACGATACATTCGCATCCCCTGGTAACTCGCACCCTTTGATCACTCGTGCCTCTTGGTCCGGATGCACCTTCTAGTCTATGGTACCTTTGGGTCTAGTAACTCTTCGGCTACTGGCACCCTTTGGACTCATGACTCTTGGTAGCACGTGACCTTTGGCAACTTGTACCCTTTGGTAACTCGTAACTCTTTGGCTACTCGTACCCTTTGGTAACTCGTAACTCTTCGGCTACTCGTACCCTTTGGTAACTCGTAACTCTTCGGCTACTCGTACCCTTTGGTAACTCGTAACTCTTCGGCTACTCGTACCCTTTGGTAACTCGGGATCCTTGGTGACTAGTACCACTTCGATCCAACCATCACACCACCACGTCCATTCCCAGAGAAGGAAGAAAAGAGAATGCCTGGAAACAGACTAGAGAGAAACGGATGTAACCATTGAACCGATCGGACCATAGACTCGACCGTTGGGGCCGACGGTCTAGGTTGATGGATCGCTGGTCCACCACTCACATTGGAACCTTGATCAGGGTTCTCCACGTGCTTCCCCCTTGCCAGATCATCCCATTCCTGGCCGGAGTTTCCCTTCCCAAACGATCAGACTCGCCGGAAACCACCGCAGACCACCACAAACGGCCTTGCTCTTGACCGGAAACTCTCTCTCTTTCTCTCACGGTTTTTCTCTCTGGAAATGAGAAATAACTGAATGATTTGAGCCATGGTCGTGGTCCCCTTTATATAGGAAACCAAGAGCCACCTGCAAGGGACACATCCTTTCCTTGCATCCATTTGGGACATATCTTGGCCATTGATTATAACCAACGGACCAGATTGTACCCATTCGCCATAGAAGGTTCCAGACCCATCTAGGCACGTCCAACACTAGCCCAGGCCTGATTACCAAGCCCATGACTTGCCCACAAGAGCCCAATGGCTCATAGGCCACATGACCGGACCAACCGGCCCGCCACCGGCCCGGACCCGGACCACTGACCCGAGACCCGAACACTCCGTCTAGCTGAGATGAGCTGACTACCAGCTGACCCAGCTGACTGAGCTAGAAGCTCAGCTAGTTGAGCTGACATAGTTTAGACCGAGCTAGAGTGGACTTGACTGAGCTTCGCTCAGCTTGGTCGAGCTACCCACCTACTGGCCCAGCTATCGCTTTTACTCATCTAGCTTCTTTAACTTGTCACAATCCATGTGACCAAGTTCTTTGGTCATTGTACCAACCAAGACTAGATATCCATGATCATTACCACCATTTCCATCATCATGCCTTGTTCACAATCAATTCTCATGATCTGAACCAAGACGTTCACGCTTCTATTGAAACGCCTAGGCCCTATGTCAAGTTCCGGACGGGCGTGACAAGTCTCCCCACTTGTGATGGATTCGCCCTCGAATCCAGTGGTGAGTAGATCTTGTGCCTTGACAATTGGTGCCAACCAACATAATCTTTTCGAACATAGAACATGCCTGGTTGGTTCTTAACAACCCAAACGAACTTTCCAATGATCCAATCTCCTTGACCATTGTTTTGCAAGTCTCCCCACTTGATAGGGATTTGACCAAAATCCTATCAAGTGGTCCATTATGGTTTTCGCTATGACACCCTTACTTGGCTACTGTGACCATAGTCGAGGGTCCATCAAGTACACAAACCAGTGATACTTGTAATCAGATCCAAAGACATGTCTTGTGTCACGGCCCAACCTTTACAGATTGCAGTCCTCGTAGGCACCGTGTCTATGTCTCGCTTTGAATATCATCTGCTTTAGACTTTATTCTTTCTCGATCATAGCCAAAGACTAGATCATTTCCAGTCCCTAGGAACATGCTGCATACTCGAGCCTTAGTAGACTGGACCAATCCCCAAGTCACTCGATGTACCAGTCAAGTCCTAGCACACTTGTTCCAATCTCTAGGATGCTCGCCCTATAACGAGTCCTAATAGATTGTTACGATTCTTTGTCCTTTATGGACAATAAGGTTCATGATCCCAGTAACAACGCATCGGATCAATCCTTAGACCGACCACAACCTTTCACAGCTTGGTCATAATGCGATCTTAGTCCCCACTAGACTAAACCGCCAGATATTTGACTTCGGTCCATCATCGACTTTGTCATAATTTGATCCTCGCCTTATGGACTTGATCAAATAGAAATCCCAACCTTAGGTCAATCTCCGACTTGGTTGTATCTGCGACCATGGTCCCTCTCGACGTATCGACTTCGCTCGCCATATTGGCAAGAGCCATCGATACGACTTTTGAACAACACAATGTCCAAAATGGACTTTCGGACAAAGAATGTCCAAACAGAACGTAAAGCCACCATCCTTCCTTTCCACAAAGAGGACTGGTGCTTGATCTGGACTCTTGGACAGAGAGCTGTCCCGGTTCCAGTTCAATCATGAATGGATCCGACCTATCGGGGAACACCCTGTAGCGAATCTAAACACATCCCGAACTCAGACACCAACGAGTCCTCGACAGAATGCATGCATCCCTTGGATCAACAGAATGCATGCATCCCTGGATCGATTGCAATGCATGCATCCCTTGGATCGACAGAATGCATGCATCCCTTGGATCGACAGAATGCATGCATCCCTTGGATCACCGTAATTGCCGCTCCCATAGTGGTGATTGTGGCGAAGGGCTTCACAACCGTCTTAGCATCCGCTCGCACGGACCGCCGATACCACTACTTTCGGTGAGCCGGACTCGATTCGACTTTGGTACTGGATCGGTCGACCCCATCCCTCCAATTGCACACAACCCTTGTGACAATCGAGAGTGGCCCGATACTTTCCCAACCAGTCCATGCCTAGGATCACTTCGCGATTCTCAGAGGCGCAGAACCATCAGATCTACAGCAGATTTCTCTCTGGATCGCCACGGGATATTCTTTATGAGCCCTAGTGAGTGCATGACTTGCCCTCCGGCTGCCCTCACTAGTCTCGAATTATCCCCGATTCCGCAGAACAAACCCTTCCACCAGATCCGACTCACAAACCGTGTAGCCTCTCGTGGTCGAAAAGCACGTGTGTTTCCACACCACCAATCATGAGGGTACCTATAAGATATGAACTCGTTCGAGTAAGCTAACCCTGGTTCATCTCTGGACTTGATTGCATACCGAACCTGGTCCATCCTCTAGGTCACTCGCCACACTGGTCGAGCCCTCATCCGACCCATATGGATCCTTAAGGAGTAATGCTTATCTTTGTTAAGTCCTGGTAGAATCATGCAAATCCCTGCTTAACGGGCTTTAGCGGATTGCCTTGTTCCCAGACCACTCAATCATAAACATAGCCTACCTTAGATTGATTCACAACTTCTTGTTGTAATCACATACCACCGCTCATAGAAAATACTCGTTCCTGACCATACCACCAAGAACGCCCATAACATCCCTTATGGCATTGCCAATAACTTTAATACTTCCACTTCCAGTTCGTACCTTGATGAGCAGGATCTCGGTTTGATCTCACATTTGGAAAACGCCCCATACCATTTTCCAAAGTGTAACACTTCTGTGAACGCCCCATACCGCTCACAAGAGCGTTGTAATATACTTCAATCCCCATCATACTAAGATACTTAACATCATGTCCTTCCATAGATTGAAATGAACATCCTGAGTTTCCTCATTCTTTCCTTGGACGGATTCAGATTGGAATTGATTCATTCCATCCAACGTGATCTAAGGAAACCTTCCTTAACTTACACCGAGTCCTAGCTGATCCATCGATCACAAGTCCACTCGTACTAGTCATGTAGTGTCTCCCATAAATCAGTTTTAACATTGCATATGCTAACTTATTATGAACGGCCACCATGAGATAACACTTATCTTCAGTAGAGTGCTACAAGTTTATTTCAACCCAAGCCACTCTCTGGTCCATGTCCTTTCCCTTGTCGAGGTCATCCATAAACAAGTATTGCATTGCTTCTATCCCTCCAATCCGTCTATTATTTCTAAGTAGCTAGATCGACCAACCTTTCAGTTTCAGGATCTTGCCCTTGGAGAGTGTGTCTTGGCTAAGCAGGTTCATCTTGGAACTTCCTTGTTCAAAAGCATGATACCTCTTACCTCAACTCTCTCGCTCACCCCAACAAAGATTTCATAGTCGTCTTAGTCCTCGAAGAATTTCGGTTTGGAACATCTTTGAGCATTGTCCATAACAGGATCAACTCCGCCTGATACCAACTTGTAAGACCGATCCCGCCGACTAGGCCGCGGTCGAATACTTACGTCGCTCAGTCCTCTCCCTGACCGAACCTCTGAATTTTTCGCCCTTTAATTATAATATCGCTCATAGGCGAGGGCTAACTTAGACCTTAGCTAAAGACTTTCTTAGTCATTCATAGCTTAGATCCTTTCAATAGATAATGCGGAATATTCTCTAACTAACCATTGGTCTAAAACCAATCTAACACTTGTCTGGTCGAATCACCTCAGCCTTGATTGGTTCTCTCAACTACCAATTAGCTTAAAGGTCGATCCTAAGCCCAAACCAAGTCATACGAATCCGAGGTTCCATTCCTCTAAACCATTCTATCTAGATCTATGCAAGAATTGCTAGATCTTACCTTTGCCACATCCACGAGCTTGTTAGCTCATTGGTCCTCCATTGACTCGAACTACACTTGCTTGTCTCTTGGATCACGACATGTTCGTACCTCTTGGATCACGACATGTTCGTACCTCTTGGATCACGACATGGTCGCACCTCTTGGATCACGACATGTTCGTACCTCTTGGATCACGACATGTTCGTACCTCTTGGATCACGACATGGTCGCACCTCTTGGATCACGACATGTTCGTACCTCTTGGATCACGACATGTTCGTACCTCTTGGATCACGACATGTTCGTACCTCTTGGATCACGACATGTTCGTACCTCTTGGATCACGACATGTTCGTACCTCTTGGATCACGACATGTTCGTACCTCTTGGATCACGACATGTTCGTACCTCTTGGATCACGACATGTTCGTACCTCTTGGATCACGACATGTTCGTACCTCTTGGATCACGACATGTTCGTACCTCTTGGATCACGACATGTTCGTACCTCTTGGATCACGACATGGTCGCACCTCTTGGATCACGACATGTTCGTACCTCTTGGATCACGACATGTTCGTACCTCTTGGATCACGACATGTTCGTACCTCTTGGATCACGACATGTTCGTACCTCTTGGATCACGACATGGTCGCACCTCTTGGATCACGACATGGTCGCACCTCTTGGATCACGACATGTTCGCACCTTTGATCACTGTGCCTCTTGGTCCGATGCACCTTCTAGTCTATGGTACCTTTGGATCACGACATGGTCGCACCTCTTGGATCACGACATGGTCGCACCTCTTGGATCACGACATGTTCGTACCTCTTGGATCACGACATGTTCGTACCTCTTGGATCACGACATGGTCGCACCTCTTGGATCACGACATGGTCGCACCTCTTGGATCACGACATGTTCGTACCTCTTGGATCACGACATGTTCGTACCTCTTGGATCACGACATGTTCGTACCTCTTGGATCACGACATGTTCGTACCTCTTGGATCACGACATGGTCGCACCTCTTGGATCACGACATGTTCGTACCTCTTGGATCACGACATGGTCGCACCTCTTGGATCACGACATGGTCGCACCTCTTGGATCACGACATGTTCGTACCTCTTGGATCACGACATGTTCGTACCTCTTGGATCACGACATGGTCGCACCTCTTGGATCACGACATGTTCGTACCTCTTGGATCACGACATGTTCGTACCTCTTGGATCACGACATGTTCGTACCTCTTGGATCACGACATGTTCGTACCTCTTGGATCACGACATGTTCGTACCTCTTGGATCACGACATGTTCGTACCTCTTGGATCACGACATGGTCGCACCTCTTGGATCACGACATGGTCGCACCTCTTGGATCACGACATGTTCGTACCTCTTGGATCACGACATGTTCGTACCTCTTGGATCACGACATGTTCGCACCTTTGATCACTGTGCCTCTTGGTCCGATGCACCTTCTAGTCTATGGTACCTTTGGATCACGACATGGTCGCACCTCTTGGATCACGACATGGTCGCACCTCTTGGATCACGACATGTTCGTACCTCTTGGATCACGACATGGTCGCACCTCTTGGATCACGACATGGTCGCACCTCTTGGATCACGACATGGTCGCACCTCTTGGATCACGCACCGCTCATATCCCTTGGATCATGATACGTTCGTACCTCTTGGATCACGACACGTTCGTACCTCTTGGATCACGACATGTTCGTACCTCTTGGATCACGACATGTTCGTACCTTTGGATCACGACATGTTCGTACCTCTTGGATCACGACATGGTCGCACCTCTTGGATCACGATATGATCGCACCCTTGGATCACAATACACTTGCATCCCTTGAGTCACGATACATTCGCATCCCCTGGTAACTCGCACCTTTGATCACTGTGCCTCTTGGTCCGGATGCACCTTCTAGTCTATGGTACCTTTGGGTCAGTAACTCTTCGCTACTGGCACCCTTTGGACTCATGACTCTTGGTAGCACGTGACCTTTGGCAACTTGTACCCTTTGGTAACTCGTAACTCTTTGGCTACTGCACCCTTTGGTAACTCGTAACTCTTCGCTACTGCACTTTGGTAACTCGTAACTCTTCGCTACTGCACTTTGGTAACTCGTAACTCTTTGGCTACTGCACTTTGGTAACTCGTAACTCTTCTGCTACTGCACTTTGGTAACTCGGGATCCTTGGTGACTAGTACCACTTCGATCCAACCATCACACCACCACGCCCATTCCCGAGAAGGAAGAAAAGAGAATGCCTGGAAACAGACTAGAGAGAAACGGATGTAACCATTGAACCGATCGGACCATAGACTTCGACCGTTGGGGCCGACGGTCTAGGTTGATGGATCGCTGGTCCACCACTCACATTGGAACCTTGATCAGGGTTCTCCACGTGCTTCCCCTTGCCAGATCATCCCATTCCTGGCCGGAGTTTCTTCCCAAACGATCGACTCGCCGGAAACCACCGCACCACCACAAACGGCCTTGCTCTTGACCGAAACTCTCTCTTTCTCTCACGGTTTTCTCTGGAAATGAGAAATAACTGAATGATTTGAGCCATGGTCGTGGTCCCTTTATATAGGAAACCAAGAGCCACCCGCAAGGGACACATCCTTTCCTTGCATCCATTTGGGACATATCTTGGCCATTGATTATAACCAACGGACCAGATTGTACCCATTCGCCATAGAAGGTTCCAGACCCATCTAGGCACGTCCAACACTAGCCCAGGCCTGATTACCAAGCCCATGACTTGCCCACAAGAGCCCAATGGCTCATAGGCCACATGACCGACCAACCGCCCGCCACCGCCCGACCCGACCACTGACCCGAGACCAACACTCGCCTAGCTGAGATGAGCTGACTACCAGCTGACCCAGCTGACTGAGCTAGAAGCTCAGCTAGTTGAGCTGACATAGTTTAGACCGAGCTAGAGTGGACTGACTGAGCTTCGCTCAGCTTGGTCGAGCTACCCACCTACTGGCCCAGCTATCGTTTTACTCATCTAGCTTCTTTAACTTGTCACAATCCATGTGACCAAGTTCTTTGGTCATTGTACCAACCAAGACTAGATATCCATGATCATTACCGACCATTTCCATCATCATGCCTTGTTCACAATCAATTCTCATGATCTGAACCAAGACGTTCACGTTTCTATTGAAACGTCTAGGCCCTATGTCAAGTTCCCGGGACGGGGGCGTGACAAGTCTCCCCCACTTGTGATGGATTCGTCCTCGAATCCAGTGGTGAGTAGATCTTGTGCCTTGACAATTGGTGCCAACCGAACATAATCTTTTCAGAACATAGAACATGCCTGGTTGGTTCTTAACAACCCAAACGAACTTTCCAATGATCCAATCTCCTTGACCATTGTTTTGCAAGTCTCCCCCACTTGATAGGGATTTGACCAAAAATCCTATCAAGTGGTCCATTATGGTTTTCGCTTATGACACCCTTACTTGGCTACTGTGACCATAGTCGAGGGTCCATCAAGTACACAAACCAGTGATACTTGTAATCAGATCCAAAGACATGTCTTGTGTCACTGGCCCAACCTTTACAGATTGCAGTCCTCGTAGGCACCAGGTCTATGTCTCGTTTTGAATATCATCGCTTTAGACTTTATTCTTTCTCGATCATAGCCAAAGACTAGATCATTTCCAGTCCCTAGGAACATGCTGCATACTGAGCCTTAGTAGACTGGACCAATCCCCAAGTCACTCGATGTACCAGTCAAGTCCTAGCACTTGTTCCAATCTCTAGGATGCTCGCCCTATAACGAGTCCTAATAGATTGTTACGATTCTTTTGTCCTTTATGGACAATAAGGTTCATGATCCCAGTAACAACGCATGGATCAATCCTTAGACCGACCACAACCTTTCACAGCTTGGTCATAATGCGATCTTAGTCCCCACTAGACTAAACCGCGGATATTTGACTTCGGTCCATCATCGACTTTGTCATAATTTGATCCTCGCCTTATGGACTTGATCAAATAGAAATCCCAACCTTAGGTCAATCTCCGACTTGGTTGTACTGCGACCATGGTCCCTCGACGTAATTTTACTTCGCCATATTGGCAAGAGCCATCGATACGACTTTTGAACAACACAATGTCCAAAATGGACTTTCGGACAACGAATGTCCAAACAGAACGTAAAGCCACCATCCTTCCTTTCCACAAAGAGGACTGGTGCTTGATCTGGACTCTTGGACGGTAGAGCTGTCCCGGTTCCAGTTCAATCATGAATGGATCCGACCTATCGTGGGGAACACCTGTAGCGAGCGAAACACATCCGGGAACTCAGACACCAACGAGTCCTCGGGACAACGCATGCATCCCTTGGATCAACAATGCATGCATCCCTTGGATCGAGACGAACGCATGCATCCTTGGATCGACAGAATGCATGCATCCCTTGGATCGACAGAATGCATGCATCCCTTGGATCAACGTAATTGCAGCTCCATAGTGGTGATTGTGGCGAAGGGCTTCACAACCTGTCTTAGCATCCGCTCGCACGGACTGCGATACCACTACTACGGTGAGCGGACTCAGATTCGACTTTGGTACTGGATCGGTCGACCCCATCCCTCCAATTGCACACAACCCTTGTGACAATCGAGTGGCCCGATACTTTCCCAACCAGTCCATGCCTAGGATCACCGTGATTCTCAGAAGCGCAGAACGATCAGATCTACAGTGATTTCTCTCTGGATCGTCACGGGATATTCTTTATGAGCCCTAGTGAGTGCATGACTTGCCCTCCGGCTGCCCTCACTAGTCTCGAATTATCCCCGATTCCGCAGAACAAACCCTTTCCGACCAGATCCGGACTCACAAAGCGTGTGTAGCCTCGTGTCGAAAAGCACGTGTGTTTCCACACCACCAATCATGAGGGTACCTATAAGATATGAACTCGTTCGGTAAGCTAACCCTGGTTCATCTCTGGACTTGATTGCATACCGAACCTGGTCCATCCTCTAGGTCACTCGCCACACTGGTCGAGCCCTCATCCGACCCATATGGATCCTAAGGAGTAATGCTTATCTTTGTTAAGTCCTGGTAGAATCATGCAAATCCCTAAGCGAACGGGCTTTAGCGGATTGCCTTGTTCCCCAGACCACTCAATCATAAACATAGCCTACCTTAGATTGATTCACAACTTCTTGTTGTAATCACATACCACTGGCTCATAGAAAATACTTCGGTTCCTGACCATACCACCAAGAACGTCCATAACATCCCTTATGGCATTGCCAATAACTTTAATACTTCCACTTCCAGTTCGTACCTTGATGAGCAGGATCTCGGTTTGATCTCACATTTGGAAAACGCCCCATACCATTTTCCAAAGTGTAACACTTCTGTGAACGTCCCATACCGTTCACAAGAGCGTTTGTAATATACTTCAATCCCCATCATACTAAGATACTTAACATCATGTCCTTCCATAGATTGAAATGAACATCCTGAGTTTCCTCATTCTTTCCTTGGACGGATTCAGATTGGAATTGATTCATTCCATCCAACGTGATCTAAGGAAACCTTCCTTAACTTACACCGAGTCCTAGCTGATCCATCGATCACAAGTCCACTGTGTACTAGTCATGTAGTGTCTCCCATAAATCAGTTTTAACATTGCATATGCTAACTTATTATGAACGGCCACCATGAGATAACACTTATCTTAAGTAGAGTGCTACAAGTTTATTTCAACCCAAGCCACTCTCTGGTCCATGTCCTTTCCTTGTCGAGGTCATCCATAAACAAGTATTGCATTGCTTCTATCCCTCCAATCCGCCTATTATTTCTAAGTAGCTAGATCGACCAACCTTTCAGTTTCGGATCTTGCCCTTGGAGATGTGTCTTGGCTAAGCAGGTTCATCTTGGAACTTCCTTGTTCAAAACATGATACCTCTTACCTCAACTCTCTCTTGGCTCACCCCAACAAAGGTTTCATAGTCGTCTTAGTCCTCGGAAAGAATTTCGGTTTGGAACATCTTTGAGCATTGTCCATAACAGGATCAACTCCGCTCTGATACCAACTTGTAAGACCCGATCCCGGCCGACTAGGCCGCGGTCGAATACTTACGCCGCCAGTCCTCTCCCTGACCGAACCTCTGAATTTTTCGCCCTTTAATTATAATATCGCTCATAGGCGAGGGCTAACTTAGACCTTAGCTAAAGACTTTCTTAGTCATTCATAGCTTAGATCCTTTCAATAGATACGCAGCGGAATATTCTCTAACTAACCATTGGTCTAAAACCAATCTAACACTTGTCTGGTCGAATCACCTCAGCCTTGATTGGTTCTCTCAACTACCAATTAGCTTAAAGGTCGATCCTAAGCCCAAACCAAGTCATACGAATCCGAGGTTCCATTCCTCTAAACCATTCTATCTAGATCTATGCAAGAATTGCTAGATCTTACCTTTGCCACATCCACGGAGCTTGTTAGCTCATTGGTCCTCCATTGACTCGAACTACACTTGCTTGTCTATAGGACCACGATCACCTAATGACTTATTTAAGGTCCTTATCTTGATTCCTGCATTAAACAGCTCCCTATGTACTTAGTCATTCAACCAACCATCCCCACAGACGTAAGTAACCTTTGAGAAGTCTTCAGACGGATAAAAGATGGGCATTTGGCTTTTGACAGCTCATGCACAATCCGACATCCTTTTTGCCTTTTAGGCAATAGTACCAAGTCCATACTATGGACTAAGAATGCCCATCAGATCCTTAGTCAATCAACCAACCATCCTCACATGACTTAGAACTGATGAGTCTTCATCTTGCCTGACCGGCCTTGGGACATTAACCCGGACAACAGACATGTTCGTACCTCTTGGATCACGACATGTTCGTACCTCTTGGATCACGACATGTTCGTACCTCTTGGATCACGACATGTTCGTACCTCTTGGATCACGACATGTTCGTACCTCTTGGATCACGACATGTTCGTACCTCTTGGATCACGACATGTTCGTACCTCTTGGATCACGACATGTTCGTACCTCTTGGATCACGACATGTTCGTACCTCTTGGATCACGACATGTTCGTACCTCTTGGATCACGACATGTTCGTACCTCTTGGATCACGACATGTTCGTACCTCTTGGATCACGACATGTTCGTACCTCTTGGATCACGACATGTTCGTACCTCTTGGATCACGACATGTTCGTACCTCTTGGATCACGACATGTTCGTACCTCTTGGATCACGACATGTTCGTACCTCTTGGATCACGACATGTTCGTACCTCTTGGATCACGACATGTTCGTACCTCTTGGATCACGACATGTTCGTACCTCTTGGATCACGACATGTTCGTACCTCTTGGATCACGACATGTTCGTACCTCTTGGATCACGACATGTTCGTACCTCTTGGATCACGACATGTTCGTACCTCTTGGATCACGACATGTTCGTACCTCTTGGATCACGACATGTTCGTACCTCTTGGATCACGACATGTTCGTACCTCTTGGATCACGACATGTTCGTACCTCTTGGATCACGACATGTTCGTACCTCTTGGATCACGACATGTTCGTACCTCTTGGATCACGACATGTTCGTACCTCTTGGATCACGACATGTTCGTACCTCTTGGATCACGACATGTTCGTACCTCTTGGATCACGACATGTTCGTACCTCTTGGATCACGACATGTTCGTACCTCTTGGATCACGACATGTTCGTACCTCTTGGATCACGACATGTTCGTACCTCTTGGATCACGACATGTTCGTACCTCTTGGATCACGACATGTTCGTACCTCTTGGATCACGACATGTTCGTACCTCTTGGATCACGACATGTTCGTACCTCTTGGATCACGACATGTTCGTACCTCTTGGATCACGACATGTTCGTACCTCTTGGATCACGACATGTTCGTACCTCTTGGATCACGACATGTTCGTACCTCTTGGATCACGACATGTTCGTACCTCTTGGATCACGACATGTTCGTACCTCTTGGATCACGACATGTTCGTACCTCTTGGATCACGACATGTTCGTACCTCTTGGATCACGACATGTTCGTACCTCTTGGATCACGACATGTTCGTACCTCTTGGATCACGACATGTTCGTACCTCTTGGATCACGACATGTTCGTACCTCTTGGATCACGACATGTTCGTACCTCTTGGATCACGACATGTTCGTACCTCTTGGATCACGACATGTTCGTACCTCTTGGATCACGACATGTTCGTACCTCTTGGATCACGACATGTTCGTACCTCTTGGATCACGACATGTTCGTACCTCTTGGATCACGACATGTTCGTACCTCTTGGATCACGACATGTTCGTACCTCTTGGATCACGACATGTTCGTACCTCTTGGATCACGACATGTTCGTACCTCTTGGATCACGACATGTTCGTACCTCTTGGATCACGACATGTTCGTACCTCTTGGATCACGACATGTTCGTACCTCTTGGATCACGACATGTTCGTACCTCTTGGATCACGACATGTTCGTACCTCTTGGATCACGACATGTTCGTACCTCTTGGATCACGACATGTTCGTACCTCTTGGATCACGACATGTTCGTACCTCTTGGATCACGACATGTTCGTACCTCTTGGATCACGACATGTTCGTACCTCTTGGATCACGACATGTTCGTACCTCTTGGATCACGACATGTTCGTACCTCTTGGATCACGACATGTTCGTACCTCTTGGATCACGACATGTTCGTACCTCTTGGATCACGACATGTTCGTACCTCTTGGATCACGACATGTTCGTACCTCTTGGATCACGACATGTTCGTACCTCTTGGATCACGACATGTTCGTACCTCTTGGATCACGATATGATCGCACCCTTGGATCACAATACACTTGCATCCCTTGAGTCACGATACATTCGCATCCCCGGTAACTTCGCACCCTTTGATCACTCGTGCCTCTTGGTCCGGATGCACCTTCAGTCTATGGTACCTTTGGGTCAGTAACTCTTGACTACTGGCACCCTTTGGACTCATGACTCTTGGTAGACGTGACCTTTGGCAACTTGTACCCTTTGGTAACTCGTAACTCTTTGGCTACTCATACCCTTTGGTAACTCGTAACTCTTCGGCTACTCGTACCCTTTGGTAACTCGTAACTCTTCGGCTACTCGTACCCTTTGGTAACTCGTAACTCTTCGCTACTGCACTTTGGTAACTCGGGATCCTTGGTGACTAGTACCACCGATCCAACCATCACACCACCACGTCCATTCCCGAGAAGGAAGAAAGAGAATGCCTGGAAACAGACTAGAGAGAAACGGATGTAACCATTGAACCGATCGGACCATAGACTCGACCGTTGGGGCCGACGGTCTAGGTTGATGGATCGCTGGTCCACCACTCACATTGGAACCTTGATCAGGGTTCTCCACGTGCTTCCCCCTTGCCAGATCATCCCATTCCTGGCCGGAGTTTCCCTTCCCAAACGATCAGACTCGCCGGAAACCACCGCAGACCACCACAAACGGCCTTGCTCTTGACCGGAAACTCTCTCTCTTTCTCTCACGGTTTTTCTCTCTGGAAATGAGAAATAACTGAATGATTTGAGCCATGGTCGTGGTCCCCTTTATATAGGAAACCAAGAGCCACCTGCAAGGGACACATCCTTTCCTTGCATCCATTTGGGACATATCTTGGCCATTGATTATAACCAACGGACCAGATTGTACCCATTCGCCATAGAAGGTTCCAGACCCATCTAGGCACGTCCAACACTAGCCCAGGCCTGATTACCAAGCCCATGACTTGCCCACAAGAGCCCAATGGCTCATAGGCCACATGACCGGACCAACCGGCCCGCCACCGCCCGACCCGACCACTGACCCGAGACCCGAACACTCCGTCTAGCTGAGATGAGCTGACTACCAGCTGACCCAGCTGACTGAGCTAGAAGCTCAGCTAGTTGAGCTGACATAGTTTAGACCGAGCTAGAGTGGACTTGACTGAGCTTCGTTCAGCTTGGTCGAGCTACCCACCTACTTCGTCCAGCTATCGTTTTACTCATCTAGCTTCTTTAACTTGTCACAATCCATGTGACCAAGTTCTTTGGTCATTGTACCAACCAAGACTAGATATCCATGATCATTACCGACCATTTCCATCATCATGCCTTGTTCACAATCAATTCTCATGATCTGAACCAAGACGTTCACGTTTCTATTGAAACGTCTAGGCCCTATGTCAAGTTCCCGGGACGGGGGCGTGACAAGTCTCCCCCACTTGTGATGGATTCGTCCTCGAATCCAGTGGTGAGTAGATCTTGTGCCTTGACAATTGGTGCCAACCGAACATAATCTTTTCAGAACATAGAACATGCCTGGTTGGTTCTTAACAACCCAAACGAACTTTCCAATGATCCAATCTCCTTGACCATTGTTTTGCAAGTCTCCCCCACTTGATAGGGATTTGACCAAAAATCCTATCAAGTGGTCCATTATGGTTTTCGCTTATGACACCCTTACTTGGCTACTGTGACCATAGTCGAGGGTCCATCAAGTACACAAACCAGTGATACTTGTAATCAGATCCAAAGACATGTCTTGTGTCACTGGCCCAACCTTTACAGATTGCAGTCCTCGTAGGCACCAGGTCTATGTCTCTGTTTTGAATATCATCTGCTTTAGACTTTATTCTTTCTCTGATCATAGCCAAAGACTAGATCATTTCCAGTCCCTAGGAACATGCTGCATACTCGAGCCTTAGTAGACTGGACCAATCCCCAAGTCACTCGATGTACCAGTCAAGTCCTAGCACACTTGTTCCAATCTCTAGGATGCTCGTCCTATAACGAGTCCTAATAGATTGTTACGATTCTTTTGTCCTTTATGGACAATAAGGTTCATGATCCCAGTAACAACGTACTGGATCAATCCTTAGACCGACCACAACCTTTCACAGCTTGGTCATAATGCGATCTTAGTCCCCACTAGACTAAACCGCCAGATATTTGACTTCGGTCCATCACTGGACTTTGTCATAATTTGATCCTCGCCTTATGGACTTGATCAAATAGAAATCCCAACCTTAGGTCAATCTCCGACTTGGTTGTACTGCGACCATGGTCCCTCCTCGACGGTACCGCTCGCCATATTGGCAAGAGCCATCGATCTGAACTTTTGAACAACACAATGTCCAAAATGGACTTTCGGACAACGAATGTCCAAACAGAACGTAAAGCCACCATCCTTCCTTTCCACAAAGAGGACTGGTGCTTGATACGGACTCTTGGACAAGAGAGCTGTCCCGGTTCCAGTTCAATCATGAATGGATCCGACCTATCGGGGAACACCTGTAGCGAGCGAAACACATCCGGAACTCAGACACCAACGAGTCCTCGACAAGCATGCATCCCTTGGATCAACAGAATGCATGCATCCCTTGGATCGACAACGCATGCATCCCTTGGATCGACAACGCATGCATCCCTTGGATCGACAACGCATGCATCCCTTGGATCAACGAAATTGCAGCTCCATAGTGGTGATTGTGGCGAAGGGCTTCACAACCTCGTCTTAGCATCCGCTCGCACGGACTGCTGATACCACTACTTCGGTGAGCGGACTCAGATTCGACTTTGGTACTGGATCGGTCGACCCCATCCCTCCAATTGCACACAACCCTTGTGACAATCGAGTGGCCCGATACTTTCCCAACCAGTCCATGCCTAGGATCACCGTGATTCTCAGAAGCAGAATCCATCGATCCAGTGCAGATTTCTCTCTGGATCGCCACCGGATATTCTTTATGAGCCCTAGTGAGTGCATGACTTGCCCTCCGGCTGCCCTCACTAGTCTCATTATCCCCGATTCCGCATGAACAAACCCTTTCCGACCAGATCCGGACTCACAAAGCGTGTGTAGCCTCGTGTCGAAAAGCACGTGTGTTTCCACACCACCAATCATGAGGGTACCTATAAGATATGAACTCGTTCGAGTAAGCTAACCCTGGTTCATCTCTGGACTTGATTGCATACCGAACCTGGTCCATCCTCTAGGTCACTCGCCACACTGGTCGAGCCCTCATCCGACCCATATGGATCCTTAAGGAGTAATGCTTATCTTTGTTAAGTCCTGGTAGAATCATGCAAATCCCTAAGCGAACGGGCTTTAGCGGATTGCCTTGTTCCCCAGACCACTCAATCATAAACATAGCCTACCTTAGATTGATTCACAACTTCTTGTTGTAATCACATACCACTGGCTCATAGAAAATACTTCGGTTCCTGACCATACCACCAAGAACGTCCATAACATCCCTTATGGCATTGCCAATAACTTTAATACTTCCACTTCCAGTTCGTACCTTGATGAGCAGGATCTCGGTTTGATCTCACATTTGGAAAACGTCCCATACCATTTTCCAAAGTGTAACACTTCTGTGAACGTCCCATACCGTTCACAAGAGCGTTTGTAATATACTTCAATCCCCATCATACTAAGATACTTAACATCATGTCCTTCCATAGATTGAAATGAACATCCTGAGTTTCCTCATTCTTTCCTTGGACGGATTCAGATTGGAATTGATTCATTCCATCCAACGTGATCTAAGGAAACCTTCCTTAACTTACACCGAGTCCTAGCTGATCCATCTGATCACAAGTCCACTCGTGTACTAGTCATGTAGTGTCTCCCATAAATCAGTTTTAACATTGCATATGCTAACTTATTATGAACGGCCACCATGAGATAACACTTATCTTCAGTAGAGTGCTACAAGTTTATTTCAACCCAAGCCACTCTCTGGTCCATGTCCTTTCCCTTGTCGAGGTCATCCATAAACAAGTATTGCATTGCTTCTATCCCTCCAATCCGTCTATTATTTCTAAGTAGCTAGATCGACCAACCTTTCAGTTTCAGGATCTTGCCCTTGGAGAGTGTGTCTTGGCTAAGCAGGTTCATCTTGGAACTTCCTTGTTCAAAAGCATGATACCTCTTACCTCAACTCTCTCTTGGCTCACCCCAACAAAGATTTCATAGTCGTCTTAGTCCTCAGAAAGAATTTCGGTTTGGAACATCTTTGAGCATTGTCCATAACAGGATCAACTCCGCTCTGATACCAACTTGTAAGACCCGATCCCGGCCGACTAGGCCGCGGTCGAATACTTACGTCGCTCAGTCCTCTCCCTGACCGAACCTCTGAATTTTTCGCCCTTTAATTATAATATCGCTCATAGGCGAGGGCTAACTTAGACCTTAGCTAAAGACTTTCTTAGTCATTCATAGCTTAGATCCTTTCAATAGATGCATGGCGGAATATTCTCTAACTAACCATTGGTCTAAAACCAATCTAACACTTGTCTGGTCGAATCACCTCAGCCTTGATTGGTTCTCTCAACTACCAATTAGCTTAAAGGTCGATCCTAAGCCCAAACCAAGTCATACGAATCCGAGGTTCCATTCCTCTAAACCATTCTATCTAGATCTATGCAAGAATTGCTAGATCTTACCTTTGCCACATCCACGGAGCTTGTTAGCTCATTGGTCCTCCATTGACTCGAACTACACTTGCTTGTCTATAGGACCACGATCACCTAATGACTTATTTAAGGTCCTTATCTTGATTCCTGCATTAAACAGCTCCCCTATGTACTTAGTCATTCAACCAACCATCCCCACAGACGTAAGTAACCTTTGAGAAGTCTTCAGACGGATAAAAGATGGGCATTTGGCTTTTGACAGCTCATGCACAATCCGACATCCTTTTTGCCTTTTAGGCAATAGTACCAAGTCCATACTATGGACTAAGAATGCCCATCAGATCCTTAGTCAATCAACCAACCATCCTCACATGACTTAGAACTGATGAGTCTTCATCTTGCCTGACCGGCCTTGGGACATTAACCCAGACAACAGATATGTCTTGTTCTTTCCAACCGATGCATTCTTAATCAGGTTAGTTTCGACACCTCAAACCATCATCTATGATTCAGGTCGTCCATACTCAACCATGATCACACAATACACGGCCTTCCTTGAACAATCACACCTAGGCTTAGTATCTATGGATCACGACATGTTCGTACCTCTTGGATCACGACATGTTCGTACCTCTTGGATCACGACATGTTCGTACCTCTTGGATCACGACATGTTCGTACCTCTTGGATCACGACATGTTCGTACCTCTTGGATCACGACATGTTCGTACCTCTTGGATCACGACATGTTCGTACCTCTTGGATCACGACATGTTCGTACCTCTTGGATCACGACATGTTCGTACCTCTTGGATCACGACATGTTCGTACCTCTTGGATCACGACATGTTCGTACCTCTTGGATCACGACATGTTCGTACCTCTTGGATCACGACATGTTCGTACCTCTTGGATCACGACATGTTCGTACCTCTTGGATCACGACATGTTCGTACCTCTTGGATCACGACATGTTCGTACCTCTTGGATCACGACATGTTCGTACCTCTTGGATCACGACATGTTCGTACCTCTTGGATCACGACATGTTCGTACCTCTTGGATCACGACATGTTCGTACCTCTTGGATCACGACATGTTCGTACCTCTTGGATCACGACATGTTCGTACCTCTTGGATCACGACATGTTCGTACCTCTTGGATCACGACATGTTCGTACCTCTTGGATCACGACATGTTCGTACCTCTTGGATCACGACATGTTCGTACCTCTTGGATCACGACATGTTCGTACCTCTTGGATCACGACATGTTCGTACCTCTTGGATCACGACATGTTCGTACCTCTTGGATCACGACATGTTCGTACCTCTTGGATCACGACATGTTCGTACCTCTTGGATCACGACATGTTCGTACCTCTTGGATCACGACATGTTCGTACCTCTTGGATCACGACATGTTCGTACCTCTTGGATCACGACATGTTCGTACCTCTTGGATCACGACATGTTCGTACCTCTTGGATCACGACATGTTCGTACCTCTTGGATCACGACATGTTCGTACCTCTTGGATCACGACATGTTCGTACCTCTTGGATCACGACATGTTCGTACCTCTTGGATCACGACATGTTCGTACCTCTTGGATCACGACATGTTCGTACCTCTTGGATCACGACATGTTCGTACCTCTTGGATCACGACATGTTCGTACCTCTTGGATCACGACATGTTCGTACCTCTTGGATCACGACATGTTCGTACCTCTTGGATCACGACATGTTCGTACCTCTTGGATCACGACATGTTCGTACCTCTTGGATCACGACATGTTCGTACCTCTTGGATCACGACATGTTCGTACCTCTTGGATCACGACATGTTCGTACCTCTTGGATCACGACATGTTCGTACCTCTTGGATCACGACATGTTCGTACCTCTTGGATCACGACATGTTCGTACCTCTTGGATCACGACATGTTCGTACCTCTTGGATCACGACATGTTCGTACCTCTTGGATCACGACATGTTCGTACCTCTTGGATCACGACATGGTCGCACCTCTTGGATCACGACATGTTCGTACCTCTTGGATCACGACATGTTCGTACCTCTTGGATCACGACATGGTCGCACCTCTTGGATCACGATATGATCGTACCCCTTGGATCACAATACACTTGCATCCCTTGAGTCACGATACATTCGCATCCCCTGGTAACTCGCACCCTTTGATCACTCGTGCCTCTTGGTCCGGATGCACCTTCTAGTCTATGGTACCTTTGGGTCTAGTAACTCTTCGGCTACTGGCACCCTTTGGACTCATGACTCTTGGTAGACGTGACCTTTGGCAACTTGTACCCTTTGGTAACTCGTAACTCTTTGGCTACTGTACCCTTTGGTAACTCGTAACTCTTCGCTACTGCACTTTGGTAACTCGTAACTCTTCGCTACTGCACTTTGGTAACTCGTAACTCTTCGCTACTGCACTTTGGTAACTCGGGATCCTTGGTGACTAGTACCACTTCGATCCAACCATCACACCACCACGTCCATTCCCAGAGAAGGAAGAAAAGAGAATGCCTGGAAACAGACTAGAGAGAAACGGATGTAACCATTGAACCGATCGGACCATAGACTCGACCGTTGGGGCCGACGGTCTAGGTTGATGGATCGCTGGTCCACCACTCACATTGGAACCTTGATCAGGGTTCTCCACGTGCTTCCCCCTTGCCAGATCATCCCATTCCTGGCCGGAGTTTCCCTTCCCAAACGATCGACTCGCCGAAACCACCAGACCACCACAAACGGCCTTGCTCTTGACCGAAACTCTCTTTCTCTCACGGTTTTCTCTGGAAATGAGAAATAACTGAATGATTTGAGCCATGGTCGTGGTCCCCTTTATATAGGAAACCAAGAGCCACCTGCAAGGGACACATCCTTTCCTTGCATCCATTTGGGACATATCTTGGCCATTGATTATAACCAACGGACCAGATTGTACCCATTCGCCATAGAAGGTTCCAGACCCATCTAGGCACGTCCAACACTAGCCCAGGCCTGATTACCAAGCCCATGACTTGCCCACAAGAGCCCAATGGCTCATAGGCCACATGACCGGACCAACCGGCCCGCCACCGGCCCGGACCCGGACCACTGACCCGAGACCCGAACACTCCGTCTAGCTGAGATGAGCTGACTACCAGCTGACCCAGCTGACTGAGCTAGAAGCTCAGCTAGTTGAGCTGACATAGTTTAGACCGAGCTAGAGTGGACTTGACTGAGCTTCGTTCAGCTTGGTCGAGCTACCCACCTACTTCGTCCAGCTATCGTTTTACTCATCTAGCTTCTTTAACTTGTCACAATCCATGTGACCAAGTTCTTTGGTCATTGTACCAACCAAGACTAGATATCCATGATCATTACCGACCATTTCCATCATCATGCCTTGTTCACAATCAATTCTCATGATCTGAACCAAGACGTTCACGTTTCTATTGAAACGTCTAGGCCCTATGTCAAGTTCCCGGGACGGGGGCGTGACAACTACGACAATATAAATAGAGGTTTGCTGGTTAATTTTAGTTGAAATGGTCTATCTACAAATGGTTTGTTGGTTTGTTGGTTATTTTCTGGTGAACAGGTTCAAAAATGGTTGACCTCTTATTCTAAAACAGTAAGAAATTGTATTTGTGTTCCATGGTTATAATGGTTTTTGTTTATGATTACATAAAGATGAAATGGTCGACCTCTTACTCTAGAACATAAAGATGAAAGTATAAGTATTTCAACTATGTTTTAACGATGGTCTATCTAAATCGTACACTTTCACATATATCATTCCTAGCAAAATATCTAAATCGTACACTTTCTTGGTTTATCTAAATTGTACCAACATGACTAATTTATTAAAGATTCAAATATGTGTTTGTTAACCAAACCTTATTTATAGGAGTCGATTTTCATATATTAGTAATGATATATTATTAAGATATATTATTAGTAATAAATAAAACATAAGTGATTTCTAGTAAGGTCTATTTTTTAAAAAAAAAATACACATGAATCAAGGTTGTGATTTTTCTTTTAATATAATAAACTAGATCTCAACTCGCGCAACCACGCGGGTGTTTGTTTTCATTTATTTTTATATAAACATTTTGTTTTCAATTCTAAATTGGTATATATTATAATATATAAAGGGTGTGTATATCAATTTTTAAAACATAAAATTTTACTGTATATTCTTTTTATTGAATAGATTGTTTCAAATTTACACATGTATTTGTATTTTCTTCTATATATATTTTTTTGATTATTATTTCATTATTGAACTCGTAAATATATGTAAAGATTGGTAAAATATTGTTTTATTGTCATCTCCAAAGATATTGTAACATTTAACAAATTTAGAAAGTTTAACAAAAATTAAAGTTTAAGCTTCATAAATTTATATTATCGAGTAAATAATTAAACATTAAGTTTTTGCTTAATTTTTAAAATAATCTATATAATTTTAAAACTGTTTTCATTGGTCTGAGGTAGTATAGATTAATAACTGTTAGATAATGATAATTTTTGTTATTTAGAAGAAAAAAACTTCATAATTTTAAAAGTTAACATCGACAAATATTTAAATAATTAACATATGGAGGTATACTACTGCAACAATAAATATGTGAGCTTGATCTCAAATAAATGCGTAGAATATCTTATGTTTTACTACACACACAGAAATCTATTTTATATTTAAAAGTAGATATTGCCTTGATTAGTTATAACCAAATAGCACTTAATCTTTAATTAATTTGAATTTTAATGATGTCTTTTATTTAATATCAAGATTATTAATGATTAAAAAATGTAATGTGACAACTCTAGTAGATAATCCATTTTAAAAAAAATCGCATATGAATAAGAAGTCGTGACTTCTCTTTTAATATAATAGATGTCAGGTTTAGTTGGTGTTTATTTCGGATCTACTTTTATTGTGTATGTGAATTTTCTTATTTGAGCTATGTTTCTCATTTTAAAGATTTCTTAAACATTCTCGATTAATTTCTTCTGTTAAAACCAACATAAAGAATGATTAAAAGTAAACATACCAATTTTGTTAGTAGTATTTAATCATAGAGTGACGAATACATTATTATATTTGGATAAAATATATCGTAAACCGTATATTATTCTAACAGAATCATATCTTCAAATACTTTGATATGGTGTCTACCTAATATAATCTTTATAAATATGTTGATGCATAAACTAGTATATATTTGTAAGTCGTGTTTGTAGCCTATACACGTAACTTAACGTTATAATAACAATTATCATGGATGATTCATTCATTTTATACTACAGATGATAACGCGTCCTACAAAACTACAAAAGCCTTAGGTGACATCACTATTCTCCGATCGGACCATCAAGGACTCGAGATGGATTAATTAGGTGACGTATTGCGTCCTCCTGTCACATACTTTTTTGCGTTCTTCTTTTCACTAGGCACCCAATGCTTTTTTTTTTTTTTGAAAACTGTTTTAGGCACCCAATGTTTTGAAAGTATTTACGTATTATTCCCATATCTGAGGATAATACATAAAGCACCAATTTGGCAATTCAACAATCAAGTTAACATAAATCGAGAATAATAATATCCATCGTAAATCAAGATATTAGTCTAACACCCAAGGCCAGCAGCCCGGTGGTTGTCTGGCTGCCGGTTGTGCCACTCTTGCTTTTCCTTTATTTTCTTTTTATTATTTTCGTTCATCCTCTTCAGGTAGAAACAAAGATACATGCATACACATCTAGTCATAGGTGGTTGATGTGTTAACATGTTTTGGAAGAAGAATGCTGACATAAGCCTATACGTAAACTATTGGATTTTCTGTTCTAAGATTTGTTAAGAATTTTCAGATGTTTTTGTAAAGTACTGTTACAAGAGAATCATCATATTTTCTTGCCTCTATGAGTTAAAATCGTGCAACCATTTTTAGATTTTGGGATAGGTTTGTATTTGAAAACTATTTGGAATCTTCTTAGGAAAGTGTACTAAATATACAATACAACATTTTTGACGTTTTAATGATTTTACGATTTACTGGACATAATTTTTAGATTTCTTTTAAACATCAGTTTTGTTTTTGTAAGCCTGCAAATTTTGTTTTATTTTGAAACTTATAGACCATTACTGATAACTTTTTCAAATATTACTTTAGTAATATTTATGTTATTATAAATAGTTTGGCAAAAAGAAATTAAATTAGGATAATATCTGCGTTAAATGCGGTTATATTTTTTATTTTCAAAAAGAATAAAAATTGGTTAACTTTTAATGTTTTGTTGGATTATTAAATCTTCTGTAAGATAGTATTGTGTCCACATATATATATTGTTATTACAGTCCAATCTGAAATTTTTTGGCCTATATAATTTATACTTTGATTTTCACATGATATTAAATAATCTATAATAAAGAAGTGGAATTTGTGAAATATGATGTAAATATTATAGTGTCTCCATATAAATCTCTTAACAAATGGTTTACAGAAGCATTTCTCAAATTCTTAATTTTAAATTTATTTTTAGGTTGATGTTAAAAATGTATTTGTATATATCTTAATTTTCCAAAGTATATTCTCTAAAATTACATGATTGTCAAGATATATTTATATTTAATATAGTAAATATAGTAATAATATATAGGTTATCATCAAATATAAGCAATTTGGAATATATAAAATATATACTTTAAAGAAATTGTAATTCCTTTCCAATAATAGAAAATATTTTATTGTTATTTAGATCTGGTATAAGAAACAGGTTATTACCAAATATAATTTTGATATGCTATATAAATATCTACGATGGCAGCAATTTGATATGATAGAAAGGTATTTTGTATTGATATATTTTAAAAAATGAGTACAACACCTCAAATACATAATGATATATATATATCTTTTTAGACCACATAAACGACTTCGGTTATATACATGCAAATATTTGGTTCTAAATGTATTTCAGAATCCTCAGTTGAAGAAAAATGTAATAGAATATGGCAATACAAAGTTTTTCAATGAATTAGTATATTATGTTCATTATGTAAGTCATATCATAACATTAGTAAACCATATAAAAATAGATAGTTTATCATAAAAGTATACACGGTATGGGTAGCTTTAAATAGGTAATGTATTGATCATGAGAATGTTCCATATTAAATGGACAGAAATCGAATCGGTTAAATTTTAATTTATCCCATTATGCATATGTTACTGCTTAATACTTGAAGATGTTTATGTTAAGTCCAAAGTAATATGCAACTGGTAGAGATAACATGGTTACATTATCATAATGTTGGTATAACATTTGAAAACAAATCTATAAAATATTGGTATAAATAATTGTTAATGAACCACAAAATTAGGATTTTAAATAATTGGTTAGAGAAAGAACAAAAGATACTTTTTCAAAAATAAAAAGTATGTCTATATATATATATATATATTTGGATTTGTTAAGTCACTAATGAATTGGTCCATCTATAACAATTTTGTACGGTGATTTTTTCAGAATAATTATATTTTAACAGAATAAATTCTAAAAAATGTTTTACTTTCGGATAATTTATCGGCAGAGATGGGATTACCATAATGTAATCAAATAAAATATGTTTTTTATTTTGGTGTTGGTGTTTGCTTTCTTATATTTTTGGTTTGTAAAAGTTTTTCCTATAATTTTAGATATTTAGTGTTGTGTATTCTAATCTTATTATTATCTATTTTTGGCAAAATCTTTGTATTTAATTAACATGAGAAAAATCAAGTTTCTCTCAGATTTGTTTTTTTTTAAATTGATCAATCATGCACATGGAGGAAAAGATGATATTTGTTTTATATCTGAAATTCTGAATCTATCAAGTGTGATAGTTTATTTGGCACCCAATGATTTAGGAGTAATGTGATATTTCTTCCCACAATCGTCGACAATTACCAAAAACTATCAATTAAGCAAACTTAGCATTGATTAATAAAATACTAAAGACAACTACGATACAAAGAATAGTTTTTTTTCAAAACAATTTCGGTTATTTTACAAAATAAGAAAACATAATCGATAGAAGATATAAATATTTATAAAAACAGTTTTGAAAGAATGTACACGTACAAGTATCTTTTATCGATCATACAATATAACTTTCAAAAATAAATTATATTTTGATAATATTTGTGCCCATCAAATATGAAAAAAAAAATCTGTAAAATCAGAATACAATCAGAGCTTTGTCATTTCAGTTTGTTTTCCTTTCACGTTGTCTTTTTCCATAAATAAATAAAAAAAAATCTTTAAAAGATAAAATAATAATCATTAAACACAAATAAATCCCAATAATGAGTAAGTATCATTATATCAGTTACTAAATAGATTAACGCAGCAACAAGGAAGAAATCTGAGAGTGAATGCTTTCTTCGAACGCGCTCTCTCTCTACACTTCTTATTCTCTCTCTCTCTACACCTCTTCGTCTTCGTTATCTCCTCAGAGAGACTATCACTGCAAGTGCAAGTGGAAGCTATATTCACTTGTAAGCATCAATTTAGGGATCTGACGCCTTCCTGGATTCTCGATTGCTCTTCCGAGTCTCAGCTTTTTCGATTGAAGCTGCTGAAAAATCTGGTAATTTGGTAAGAACTAGGTCTCGATTGATCAATTTCACCGTGAAAGTTTGAAACTTTTGATTTGGGTCTTTTGTCTCTGTGTGTCTGTGGGTGTGCGTGGATTTGAGCAATTGAGATTGAATGGTTACCTTTGTGGGTTTATCATCTGCTGTTTCTGGGTTTCCTTCAATGGAACTTGTCTGTGTAGATCTGTTGAAAAGGTTGATACTTTAAGTTTACTGTTGGCAGTGGATCTCAGAGTAGCTAAGGTAGAAAATGATCACATTCATTTTTCAAAACTAGCTCAGTAACGCTTAGCTGTACGATGAGATTCTCATAGATGTAATCTCTCAGAATCATAGGTTTTGTTTGCTAGTATCAGAATGTTTGAGCTGAAACCCTAACTTCGTGTTTTATTTTTTTTAATCAGATCTTTCAGCTGCTTCTCTGAATTGGTCAGACGCCAGTGGGATTATAAAAATGGCGTTTAAATTGGGACTTCTTTTCAATTGTTGACCTCTGTTGGGTCAACCGAGTATGATCTCTGAAGTGGTCAAAAGGATACTACTTACTTTGTAGTGTTGAACTAACAGCATCTTTTAAAAAAGAAAAGAGCTATATTGTTTGCTGGAAAGATCATGCCTTGGTGGAGTAAACACTCATCAAAAGATGAAAAGAAGAAATCTAACAAGGAGAGTATCATCGATGCCTTTAACCGGAAACTAGGGTTTGGGTCTGAAGATAAGTCTAGTTGTCGATCAAGAAAGTCACGCAGACGACGTGATGAGATTGTATCAGAAAGAGGAGCTATATCTAGACTGCCATCAAGATCTCCGTCTCCTTCTACTCGGGTCTCACGCTGTCAGAGCTTTGCAGCAAGATCTCCTGCCGTGCCTCTTCCTCGTCCTGCTCTCCGTACTACTGTAACTCGCATTGATTCTGGTTCACAGAGACCAGGTTCCAATGCGAGTTTGCCACTTCCAAAGCCCCATGGTGTTGCTTCCAATGTGCCTGATAATAGCGGTACTGAGGCTGATTTCACCACTGCTTCTGTGTCTAGTGGAAGCTCTGTGGGTGACAATCCATCTGATTCTATTCTTAGTCCATTGGCTTCTGATTGTGAGAATGGGAACAGAACAGCACTAAACATTTCTTCAAGGTGAGTTTTGATATGTTGTTTTTGTTGTGCACTATGCTCTCTCTCTCTCTATCTCACTCTCTGGCTCGCTATATCTA